>OZ024755.1:22459099-22541599 GCA_964016885.1 Eledone cirrhosa
AAGGGCCGTAACTCTATGCGTTAAAGCATGGCGTCCGACCCTCTACCGATACTGCCACTCCACCGCCCTTCTGATGTGTAATAATAATATTTTCAATGGAGGAGGAAACCATCAGTTGTGTAGATAGAGTGTGTCTTCATTATCTTGATCAACTGTTGTAGACTGATCCAGACTCTGCCTCTATATATAGTAAGAACAGGATGGAAGAAGTTCAGGGAGCTACTGCTAGCTGCAAAAGGCTTTTCCCTCAAAATCAAAAGCAGACTGTATGATGCGTGTATACGAACACTGGGCACTGTCTGCGGAAGATTTGCGTAGATTAGAAAGAAACGAAGCCTGCATGCTCCGATGGATGTGTAATAGTAATATACGCGAACGGCAAAGCATAAACAAATTGAGGGAGACTGAGCATAAGAGGAATCAAATGCTGTGTGCAGGAGAGGCGATTGCGCTGGTATGGACATGCAATGCGTATGAAGGATGACAGCTGCATAAAAAGGTGCAGAGCGCATTAGAAGTCGATGGAAACCGCAGAGTGGGGAGACCCAAGAAGACCTGGGATGAGGTGATAAAAGCCGACCTTACCCAATTATACCACTCAAAGGCGATGACACACGACCGTGAACTCTAGCGTCACGCAGTAATACAGAAGAACCGACACCCCACCGGTACAAGTCGAAGCTGAAGCATATAGGCAATATGCCCCCACCCCCTCCCACTGCAAAGTGGACGTGTAGGCGCCACAGTAAAAAAGCACCCAACACTCACTGTAAATGAGGTTGGTGTTAGGAAGGGCATCCAGCTGTAGAAATCAAGCCAGAATCAGTTCCCGTATGAGCAAGACATAGTCAGCCGAATGGACACTGCCCACAACAGGACAACCCGTCTAACCCATGCTAGCATGGAAGAACGGACGTAAAACGGTAATGATGATGATGATATATATACAAACATACATACATACACACATACATACATACATACATACATACATACATATATATCATCATCATCATCATTTAACGTCCATCTTCCACGCTAGCATGGGTTAGACGGCTTTGTTCCATTTGCGGGAATGGTCAAGAGACCGTGTCTCACTCATATATATAATACATACACACATGCATAGATACATATATATATAAATACATACATATATATATATACATACATATATATATATACATATACATATATACATACATATATACATACACCATACATATATATACATATATACACATGCATCCATATACTTATATACTTATATGTACACACACATATCTATATACATATACACACTCATATATACACACACACACACATACATAAATATACATATATACACACATACATACACACACATATATATATACACATGCACATACATACACACAAACATGCACACACATATATACATATTTACAAACACACACATATATATATACACACATACATACATACACACAGACCCATACAGACACACACACACACACACACACACGCTTACACACATACATGCACACACAGACACAGACACATATACACATTACACCAGGCTATTTCATTATTTTATTTAATATAATTATTATCATGCAATACATCAATTGTCTTTGTAAATAATTCTCTTGATCTCTGTCTTGCCCTCTGCTAAATCACCACCACCACCACCACCACTGTTGAACCACCACCACCACCACCACCACTGTTGAACCACCACCACCACCACCACCACTGTTGAACCACCACCACCACCACCACCACCACTGTTGAACCACCACCACCACCACCACCACTGTTGAACCACCACCACCACCACCACCACCGCTGTTGAACCACCACCACCACCACCACCACCACTGTTGAACCACCACCACCACCACCACCACCGCTGTTGAACCACCACCACCACCACCACCACCACTGTTGAACCACCACCACCACCACCACCACTGTTGAACCACCACCACCACCACCACCACTATTGAACCACCACCACCACCACCACCACCACTGTTGAACCATACCACCACCACCACCACCACCACTGTTGAACCATACCACCACCACCACCACCACCATCCCCACCACTGTTGAACCACCATCACGACCACTGTTGAACCACCACTACTTCCACCACCACTATTGAACCACCACCACCACCACCACTGTTGAACCATACCACCACCACCACCATCCCCACCACTGTTGAACCCTCACCACCACCACCACTGTTGACCCACCACCACTGTTGAACCATACCACCACCACCACCATCCCCACCACTGTTGAACCACCATCACGACCACTGTTGAACCACCACTACTTCCACCACCACTATTGAACCACCACCACCACCACCACTGTTGAACCATACCACCACCACCACCATCCCCACCACTGTTGAACCCTCACCACCACCACCACTGTTGACCCACCACCACTGTTGAACCATACCACCACCACCACCATCCCCACCACTGTTGAACCAATACCAGCACCACCACTGTTCAACCAACACCACCACCACCACTGTTCAACCAACACCACCACCACTGTTCAACCAACACCACCACCACTGTTCAACCAACACCACCATCGCCACTGTTACACCAACACCATCACCACTGTTCAACCAACACCACCACCACCACTGTTCAACCAACACCAACACCACTGTTCAACCAACACCACCATCACCACTGTTCAACCAAAACCACCACCACCACCACAGTTCAACCAACACCACCATCGCCACTGTTCAAACAACACCACCACCATCACCACTTTTCAACCAACACCACCACCATCACCACTGTTCAATCAACAACACCACCATCACCACAGTTCAACCAACACCACCATCGCCACTGTTCAATCAACAACACCACCATCACCACAGTTCAACCAACACCACCATCGCCACTGTTCAACCAACACCACCACCATCACCACTGTTCAATCAACAACACCACCATCACCACAGTTCAACCAACACCACCATCGCCACTGTTCAATCAACAACACCACCATCACCACAGTTCAACCAACACCACCATCACCACAGTTCAACCAACACCACCATCGCCACTGTTCAATCAACAACACCACCATCACCACAGTTCAACCAACACCACCATCGCCACTGTTCAACCAACACCACCACCATCACTACTGTTCAACCAACACCACCATCACCACTTTTCAACGAACAACACCACCATCACCACTGTTCAACCAACAACACCACCATCACCACAGTTCAACCAACACCAACAACACCACCATCACCACTGTTCAACCAACACCAACAACACCACCATCACCACTGTTCAACCAACACCAACAACACCACCATCACCACTGTTCAACCAACACCACCACCAATAACACTTTCATAATATCATCGTTAGGCTATCATCCCCACTGTCTGCTTACATTACCATCACTACCACTTTCTCCACCACCAACATATCACCATCTTGAACATTTTGTAGCAAGCTGCTTCTTTGATGTATGTATTCCTGCTAGGCGGGGCAGTGTGCCCAGGCCCTGATCAATATTATTATTACTATTATTTGAAACTTCCTTTCAATTCTGCTTCTTTCTTATACCTTGCCGAGTACCGCTCTGATACCTGAAGCAAAATTTGGTCATACACACAATTAATAATCAATTGGCATACAAATGATGCCACAAGTACAAAAATAAAACAGTAAATGTCTTTGCAAGGAATTTAAATTGAGGCACTTGGCTTAATGGTTAGAGCATTGGCCTTGCAATCAAAAGGTTGTGAGTTCAATTTTCGGACCGGGTGATGTGTTGTTTCCTTGAGCAAGACACTTTATTTCACATTGCTCCAGTTTACTCAGCTGTAGAAATGAGATGATGGGGACTGGGGTCCCTATCATTCCACTGCAAAGTGGTCGTGGAGGTGCCACGGCAAAAAAGCACCCAGCACTCACTGTAAATGAGGTTGGTGTTAGGAAGGGCATCCAGCTGTAGAAATCAAGCCAGAATCAGTTCCCGTCCCACCCTTGCAAGCAGGGAAAAGCGGACGTGAAATGAAATGATGATGATGATGAATTCTGCCCTTCTCAGGACATGGATAGTATTAGTCAACACTATTTTCTGTATCTCTTGCAGAGATGGCTTCCCAAGTATCTGGTCCAGATGTTTTTTTGTTTTTTTTTCTATTCTTTATTACTATTACTATTATTGGATTGGCAGTAATCGGTAGAGCGTCAGACACCATGCTTTGCAGCATAGGAGTTATGGCCCTTTATGATCTGATTTCAAATCCCGCCGAAGTTAACTTTGCCTTTCATCCTTACGGGGTCGATAAAATAAAGCACCAGTAATGCACTGGGGTCGATTTAATCGACTTTCCCTTCCCCTTAAAAATATTGCTGGCCTTGTGCCTAAAGTAGAAACAGTTATTGTGGATTGGCAGTATCGGTAGAGGGTCGAACGTCATGCTTTGACGCATAGAATTACGGCCCTTTCCATTCTGAGTTCAAATCCCGCCAAGGTCAACTTTGCCTTTCATCCTTACGGGGTCGATAAAATAAAGTACCAGTAATGTACTGGGTAATTGCTGGCCTTGTGCCAAAAAGTAGAAACAATTATTATTATTATTATTATTATTATTATTCAGTAATCTTATTTTCACTGCCCCACCAAATGCATCCCTGTGTGCCTTGGGTGTTTGCAGTGTTTTTAATTTTGTTTTACATTTTCTATCATTTTGAAAGTATTGTAAGTAATATGTTGTGTATATTTGTAAATTTTATAGTTTCGGTCATATATTTATTTGCTGGACAGATTTTACGGGCAAAATTAACCAGCAGAAGACACAGGGATAGACCCAGAGCAAGATGGTTGGATAACATCCATGAGCTCAACTGGTCTAGCTTGGAGATCCAGCTGGATCAATTGGAGACAGTTGCTTTTAGTTAATTTATAGTTTTTACATAGTTCCCAGTAGATGATCTGTGCAATATAATCATGCATTCTTTCATATTCACTCTGAGTTAATTTATTGCATTCACATTCAATCTTTGTTTTATTTTGGGTTTGTCACAGGATTATTTAAAGAAGACATTTTAGCCACAACAGAGCACATCTGTCTACTCTCTGTTCCCAGATATGAAACAATTAGCTGGTCATAGGTCAAGAGAGTGTATGTCATAGATGTTGACATCTAAAGAGCTTTTAACAGAGTCTAGTACAACAGGCTTTGTTGTTAAACTGACAGTGCAATGGGATCTGCAAGGAAACTGCTTAAGTACCTCTAAACCTGCCTTATAATTGATCCATGATATTATGAGGTTTATATGTTGCTTCCTGCAATCCCAGAGCATACATTAAATATTAAATCTGTCTCTTGTTAATTAGTCCTTAGTATCTCTACTCTTATTTCAGCTTCAATCATCATCATCATCATCATCATTATCCCGTACTTTTTTCCATGCTTGCATGGGTTGGGCAGGTCCTTTTCAGCACAGCATCTCTCCACTTGTTGCGTTTCTTCATCATCATTTCCACTAATCTATCATTCCTAACTGGTACTTTATTCATCTCTAACAATTCTACTAATCTACTGCTCCTAACTGGTACTTTATTCCACTCTAACAATCCCACTGGTACTTTATTTTATCAACCTCAAATGTATGAAAGACAAAGTAGATTTGAACTAGGAGCTCAGAAAGCACAAATGACTGCAAATCATTTTGTCCTATACTCTTCAAGTCACTGCCCGGATCAATATACAGCTTTATTATTGGTGTTATTTTTGGAGAGAGGCCCCAATATCCAGGAATATGTTATGCTATCATAGGCTTTTCTCTAATCAATCCATACCATACTTCGATTTTTGCTTCTTTTAACTGCTGTCTTCAATATCTGCTCTGATTTTAGCAGCAGCAGTTCTTTACATCCACACATCTTTTCCTTTCAATACCCTTTCTATTTTTTCTGATTAGATATTATTATTCGGTGGATTGGCAGTATCGGTAGAGGGTCGGACGCCATGCTTGACGCATGGAGTTACGGCCCTTGCCATTCTGAGTTCAAATCCCGCCGAGGTTAACTTTGCCTTTCATCCTTACAGGGTCGATAAAATAAAGTACCAGTAATGCACTGGATAATTGCTGGCCTTGTGCCAATAGTAGAAACAATTTTTATATCCCAGATAAGCAGTCATCCTCTCAGTAAATACAGATATCAGGGCTTTATATATTATTGGTAAATAGGTTGTTGATCTGTAGTGTTAGGGGATTCTGATAGGGGAAGGGTAGGGTGGGGTGGCGGTTATTGTAGGGGAATAAATATTGTTTTGTCTTCTAATAGACATTCTGATGTTGGTTCTAATCTGTTTATTAATTCCTTGCAATCTATTACTATAGCTTATTTGTATACCTTTTTAGTACTTTAACAACAAATTGAGTACTTTATCAGTTATAACAACCTTCCAGTTGCTAGTAGTCCTTCTGATTGCATTAGTGAATTCCCCACTAGTTATACCAGGCCATACTTGCGATGATGTTGTGGGGTTTTTTTTTTCTTCTTTCCTTGTCCTCTTTTCTCCTTCCTTTTTTATTCATTATAAATCTTTAACATGTTTTATATTCAGGTTCCATCTTCTCTCCCAATATAATTGGATTCCTATTGTTGTTGCTGTATCTTCTCATGTGATGTTTTAGTTATTTATTTATTTGTTCATTTGTTTATATAGCCATTTATTTATTTGTTTAGCTGATGTCTCAATAGAATTCTGATCCTGATACAAGCAATATTCACATAAAAAAAACAAAACCCATCTTATCCTGTTATCAATTGTTTTAATTATGATTTCACTTCCTCAATCTCTTCCCTTTTCTCCACACATCCATACCAACTTACCTGGGAACTCCCCTCATTCTATAATATAAAATTATTCCTTCTATTAAAACCTAGCATAATGGGATTTTTTAAAAAAGAAACCAGCTTAATAATGTAAAAGTTAGTTAACCTTTTAGTATTTAAACTGGCCATAACCAGCCAGAATTCTCTCACCTCTTTCTGTTCAAACTGGCCATAACTGGCCACTCATACTGATGTTAAGGTATTGTTCTCAAAATAAATAATATCAAAATCTCATAGATTCGATATTATGTAAGATAAAGCCTTTACCATGAAAATACAGTAGTATATATAGAGTAATGTAAATGCTAAAGGGTTAAGGTAGTAGGTTTGTAGAATTGTTAAGTCCATACCAATTCACTCACTTGCCCCTTTCATCTGACCAAAGTGTCTTGTGTGGCCATCACAGTCTTTGTTTGTTTGTTTGTTTGTATTCTTTTCTGTTTATCTTCTTCTGATGTTGTCTTCTTTTGTGTCTTGTTTCTGCTATTGTCGTCTTTCATTGTATTTTGAACGATTATTTTCTATGTGTGTATACATGTTTCTACATGTGTGTACATGTTTGTATGTGTGTGTGTGTGTGTACATGTTTGTATGTGCGTGTATGTTTGTATGTGTATGTACATGTTTCTACATGTGTGTACATGTTTGTATGTGTGTATACATGTTTCTACATGTGTACATGTTTCTATATGTGTGTACATGTTTCTATGTGTGTACATGTGTATACATAGAAACATGTACACATGTAGAAACATGTACACACACTTAGAAACATGTACACACATATAGAAACATGTACACACATATAGAAACATGCACACACATATAGAAACATGTACACACGCATAGAAACATGTACATACATATAGAAACATGTACATACATATAGAAACATGTACACACATATAGAAACATGTACACACATATAGAAACATGTACACATGCATAGAAACACGTACACACATAGAAACATGTACACACATATAAAAACATGTACACATAGAGAAATATGTATATATATATATATACATAGAAACATGTACACATATAGAAACATGTGTGTGCACATGTTTCTATATGTATACATGTTTCTACATGTATACATGTTTCTATTTGTGTGTACATGTTTCTCCTGTGTTATTTTCTGTGTGTTAACTTGTCTCTCTTCTCATATTTTCTCTCTTTCAAGGGCTACTGTGTTTTATCTATCAACAGTTTATTTCCTTTTACTTTCCACTGAGAATATCTTTGTATAATTTACTCTGTTTCTCTTTTTAAGATCTTTTTATTGTTTACTATAAATCTGTGTACACACCTCTGTCAGTGTGTTTACTATTAAGCTGTGTACACACCTCTGTCAATGTGTTTACTATATACTGTGTACACACCTGTTAGTGTGTTTACTATAAACCTGTGTACACACCTTTGTTAATGTGTTTACTATATATCTGTGTACACACCTGTTAGTGTGTTTACTATAAACCTGTGTACACACCTTTGTTAATGTGTTTACTATATATCTGTGTACACACCTTTGTTAATGTGTTTACTATATATCTGTGTACACACCTTTGTTAATGTGTACTATATATCTGTGTACACATCTTTGTTAATGTGTTTATTATATATCTGTGTGCACACCTGTTAGTGTGTTTACTATAAACCTGTGTACACACCTTTGTTAATGTGTTTACTATATATCTGTGTACACACCTTTGTTAATGTGTTTACTATATATCTGTGTACACACCTTTGTTAATGTGTACTATATATCTGTTTACACATCTTTGTTAATGTGTTTACTATATATCTGTGTACACACCTTTGTTAATGTGTACTATATATCTGTGTACACACCTTTGTTAATGTGTTTACTATATATCTGTGTACACACCTTTGTTAATGTGTTTACTATATATCTGTGTACACACCTTTGTTAATGTGTACTATATATCTGTGTACACATCTTTGTTAATGTGTTTACTATATATCTGTGTACACACCTTTGTTAATGTGTTTACTATATATCTGTGTACACACCTTTGTTAATGTGTACTATATATCTGTGTACACACCTTTGTTAATGTGTTTACTATATATCTGTGTACAATCTTTCTAAGTATTTTTCTCACTTCAGGACTGTTTCTTCATACAATCTTACTGTGTATTTCTCTCGTTTCAGGACTGTTTATACATGAATTGGGATTAAAACGTGTTAGCGTTGTCTTGGATTAACTGACAAGGTTCTGTCTTGGATTATCACACAAAGATTTATCTTGGATTAACCGACAACATTTTCACAGCTGTCTACTGCAAAGAAAATTTTACATCTGATATTATATGCGGTAAGGTTCAAGTTAATTTTTGTTGCAAGTTTTAAATCTTAAATGAAACTTTTATAAAAGTTTTGAGAATTATTTTCAAATATATTTTTTCTTTTACAATTTTTTTTTTTTATATATATATATATATAATGGTTTTCTCAAAATGACATTCAGAATTTGAGGTGGGTCAAAATATCTTCTTATTCTTTTCAAGATTCAATCATATGTGATATTAGGGACAGGAAGATAATAATAAGCACCCTGCAAACTAAATCTCTATCCCAGTTTGGTGTCATATTAAGAAGTGTGCTAACAGCCAAAGTGTATGATAAAGTTATATCTGTATAAATACAGAGTATGTAACCAAGACTGCAACAATGTGTATATAAATATCCCCATTTTTTTAATATGTAGAAATGTAAACATACCTTAAAATAGGAATCTCCCTTTAAATTGAAATAATGATAAACACCTTCATTAGCACCACTATGCATTACTCTTTTACCTTTTCCAGTCATTGGACTATAATCATGTTGAGGTACCAACTTTAGTCCATCATACTTCCTGGAGAGAGATGGGGCACTGTCAGGTTTTTAAGAATGCCCTAGAAATGCCGTATTTCAATGTAGCACCCCTATGACTCTCTCAGAAGTTACGGGACCATACATACAATACAAACATATTATGCTGACCCCAGTATTTCGTACTTATTTTATTGATCTCTGTTTATTGATTGTGTTTGTTACCTTTTGACATAAACAGATGTAACTCAATGCACTGATATATACACACACATACACTCACACACATGCACAAACACACACACACAAATTATAGGCCTCTGCACAGTTTCTGTCTGCTAAATTTCACTCATCAGGTATTAGTCAACTTGAGGCTACAGTAGAAGAAATTTGGTCAAGATACCACAGAGTGAAATTGAATCCAGAACTATGTAGCTGTGAAGTGAATTACATAAACCCCTGGCTATGATGCATCCCTTCCAAAGAGAGGCATGCAATAAACAAGGCTCATCACCCTTCTTCTTTTTCTTCGCCCACTTATTCCTTGGAGGGTTGTGGGATCAGTGTTCTCAAACACTCCTTCCAGTGGTCAGAAGCAATTGTCCCCAATTGATATGGCTGCTCCAAAGTGAGACCAGCCAAGATATCTCTAGTCAATAAATTCCAATGGTCAAGCAATAAACATTATTTACTTATTACTTATTAACACAATGGATTGGCAGTATCAGTAAAAGGTCGGACGCCATGCTTTGAAGCATAGAGTTACGGCCCTTTACGGTCTGGGTTCAAATCCTGCCAAGGTTAACTTAGCCTTTCATCCTTACGGGGTTGATAAAATAAAGTACAAGTAATGCATTTGGATAATTGCTGGCCTTGTGCCAAAAGAAGAAACAATTATTTACTTATTACACTGATATATATATATATATATATATATATATATATATATATATATATGGAGGAAGTTATAGTTCACTTGAAGCATTGTGTAATGAGGTATAAACGTTTGTATTTGTAAAGCCAAAACAATACAAGTATGGACATAGAATATTCTATGTCCATACCTGCATTGTTTTGGCTTTACAAATACAAATGTTTATATATATATATATATATATATATAACTGATAAGTTTATTAAAAGCCAGTACAATGCGGAAAATATAAAGGGTAAATTATGGTAAATAAAATGTTGGTCCCACAATATCCAGGCCGAAACAAATGAGATCGTGTAGGTGTCACGACAAAAAACACACAGTCCACGCTGTAAATGTGGCCGTGTAGGCAACACGGTAAAAACCTCCCAGCCCCACACTGTAAATGTGGTTGGTGTTAGGAAGGGCATCCAGCTGTAGAAAACCCGCCAGACAGTCCACGCTGTAATGTGGCCGTGTAGGCAACACGGTAAAAACCTCCCAGCCCCACACTGTAAATGTGGTTGGTGTTAGGAAGGGCATCCAGCTGTAGAAAACCCGCCAGACAGTCCACGCTGTAATGTGGCCGTGTAGGCAACACGGTAAAAACCTCCCAGCCCCACACTGTAAATGTGGTTGGTGTTAGGAAGGGCATCCAACTGTAGAAAACCCGCCAGACAGTCCTATGCGAGCAAGACAACCACTCTTGCCTCAAGTGGGAAAACTCCCGTCCAAACCCATGCAAGCGTGGAACACGGACGCTAAACCTGATGATGATGATGATGATGATGAAAACAGAACAAAGTAATGTTTTACCCAGTATATTATGGCATAATATTTGAGGGCTATTACCCTCTTTTCAGATGTGGTACTGAAACAGTCCTAGATAAAATAAACGAAGGATTTGAACTTTCTTCTATAACACACACAATTATATATATATATATATATATATATATATATATATATATATATATATATATATACAGATATATATATATATATATATATATATACAGATATATATATATATATATATATATATATATATACATATATATATATACAGATATATATATATATATATATATATATATATATATATATATATATATATATATATATATACATATATATATATATATTATGTAGTAAAATGTTAGGGGGCCGGACAGGTTGAATTCCCTCAATTATTAATTTCTGCAAACACTATGCACATTTCAGTGGCCAGGTGACATCATCAGGTGTATATTGCATAATAGTTGTATACCAACGAAATGATAGTAAACACATTCCAAGAGACTTTAAGGAAAAAACCAGAAGAGAAAAAATGTGTTTTTGTTTTTTTTGTTTGGGACTTAAAGGCGATCGTGGTAGCCGGTTGTTCTGTTTGGCTCGTATATATATATATATATATATATATATATATATATGTGTAAGGTTTTTATACTAAAGATCATTATGAAATAAATATTTATTCTAAATTAGCTTACAGATAATTTGATTAATGACTTATTAGCTTAATTAATGCATCAACTAAATACAATTAAAAAGAGCTACTATTAAATGAATTATCCTCATTTGTTATAATCTTATTATGTTGACACAGGGCGGTGGATTGGCAGGAATCGGTAGAGCGTCGGACGCCATGCTTTGTGGCATAGAGTTACGGCCCTTTACATTCTGAGTTCAAATCCCGCAGAGATTAGCTTTTAATCCTTATAGGCTACCAGTAACGCACTGGGGTCTATATAATCAATTTTCGTTTCCCGAAAATCGTTGGCCTTGTGCCTAAATCAGAAAGTATTGTGTTGACATATTTAGAAGGTATACACACTGGGGGGAATTTTTAATTATTTATTTATTTATTTATTTATTTATTTATTTATTTTTCATTGGGTTTGGGGAACAGTTTTGAATAACCTCCCAGTAAACTGAAGTTTCAACCCAGTTTTTTGCTGAGTTGCTGACTTATATTTCATGAAAGAACACTTGAGGAGAGTCATGAGATCAACCATATGTAATTTCTTCCTTCACAAAGTCAATAGGGATAATAATCTAATGTATGAGTTGGACATTCAACCCATGCATGGATACATGCAGGGAAAGCTGGATACACTCAACACCTGTTCTCCCACAGTGCTGGTGCCATGACAAAAAGCACCCAGTTCACCCTGTATGGTGGTGATGATAGTGCTAGTGCCACAACAAAAGCACCCATACTACCTTGTAAGGTGGTCATGCTCGTACCACGACAAAAAAAAAAAGAAAGAAAACACCCAGTCTATCTTGTAAGGCAGTCATACTGGTGCCATAGTGAAAAGCACCCAATTCTCCCATGGGGTGGTTGTGATGAGGGTGTGAAAGAGGAGGAGGCTGGAGCTCTCTGCTACGAAGGATCTTGGAATTAACTCCATTTAACTGGCAGCACTTAGTAAACATTAAATTATGTAAAAAAATTAACATGCTCATTTGTTCTTGTGGTAAAATATATTCTGTAAACTTTATACTTGTTTTTGGATTTATTTTCTTCTTGATTCTCACCAAAATAAGTTCTTGGTGCAGTTACTATCTTCTCTCATCATTGTTTTTTTTTTTTTTAAATTACTACTGTCCTTCATTTTAAATAGATTGTTTATTACAACTGTATCCATTACACAGTTGTAATAAACTTTTACTCTTAAGAATGAGGCAAGTTAGCAACAATCATCAAACAAAATGGCCTGCAGTATTTATTCTTGCTTTTTCTGTTCTGAGTTCAAATCCCACCAAGGTCAACATTGTCTGTCATCCTTCTTGTCAATAAATAAAGTAATCATCTAGGGTGGTGGACTGGTGGGATCATTGCAACAGCAAACAAGATAGCCTTGGAGTGATTGTCCCCAGCTCTTAATGCTCTGAGTTAAAATAGACTTACGTATATACTTGAATATGAGCTGAGGAATCTGTGACCCCAAAAAAATCAATGGTAAAATGGGGGAGAGTCAGCTCATATATGCCATCTAAACAATATGTTGATTAGCTGCCTTGGCTTATAAATAGAGTTTGTCACCTGATTTAAAACCACCATATGGCCTTTAGATGCTTTTAGTAGAATCTACTCTGTTGTAAATATTCTAACCAGTCCCTGGCTTGAGGATATTGTCCTTTCTCCTGGTTAAGCAATAAGAAAAATAGGTATTTTTCTTGTGGCCTCCACCAACATATCAAAATTGTTTCACTTTCACACTTAAAAAACAATGGTTTTATACTGTTATATTCATTTTTACTTTATTTAACACATAAAACATTCATTGTCACATTTTGTTTTTCAAAATTTTAATAGCAGCATGTTACTTTCATTAATATTGTGAACGTTGTTCAGATATATTTTCACCAAGTTTCACAGCAACCTTACAATAGTGCTTTAAGCTAAAAACAAACAAAATTATTGCTTATTCGTTCATACATAAATTATTAATTCCTTTTATTGGAAATTTAATTTATTGAGCTTTGAAGTAAGATATGTCAGTATATTGTTATTTCATCTTCTATTTTCATTTACATTGTCTTAGATAATTTATGCCTCTGAGTACAAGATAAGATTCTATTTAAAATTTCATCAATATTTTATCTGGTGCCAATACTGAGTCAATATTGGGTTATTTGAATAGCAAATTGTTGGCTGGTAATCAAGATATTCCATAGATATTTTGCTATCTTCTATTGTTGTCTTTATCTTTGCTAGTTAGCCTAAGTTTTCCTTTTTTGAATAATAATAATAAGAAGAAGACATATGATTTTTGTTTGGGACGAGGTGAAGAGTTCATCAGAAAGATTTTCAAAGCATGAAGAAATATATTGAAAGAGGGATACTTCATGTAAATGAAAATGGGGCATAAAAACTAAAAAAACAAACACAATTATTGCTTAATCATTCATACGTAAATGATTAATTTCTTTAAACTATCATTTTTTTAATGAATTCATTATTATAAATTTTTTTTTAACTATGTTGAAGGTGCATGGCTTAGTGGTTAGAGAATTGGATTCACAATCATAAGGTTGCAAGTTCAATTCCCAGACTGAGCGATGTGTTATGTCCTTCAGCAAGACACTTTATTTCACATTGGTCTTTCTGCCAGAAATAGCAACCAGTAGATAGTGTCAGAAATTGAAAGACCAATGGAAACATCCGATTTGATGAGTTTCATCCTATTTGTAAAACGAATGAGGTCTGGACCTTGTTGACTGATTAACTTTGTTTCCAAATAAATCAATATTTACAAGTCAATGAACCCAAATGAATTTCAGTACAATTCCCATTCTTAAATATCACAGATTTCTCCGGAAAACTTCAGTTTAACTAAATTTAATAAATAATTATATTTTCCCATTTACTTTTGTGGATTCTATCCAAACAGTTAAAACAATAATAGACCTTACAATTATTATCCTCTTCAGTACCGTAGACGAGATAACTCATCCTAACATGTATTCATTCCAGTACCACGGATGAGATAACATGTTTGAACTCCTTTCCAACAGTTCATAACTTCAAAGTTATGTATTCCTTTCCAACAGTTCATAACTTCAAAGTTATGAACTCATTTCCAACAGTTCATAACTTCAAAGTTATGTACTCCTTTCCAACAGTTCATAACTTCAAAGTTATGTACTCCTTTCCAACAGTTCATAACTTCAAAGTTATGTACTCCTTTCCAACAGTTCATAACTTCAAAGTTATGTACTCCTTTCCAACAGTTCATAACTTCAAAGTTATGTACTCCTTTCCAACAGTTCATAACTTCAAAGTTATGTACTCCTTTCCAACAGTTCATAACTTCAAAGTTATGTATTCCTTTCCAACAGTTCATAACTTCAAAGTTATGTACTCCTTTCCAACAGTTCATAACTTCAAAGTTATGTACTCCTTTCCAACAGTTCATAACTTCAAAGTTATGTACTCCTTTCCAACAGTTCATAACTTCAAAGTTATGTATTCCTTTCCAACAGTTCATAACTTCAAAGTTATGAACTCATTTCCAACAGTTCATAACTTCAAAGCTAGATGGGGTTACTAGTTTATTGATGTGACATTTATGAATCAAATAGTCATTTTACTGAGAGAAAAAAACTGGCACAGCAACTGTAGCTGTATAAAATATACACAGCAGTCAACAGGTTAAAGTAACTATTTATATTCCTTTTCTTTTTAATTCTACCTTAAAAATCTGACTGGTATTTCATAGACAAATAGTGTTAACTATGAAACTTGAAAAAAGATAGTTTATTTATACAGTAAGTTCCAGTTGAAGCAGAAACTAAGTTCCAGTTGATATCACACAGAAGCTAGTTACAGTTGATATCACATAGAAGCTAGTTATAGTTGATATCACATAGAAGCTAGTTACAGTTGATAATCACATAGAAACTAGGTTCCAGTTGATATCACACAGAAGCTAGTTTCAGTTGATATCACACAGAAGCTAGTTTCTTGAGGAACCAATAGGGCTGTATTTTATCAGAAACCCTATTAAATTCCTGTTGACTTGATACACTCTATAGTAGACAATCTGTACCTGTTTCAGAAGATGTCTTATTGCAAGTGACTGCTTATCCTCATCATCATTCTACATCCATTGTTCCACGCTTGCATGGATTGGACAGGTACTCCTCTGTACAATAGCTCTCCACTTATCACATTCCATAATGAGATGATTTTTCAAATGAGAAAGAAATTATCTATTTATCATTTTCTTCTAAACTTTAACTGTATTGGAAAACTATATAAAAATACAGCCCATACAGGCATGGAAAAATAAAATGCAAAATTATGAAAATTTTGTTATGTTTTATAAAACAGCTTAAAGCTTTGGACCTATTGACCCAGTATTTCAGTCTTGGCAAATGTTTAACCATACCCTACCATTCTGACACTCCATTCTGCCATGTACTTTTGGTGTAGATTAAACAAAATATAAGTCAAGTACTTAGGAATCAATTTAATTGTCTTTTACTTCCATCAGTTAAATTTCTCTGCAATTAGTGAAGCTGATGTTACAAATCAATACTGATATCAAGGGAACATTGGATGGACAAAAGGTCTTGTGGCAATTATTTCCAGGGTTTTTATGTTTTGAGTTCAAATTCCATTTACCACTGCTTTCTGAATAAATCAAAGACTGTTTCACATTGTTGCTTTAGCCTGTGATTTTCAGGAAGATATTGCCAGAATTTGGAGGAAGACAGTACATTTATTACCTTTTCTTTTTGTGTGTGTGTGTGTGTGGGGGGGGGGGGGGGGGGTACCTGATAGATATAATTTTTTGTTGGTGAATTTTATGCAGGTACACAGGGTTAGGGACCATGCACATGACAGGGGACCAGAATATACCTTTATTACCTTTTTGGGGAGGCAGTGGGGGTATTTGATGGTGTTCAAATATCTAGTTGGCAACAGTTTCTACATGCTGATGTCTGATAGATATTTCAATCAGTGTTACATATATTGTTTTAGATACTTTATAGCAATTAGCACAAGATAGATTTCTATTTAACATTTCATCAATATTTTATCTGCTGCCAATATCATTATTTTCCAATACTGGATCACAGTTGCTGTATACAAACAATTAACAGTTTGCTAGTATTCAAACTGTTCCAGAGATATTTTGCTGTTTATTTTTGTCTCTCTTTGCTACTGATCCTAAAATTCTTCATTTTGGATAAGCTACAAGATATTAATGGGGGGGGGGGGGGGCATTTTGATAGGATTTACACATAAATTAAAAGAGTGATGCTTTACATAAATTCTATGAAAATCTTTCCCTTATTCTCCTCTTTCTTCTTCTTCAATATATAGACCTTGACTCCTTCAATATACAGACCTAGTCCCCTTTGATATATAGACCTAGTCCCCTTCAATATATAGACCTAGTCCCCTACAGTATATAGACCTTGACTCCTTCAATATATAGACCTAGTCCCCTTCACTATATAAACCTAGACCCCTTCAATATATAGACCTTGACCCCTTCAATATATAGACCTAGTCCCCTTCAATATACAGACCTAGTCCCCTTCAATATACAGACCTAGTCCCCTTCAATATACAGACCTAGTCCCCTCCAATATATAGACCTTGAACCCTTCAATATATAGACCAAGTCCCCTTCAATATATAGACCTAGTCCCCTTCAATATGTAGACCTAGTCTACTTTAATATATAGACCTAGTCCCCTTCAATATATAGACCTAGTCCCCTTCAATATATAGACCTTGACCCCTTCAATATATAGACCTTGACCGTTTCAATATATAGACCTAGTCCCCTTCAATATACAGACCTAGTCCCCTTCAATATATAGACCTAGTCCTCTTCAATATACAGACCTAGTCCCCTTCAATTTATAGACCTAGTCCCCTTCAATATACAGACCTAGTCCCCTTCAATATACAGACCTTGATCCCTTCAATATATAGACCAAGTCCCCTTCAATATATAGACCTTGACCCCTTCAATATATAGACCTTGACCCCTTCAATATATAGACCTTGACCCCTTCAATATATAGACCTTGACCCCTTCAATATATAGACCTAGTCTACCTCATAGCCCAGTAAATTAATCATTATCTATAATCTTTTGATAAACATTAAACGCCGAGGAAGTACAAATCCTTGACAGCCTTATAAAATTCTCAGGAACTCCATTTAAAAAAAAATATTATTTCAAATCCCAACACTGTTTTTCTTACAAAACGCTAATGTTGCATCGAATCTTTCTATATATGATCTTATAACATTTTAAAATGGGAGTATTTTTTCTTTAATATATAATCTGAATGAAAATGTAGATAAGCTATAAGCTACCTAAATTCTGCTGTGATTTCTAGTTACTTGGATCAGCAATCTGTCAACTGATTCCATTACTTTACCAATGTTCCTCCTCCCTATGATTTCATATATAAATAATGGCCCTACCTCTGCCTGCAGAACTATTACAGTTTTATGTCTCTGCCAACATTCTTATCTGCTTATCTGAAGAATTAAATCTCATTAAATGATTTCTTTTTGAACAATTTTATCACATTAGGTTCTTTGATATTTCTACAAACCATTTCATTGACAATTGAGACCAAGTAATCTGTTTCAGGATCCCCTATCACCGCCACCACTACAACTACCACAAACACTACCACAACCACCACCAACAATACCAACACTACTACCACCACCAACACTATCACTACTGCTACCACTACCACCACCACCACCACCACTACTACCATCACCACCACGCCACAGCACCAACAAAAGATTTTTAGTTCAAAACTAGGTTTTATCTTGCAATCTATGGTTTCTAACATCAAACTGCTTCCATGTATGCTATCAAATACTATAATAACCTAACTTTGCCAAGTCTTATTTTAATTTCTTGGCAGATTTTTCTATTCTAATCACCAAGCATCATCACGATCATCACCATTTAATATCTATTTCCCATGCTTGCATGGGTTAGATGAGCTGTCACATGAGGTTAAACAAGTCAGGTGACCACATCTTGCTCATATGATCCATTTTTGGCTTGCTTTTCTACAGCTGGATACCCTTTTAACACCAACCACTTTACAAAGTGAACTATGAACTTTTTTTAGGCATCAGCACTGTCATCTTTCAGAGTGGACTGGGTGGCTTTTGTCGTGGCACCAGGACTGTTACCTTACAGAGTAGACTGGGTGGTTTTTGTTATGGCACCAGTACTATTTATTACCTTACAGAGTAGACTGGGTGGTTTTTGTTATGGCACCAGTACTATTACCTTACAGAGTAGACTGGGTGGTTTTTGTTATGGCACCAGTACTATTACCTTACAGAGTAGACTGGGTGGTTTTTGTTATGGCACCAGTACTATTACCTTACAGAGTAGACTGGGTGGTTTTTGTTCTTATATAAAATCATGCTGGAAGGTTTCAACCTAAGTAAGAACACTTCAGAAACAGAGGTGGCTTTGGGTGGATTGGTATCAAAGGTGTTATATATATATATCATCATCATCAGAGTTTAACATCCATCTTCCACACTAGTATGGGTAGGACAAGAAGATATATATATATATATATATGTGTGTGTGTGTATATATATATATGGAGGCACATGGCTTAGTGGTTAGAGCATTGGCCTTGCAATCGAAAGGTTGTGAGTTCAATTCTCAGACCGGGTGATGTGTTATTTCCTTGAGCAAGACACTTTATTTCACATTGTTCCAGTTTACTCAGCTGTAGAAATGAGATGATAGGGACTGGGATCCCTATCATTCCACTGCAAAGTGGTCGTGTAGGCGCCACGGCAAAAAAGCACCCACCACTCACTGTAAATGAGGTTGGTGTTAGGAAGGGCATCCAGCTGTAGAAGTCAAGCCAGAATCAGTTCCCGTCCCACCCTTGCAAGCAGGGAAAAGCGGACGTAAAATGATGATGATGATGATGATAATGGTGATGATATATACATCGTCTTCATTTTATGTCTATTTTTCCATGCTTGCATGGGTCTTTTGCAGCACAGCTTTCCTTCACATATTGCATTCCTTCATCTCCTCTATGAGTTTCAGCAATTCTGGACCAGCTCTCACTACCTCCCTCCAGGTCTCCCTTGATTACTTCCTCACCCAATGATTATCATCCATACACATCACATGTACATTGCAGTAGTCTTCTCTCTTGTACATTACATCTGATTATATCCAGTTTTTTTTCTGTCAACTCATCCATTTGTATATATTTACATCACATATACATCAAAGTATGCTCAATTTATTTATTTCCTGTCCTCACATATCTTCTACATTTACTGCCAATGTCTTACAACAATAGAACACTGAAATGCCCATGCTGGCATCACACAGACGTTTTTTTTATTCTTAGGTTTAAAACTTTCTTTGTCAACAGAGGTAGTAGCTCCCTGAGCTTTCTCCATCCTATTCTTATTCTAATTACTATGTGCTCAGTGCAACCTCCTTCAATATTAATTAAGTCACTTAGGTAACAGAAGCTATCAACTACTTCTGTGGTGCTTTTATTACCAACTATCTCTGTTCATCTACAACATACTAAATCTACAGCTTGATCAAGTATTATTCTGTTATACAGCCATTTAAATATAAATAATATTGCTGCTACAGCTGAGGCAATCATAACTATAATAAAGAAAGGAGTGCGGGACTGCGTCCAGAATATATTTTTTTATCTCGTTTGTAAAATAAGTTGGATTACTTTGAATAAATAATGAATGAATATTACATAATTTATGTACTAAATTTCATAACTCTTTATTAAATATAAATAATTTTATTGCTTATTTAAAGATTCACTTCTTTAAAATTTTCAAATATCAACATTTCCGGTTAGCGCCTGTTATATTATAACACTTATAAAAACATTGCATATATTTCTGTCGCTAATTTTCTCCTAATACAGTTTATATATAATATTGTCTTTTTTAAATGTATCATGGATTACTTTACTGATTGCAAAAGACAGTGTAACACAGACTCTCCTCAATTTCTGTGGATATTGTCAATTACGATTTTATTTGACATATCATATCTACATGCATATATATTTGCATTTAATATCAATATGAACACTACACATGCAGGCAGAAAACCACCCAAAGAGTGGTTTTTCTGCTAGTCTGTTTAATTTCTTTCGCATTTTTGCGATTTAACCAAAAAAATTGTGTGTGTGTGTGTGTGTGTGTGTGTGTGTGTGTGTGTGTGTGTGTGTGTGTGTGTGTGCCAAACCATAAAAAAATAATAATTTGGAAATTTACAAATATGAAAATTAAATATTTAAAATTTTTATCATAAAGTTTTTCGAAAGAACTCAAAGGCTTTATACATTTGTACTTTTTTTTATATACCTTTGATATGATCCTGTAATTCCTGATGGAGTTGTAAGGATGCCGTAGTGGTTTACAACGTTTCTTGGGTGCTTTAAGCATGGAAGAGCCCATCTCCTCTCTAGGTTTGAACACAGTAAATATCTTCTAGTGAAGAATAGAAAGTGAGAGAGAGGAAGTGAGCAAGAGATATAGAGGAAGAATCAATCCCAGTTGTAGACTGGTACTTTTTTATTGACCTGAAAAGGATGAAAGGCAAAGTTGACTTCATATATTTATATACTTTGGGGGAATGAATAATTACAAATCATGTATTTTGAAGCATATCTACAAGAACTTAAACATTTTCAATGTTTAGTTTCATGTATGTGTGTGTTGAAATAAAATGATGAACTTATCATTAACATGCAGTTAACAGTGCAGGTTTGAAAAGAAAATCCATATATATATTTATATATATAGTTTGTGGTGCTGAGACCAGGGAGATCACTAATCATGGGAGTACTCAATGCATAGGTACAAAAATTACTACACCCTTGAAAAGGCTTGCTGAACACACAAGCCAAAACCGTTTGGTGCCACGATCAGGATTTTACTTATCTATCTATCTATCTATATATATATTTATGTATATATTTAGAAATGTATATATATATATATATATGAGTAGAAGGCACATGGCTTAGTGGTTAGAGCATTGGCCTTGCAATCAAAAGGTTGAGTTCAATTCTCAGACCGGGTGATGTGTTGTGTCCTTGAGCAAGACACTTTATTTCACATTGCTCCAGTTTACTCAGCTGTAGAAATGAGATGATGGGGACTGTGGTCCCTATCATTCCACTGTGAAGGTGCCACGGCAAAAAAGCACCCAGCACTCACTGTAAATGAGGTTGGTGTTAGGAAGGGCATTCAGCTGTAGAAATTTAAGCCAGAATCAGTTCCCGTCCACCCTTGCAAGCAGGGAAAAGTGGACATAAAAATGATGATGATGATGATATATATATACATACATACACATATATATCTATACATACACACATACAGTGTGCCCCCAGCATTTGTGGCCCTGGTTATTCGCACAATTTTCCTTAGAACCTAACTGTATTTACCGGCCTATATTCTATGTTATGTGTTGCTGTTTTATGAACCACATCCAATATTCGCGTTTTTTCACTCTTCGCAGCTGCTCCAGGAACGTAACCCATGCAGATACCATTGCACAACTGACAACTGTATATATACACATATATATATATATATGCATGCGCACACACACACACATACATACAATGTGGATGGTTAAAAAATAATCTAGGACAGACTTGACACAATTCCTTTTTCTTGAAAGAATGAATGTGTTGCTAAAAGTGAATCTTAAATTTGTTTTATTTCTCTCTAATATATAAATACAGTGTTATTGCATAGTTGAACCTTAGCACAAATAAATTCATATTTTTTAAAAGCAATGTAATTACAGATTGGGGAGACAGGATTATTAAAATCGCAAATTTTTTTTTTTTAATGAAAATGATCGAGCAAGCAAAATTTTTAGAGTAAAAGATAGCTAATTTTATCTGAGCTGTTAATAGTCTTCTGTTATCTCTTATTCATTAGAAAACGAAAAAAAATTAAATTTGGGAATTATTTGGCAATATTTGTTCTTATATTTCCACTAAAGTTTGGATTATATCACATGATATTTTCCTGTCTATTCTTATGCTTCATAATATTACAGCAGGTAATATAGTGAATCTTATTTGAAAACAGCTTTTACAAGGAGCCTCATATGTACATGCAATCTGAATGAAGAATATGTATCTGTGTCTATTTTTATGATAGTATAAAATTGGAAATTCCTTTTCAGTCAATAAATGAGAATTTCTTTTGAATTATGTTTATTTTTTGGTTTGATTATTTTTTTTTTTTTTAATCTCAAATCTTACCAATTACTCATTCATGTTAGAAATTCAAAAATAGCTATTTTAGTTTCCAACAATAATCACAAATGATGAGTATATTTTTTAGGGAAAATACTAATGATGGGAAAAGTAACATTAACATATAAATTATTGATATTATATTAAAGGTTTTTCTCATGTTTTGTTTTGTTTTTTAAGTTTTTTTCGTGAATGATTATTATTTATTTACTGATAATGATCTGTCTGTATTCTATCTCTTCAAAGCACCATCCTTAGTAAGCTTTTATTGAATTGCTCTGATACAGTTAAATGTTTTGTTTTGTTAGTGTTTCTTTTATAATGTTATCAATATATTTCTTTATTGACTTTATTTCTTTCTACCTCCTTTTATGTTGTATCAAACGTAGCTTATTGACTATATATAGGTTGAAACCTTTGATCTTGTGTGTGTGTGTGTGCCAAAAATGAATGGAGACAACAAAGCAATCAACACAGTACAATGAAGAAATATATTAGTTTAATGCTTGATATGGTAGGAAATGATTCTTTACGTTTCTGACACTGCTCCTTCATCAGAGAACACCATGAAAATGAGAGAGGTGATAGGTACAGTAAAAACACAAGCTGGATTGCAATGGTTTTGAAACAAGTGGGTATTTCACCAAAATAACAAAAATAGGCAAAACATTGTGACTAAATTAGTTGGTTTTGTAAGGCTGAGTAAAGGTTGCTGTCACGCAGCATATTGTGGAAAGTAGAGCCACTGGGTTGTGTAGTGTATAATATACTTCTATTTCCAGCTAATATTAAACAGTGCAACTAGAGTAAGACTGCTGATTATCATTGTGAAAGCTATACTTCATTGGATCATGTTCTGGCAGGATAAAAGCCATCCTTTGTGGAGCGTACCTTGCAAGATTATCAAGCCATAAGTATCATTGCTAATGCTCTCAGACAGCAAGACAAGAGCATCAATTCATTTAGAATCAATGCTAAGTTACATCCAGTTGTTTTCCACACAGAGAGCTATAAACAAAGGAAAGCCATTGTTCCAGCATCTACCAGGTATCTATGACTAGAAGTTGCAGGTAGATTTAAAGAAGTATCCATGTTCCCAAGCCATATTTCTAAAGATACAGGTGGATTTAAAGGAAGTGTTCATATTCCCAAGCCATATCACTAGAAGGTACAGATGGATTTAAAGGAAGTATCCATGTTCCCAAGCCATATTGCAGTAACAAAGTGATGTCAGGAGTTTATGATTTCATCTGATTTAACAACAAATGTCCTGATTTGTTGGGTTTATGGTGCATTGAGAAGGCAATATGGAGTAGGTTTCATAAGATTCAACAGTTCATAGTTAAGAACTAACCCACTAAGCAATAATTATCATATCTTGATATTTCAGATTAACCCTTTTAATACCAAACCATCTGAATCCATCCTGGTTATATGATATACAAAATTGTTTGCTTTAAAGTGTTTATATTTATCTAAAAATCTTCCACCATGATTTTATGTAAGAATTTTGTTGTGTTCCAAACACCAGCTTAATAATAAGAAAGTTGGTTTATATTACCAAGTCCCTGAAAATTCTTGATTATTTTCAAAATTATTTGAAAATCATAGTCATTAGAAATACAGTAATGAAAGGGTTAAGAAAAATTTGCTTGAGCCAATCACAGACTAATCTAATTGATAATGAACACAGCAAAACAATATCCATTCACTGTTTGTTTCAAAACTGTTTTTATGAATCTTATCTACATTTAACTATTATTTTATAGAAAAGTTTTAATACACAATTGAAATACAATGGTGTCTGAATTTTGATAGTCTGTAATCCATTGAAATTGAAAGAGTAACTTGAATATGTTTGACTCTTTTAACATTGGTTGTTTATAAACACAAAATACTGACTACAATCATTTTAATTTGTCATGAAGATAGAAGACTCTATTGTGAGACAAGACAGATCAGGTGACTGTGTCTTACTCATACAGAACCATTTCTGGCTTGGTTTCGACAGCTGGATGCCCTTTCTGAATGGCGACCACATCTACAGCATGGACTGGGTGCTTTTTGTCTCCAGAAACACTTTATTCATATCAGATTAAATAAATGTTCAATTTTATGCTATCTCTGACCAATCTATCTAAAACTAGGCCTGCTAGAACTAACAGCCAAATTTCTCTCAAATCACACATTCTGCTATTTTTTAAAAGGAAAGAAGTGTTGAATAATATACTTTTCACATACACAATTCCCCAAAATAAAGGACAGGATGGTTAAAGCTGGAATGCTTTTAACCATAAGTCTGATCAATGAAGGTTGAGATATTTTTTTAATTGTTTTTGTCTGGAAGAAAAGATTGTACCGTTGGCTTCAAAGACCTGCAAAACCTGTGACCTAGGGTTAAACAAGAAGAAAATGATTTTTAGAATACTAAAACAGTTACTATATATATACATGTATGGTCCAATCATGCAGGGAAAAAGATGTTAAATGATGATGAAGGTGATATATATATCTCTACATCTAGGGCAGGTACAATTCCCGAGATCCATAGACAAGTTCTCTCCAGCGGTCTCTGCCTTCATCATCACCACTATATCCTGCGTCTTCCAGAGACCACTGTCTCTACTTAGGGCATCAACATGTCATCCTCAGTCTCCCAATTCCAGTGTGTCTGTCTAGGGGCTCCCACAGGATCACTGAGTGCAGTGTCAACTCTGAATGTCGGTGAGCATGTGCAGCAGCTAACATTCAAGCTGACTTTTGGGAGGCTCCGATATAGCTCTGAGATTTTCATCCTCAGTGCATACTGATTAATGTTCAAAGCCATCCTCAGCATCCTCATGTAGCACCCATTCACCATTATTGCATGATATATATTTCTGTTACATCGTTATTCATGTGTGTATATATATATACATATATATATATATAGTAAGGTGCATTATTGGTTGTGTAAAATGGTCCAATAATTTTATGTTAGCAATATTAAGTTCTCCACGCTTTTGTATATCTCCAATTCCATTCGAGGGAACAGCTAGATTATGTAAAACGGAGTATAAGTATCAAAATGAAAATCCGAAGGCAAGGTAAAATTCCAATCATTTAATCACGACACATGTTTCAATAAGAGATAGATCGATTGTGAAGCCATGATCGATTATCACTGATCTCATCAGGTGAAAATGAATTGTCTTCAAATTCTTGATATGAGGAAGAAAAAAAAAAAGAATTTGAAGACAATTCATTTTCACCTGATGAGATCAGTGATAATCGATCATGGCTTCACAATCGATCTATCTCTTATTGAAACATGTGTCGTGATTAAATGATTGGAATTTTACCTTACCTTCGGATTTTCATTTTGATATATATATATATATATATATATATGGTCCAACCCTTGATAGCAGGGAAAACGGAAGTTAAATGTATGTATGTATATATGTGATGATGATGATACATATATATATGTATATGTTGATAAGTTGATATATATGCATATATATATATATATATTGATGGGTTGATATATATGTATCTATGTATATATATATATATATCAACCCATCAAACATGGAAAACAACATAAAATGGACGTGCTTAATTATTCTGTTTTGGTGGGCCTTAGATTTTTAGCACCAAATAAAAACCAAAAGAAACAAGTATTGTTATGTACACTCCCAAATGCTTTAGAAAATACATATTTTATTTTGTCTCATTTATGTTCCTAATATTATAAATTATTTATATATTTGCTGCTAATTTTACGCCCACACTCATGTACACAGACACACATATACATAGACACATTTACATAGACACACATATACACCCACACATGTATTAATCATTGAGATATATGATCTATTGCTTGTTGGAGGTGGGTTGACTGTGAGAAAATTTTATTAGACTAACCTCCTCACACATACATTATATACATGCCCACACATACACACACACACAGATACACATACATATACAGACACCCTATTACACACACACACACCCACACACATATGCATATACACCACATTATACACATACACACATGGGAGTGTGATGACTGAATAGATAATATATGGGACTACTAACATATAGGTATTGAGTTCAACTCTGTTAGAGAGAGAAGGTGGCTGCATGATTTATCTTTCATCTGGTTAATGGCATCAAACCTAAAGCAAACACCACCTATCAAATCTCTTAGAGCCTTAGTCATTTTATATTTTATATATTTTATAATTACAGGTCTGCTGGTGTTTCTATGTGCATATGCTTTGAATGTGCATGTGTGTGTTTTCTGTGTGTGTGTGTGTGAAGGATTTGTAATATTTATATGGAGGCACATGGCTTAGTGGTTAGAGCATTGGCCTTGCAATCGAAAGGTTGTGAGTTCAATTCTCAGACCGGGTGATGTGTTGTTTCCTTGAGCAAGACACTTTATTTCACATTGCTCCAGTTTACTCAGCTGTAGAAATGAGATGATAGGGACTGGGGTCCTTATCATTCCACTGCAAAAGTGGTTGTGGAGGTGCTATGGCAAAAAAGCACCCAGCACTCACTGTAAATGAGGTTGGTGTTAGGAAGGGCATCCAGCTGTAGAAATCAAGCCAGAATCAGTTCCCGTCCCACCCTTGCAAGCAGGGAAAAAGCAGACGTAAAATGAATTGATGATGATGATGATGATATGTATGTGCAAACAAAGAAAGCATTAAAATCCAAGGAAACTAGTACCAGTCTCGATGGGCCGAAATTCAGCTCCATGAAATGCCCAAAACAGTAGAAGGTCTCTACTTTCAATGTTAAGCAGGGTCTTAGCTGAGACTTTGGAAAAAATTTCTTGTCTGAAGAGAAAAAAGATCTTTAATGATGATGAGGTATATATACATATATACATTCCATATATATATATAGTGCAAATTTATACGGGAACAAAACAGAGAGGCAGACAAATAAAGGTTTATTAGGTTCACGCTTTTGAGAGAGGGGGGGGGGGGGGGCGTTTCGGGCAAAAGCCCTTCTTCAGGAGAAAATAGGTTAGAAAGAGAGTTCAGAGGGTGTGTGGAAATACATTTAGAAAAAAGGGGGAAGGAGAACAAATAAAAATAAAATAAAATATATATATATTATTCAAAATATTAATAAATGAAAAATATTCCTGTAGTGAATTGAATAATCAAAACCGTAGCAGTATGTCACATAACCAATCTCTCATATATTTTATCTGATGAAAACATACTGAAACACCATTGTACCTTTGAAATATGTATAATAAAATATATATTTTGGTTATGAGAATATTTTTCATTTATTAATATTTTGAATAATATTAAATACTCCAGAAAAATTTCTGCCGAGTGCTTCTAATCTATTGTAAAATTGTATTCGAACAAACTTTGGTTATATATATATATCATCATCATCATCATCATCATCATCATCATCGTTTAACGTCCATCTTCTACGCTTGCATGGGTTTGGACGGGAGTTTTCCCACTTGAGGCAAGATTTGTTGTCCTGCTTGTATAGGACTGTCTGGCAGGTTTTCTACGGCTGGATGCCCTTCCTAACACCAACCACGTTTACAGTGTGGACTGGGAGGTTTTTACCGTGTTACCTACACGGCCACATTACAGCGTGGACTGTGTGTTTTTTTTGTCGTGACACCTACACAACCTCATTTGTTTCGGACTGGATATTGTGGTACCAACATAACTGCACATTTAAGGGGGTGGTATGGATGGGGTGGGGGTAGTGGGACGGGGGGGGGGGGGGTATTTTGTTAGAGGTGCCTACTGACTGTAGGTTTCGCTTTGTACTTAGGCAAGGCGGGTTTTCTGTATGACTGTGTAGCGCCAAAGATCTCGGTCCATTGTCTTGGAGAGGTGTAAGTGTGTGAGGTCGGAATTTATCAAGTCGTCCCATGTTTTCCGTGGCTACCGTCTATTTTTATTGCTCTGCACTTTTTTATACAGCTGTCGTCTTTCATGCGCATCACGTGACCATACCAACGTAGTCTTCTCTCAAGTAAAGAACATCTGATCCCTCTTATTCCTAATTTCTCACTTAGTTCGTTTATGCTTTGCCGTTCACGTATATTACTATTACACATCCAGCAGAGCATGCAAGCTTCGTTTCTCTCCAGTCTGCGTATATCCTCTGCACACAATGCCCAGGTCTCACTGCCATGTAACATTGCTGTTCGTATGCAGGCATCATACAGCCTGCCTTTCATTTTTAGAGAGAACCCTTTAGCGGCCAATAGTGGTATAAGCTCTCTGAACTTTTTCCATCCCGTTCTGACTCTAGCTACTGTACTTTCAGAGCACCCTCCCCCACTGCTGATTTTGTCACCCAGGTAACGAAAGATGTCCACTATTTCTATAGAACCATCTGTGCAATGGAATGAGCTAGTATTCTGTGGGCACTCGCTGCTACTTATTGCACCAGAGCACCGGCCACATATAAAATCTATATTCTTAGTTAGCTTACCTGTGATCCCACTACATCTTTTATGCGCCCATACTTTGCATTTGGGACATAAAATGGAGTTTCTGCCTACTCCTTTCCTACACACTGAGCATGGCCATTTACCAGATGGGACCAGTGCCCTATTTTCCTTCCTACAAACTAGAACTTTAGTCTTAGACAAGTTAACTTTAAGGCCTTTTGATTCTAGGCCTTGCTTCCATGTTTGGAATTTCTTCTCTAGTTCAGCCATTGATTCAGCTATGAGCGTTAGATATAGGAGTTCCCATGGGCAGCCGGTCTTGAACTCCTCTGTTATAGCCTGAAGGGCAATAATAAAATAATATATGTATATATATATATATATATATATATATATATATATATAACCAAAGTTTATTCGGTTCGTTGATTATTCAACGAATACAATTTTACAATAGATTAGAAGCACTCGGCAGAAATTTTTCTGGAGTATTTAATATTATTCAAAATATTCATCATGGTCCAAGGCAAAACATGGATGGATAGTAATGTCTTGTTCATATATTCCGTATATATATGGAATATATATGTATATATATTCCCCATATATATAATGAATATATATATATGGAATGTATATATATATATATTCCCCATATATATAATGAATATATATATATGGAATGTATATATATATATATATTCCCCATATATATAATGAATATATATATATGGAATGTATATATATATATGGAATATATATGTATATATATATATGGAATATATATGTATATATATTCCCCATATATATAATGAATATATATATATGGAATGTATATATATACATTCCATATATATATATTAATTATATATATATGGAATATATATATACATTCCATATATATATATTCATTATATATATGGGGAATATATATACATGTATATTCCATATATATATGGAATATATGAGCAAGACATTACTATCCATCCATGTTTTGCCTTGGACCATGATGATCCATTCAATGTATGCCTGCAGGGAAATCAGATATAAAATCATGATGATGATGATGATGATATATATGTGTGTGTGTGTCACTGTTTGTTTACTGTTTACTTATAACCTGTAACTTAGCAATTTGACAAATAGACATCGATAGAATAAGTACCAGACATGAAAAATAAGCACTCAGGTCAATATGTTTGACTAAGCTTCCTTGCCCCAGCATGACCACAGACCAGTGACTAAACGAAATAAAAGAATACATAAATAAAACTGAGAATATGAAGTTAAGATTTAGACCAATCTCTGTGAGGAACTTGGAAACACAGAAATATATTAGACATGGTATGGTGTTCCAAGAATATGTAGTTCTATTCAATTACTTTGCTCTGATACATTGAATATTTGAGGTGTGTGGCCTAGTGGTAAAGGTGTTGGACTTGTGATCATAATTTTGTGGGTTTAATTCCTGGACTGGGTTGTGTCTTGTGTGAAGATATGTGTCCTAATGGTAAGGGTATTGGGCTTACAACCATAATGTCGTGGTTTCAATTCCTTTGTTTGGGTTGTGTGAAGATATGTCTCCTAATGGTAAGGGTATTGGACTTACAACCATAATGTCGTGGTTTCAATTCCTTTGTTTGGGTTGTGTGTTATGTTATTGAGCAAAACACTTCATTTCACATTGCTTCAATATACTCAGCTGAAAATGACGTGGTACCAGCAGTAGCTGGCTTCCTGTACAGTGGGGAGTCTTGCACTCTCAGTCACTGAACGCCATGGAAATCGGGATAAGTACCGGCCTGATTAGCTATCTGGCTCAAGACAGACTTTAGACTTGTTATATGTCTGCTATTAGTTCACCAACTGATATGATACCTACCAACATCCTTACAGACTTTAATAATTTGGCTATTTAACACTCAGAAAAATACAAGCATTCTGTTATATTTTTCAACCAGTTTCAATATATTACTTTGCTGTATATACTGTATGTATGTTGTATTATTGGAAAAAAAATTTTTTCAAAAACAGCAGCAATTATTTTTCTATGACAAGCTAATAAATGATCTGTACAATTGGTATAGTCTCTTAAGATGTTAAAACACACCCTGTTTGAATTAGAAAATAATGTCTGTAGAAAATTAAGCACCATGGATACATTTCACATGATATTAAGAATAATTCTATCAGCAATTGTTCGCTCAGGAAATCTCTAGATAATTAAATAAATGTATATTTATATAAAAATTTTGGTTTTGTTGCTTTAATTGGCTGCAATGGAATTTGTTAGATGAAAAGTTTGTTGTAACAAAAACAGAATTGTGTAATTTCCATGGTTGTCATCCTCACCATCAAAAGCAGTAGTAGTATCAGCTGCATCATTAGTACCCTTAACTATCTTATAGCTTTAAGCTGGATTAAAATCTTTTTCTCAAGAGAATTGTAAACCTGCAATGTCTGTAAGAATTAAAGTCAATTAAATTGCCACTCATTCATAGTTCCCCATAGATTGCTTCTTTTTAAACACAATTTTCAACTGAAATAGATATTGTTGGAGAAATTCAAAGATGGCTAACTGATTACTATAAGTTGAATCTATTATGAAGAGCTGAGTTATTAAAGTTCTTTATTTGTTTGTTGGATTTTATTGGTTTTGTTTGTTTTGTTTTTTATATTTTCAACATAAAAAAATGTCTGCAGTTAAATTAATTTATCGTTCGTTATCTTTGATTGAATTGTAATATATTATTATAACAGCACTAACATTTATTTCTTCCATAATATTCTCCTTCTTGTGTTACCTTGCAAAAGGATGTTTTCATTATTGCTGAATAACATAGATGTTTTGCTATTATTGAGTTGTAGGTATTGTCATATTTGTTGTTGTAGTTTAGCTCTCAGTCAGAACCTGTTTAAGCTGATATATATATATTATTTAAGTTCAAATCCCGCCGAGGTTGACTTTGCCTTTCATCCTTACAGGGTCGATAAAATAAAGTACCAGTAATGCACTGGGTAATTGCTGGCCTTGTGCCTAAAGTAGAAACAATTATTTAATATGTCTCATATAAAATAATACAGCCAATTATCCACACAATACAATATAGTTAGCACCCCAAACGTTTAATTGGGAATATACTCCGGTATTTCCTGATGTTTGTTGAGTGAGTTGGAAATTGGTCAGAGTATCGCTAATAGCTTTCTCCATTTATGTATTTATATATATATATATTTATTAAAATAACAGATTAAAGTTCAAGCAAAGAATCGCTGCTTTCACCCTTAACGGGATAGCAAAAGTAAAGATATATATTTATAACTCAATTATAAGCTGATGTATATATATATATAGCAAAAGTAAAGATATATATTTATAACTCAATTATATATGGTAGTATATAATTGCCAAACAGTTTAGAAATAGCTCAATGTAATTATATATTGGTCCATAGAAAAAAAAAAATTTTTTTAGGGAGAAAAAAAGGTTGGAAGGACAGACATAAACTCAGAGCAAATATAATCAAATATATAGATGCTTTAATTTAATATTTTTTTAATTCTTCTGAGGAGAGTGTTATGTATGGATTTAAATGGTATATATTTAAATTGTTTATATCACTTATACAAATTACACATAACACACTGTCAGTAATTCTGTGTATAAATGCTGAATTCCATCATGCTCTCAAAACATGTGTAAAGAATTATTATTTGATTATATACAAATATATATATATTTTTATTACAAACAAAACTAGGTTTTTAAAAGAGGATTCAAGTAAGCCATATATGTTATTAGTATATATTTCATAAATCAGATGTTTAATAAAATAGACAAATAAATAATTAGCACGACAATCATTTGAAGTCATTACCGTAGAACACACAAAGAATTTAGATCCTTGAAACACTAAAATACCCATAAAGATAAATTATAATATAAATATTTTGTTTTGATCAAAATATTTACCAAATAATCACTGACATAGTAATCAGAGTTTTGTGTTGATAGTTTAATGTAGTATAGAATAAATGTAAGATTTTAACCAACACAGCATGTGTAAATTAAACTACATTAAATACACAGGAACCCTGGAGAGGTTTTAAATGCCTAAGAAGTGCTGTATATCATTACTGTGCCCTTATGGCTCCATCAGGAGTTACAGGTCCATACATACAAATACACAGGACAGTTGTAAACGACTGTCCTTTTATACAGGCTCTCTGTGGACAAAAAAAGAATGAACTGGATTGGTTTCAGTCATAAATCTCATCAACAACTGAGCACCTGCCTATCACTGTACACTGAAATATTAATTCATTAAGGGCTGATTTCAGTAAATCAAATAAACAGATTTAGATTTAATCTATAGCAATAGATATTTGATCTACTGTCGAGCTTCTGAACATTCACCAGCAGAAGGTGATGTCCAAGCATGGCCACAGACTAATCATTGAACCTACTAAGAAAAAAAAATGAAATAAAAGAATATATTTACATGTCGATATTTGATTTATTGCTAATGTTTTGTGTTCCAAATATTTACTGTAGCATAGCTGGTGACTGATGACAACTATTTGGTGTTATCACCTAGATAGTAAGGGCTGTGTATTGGTTGAATTGGTAGAGCGCCAGATAGAACCAGATAGAATATTTTACAGTATTCTTTCTGGTGCTATGTGTTCTCAGTTCAAATCCTGCCAGGGTCAATAAAATAAAGCACCAAACAAGTAGTTTTTTAAAGTCTGTCTCAAGCCCAGAGGCTCATCAGACTGGTGTTTATCCTGGTTTCCATGGCATGAAGTGACTGAGTGTACAAGACTTCCCCTGGACAGGATACCGGTTCATTGCAGGGTTAAACCCCCAGCTATTGCTGGTACTCATTTTCAGCTGAGTATACTTATTTATATTGGCAGCAACAATGTACAATATGTGTACAATAGTATCTAGCCTGGAACACTACTATTAGCAACAATATACAATAGTATCTAGCCTGGAACACTACTATTAGCAACAATATACAATAGTATCTAGCCTGGAACACTACTATTAGCAACAATATACAATAGTATCTAGCCTGGAACACTACTATTAGCAGCAACCAGACATATATACATATCTAACAATCTGTAGATGTGGTATGGTATATTGAAAATATTATTATTCAGCTGTAACCAATATTTTGGTGGACTAGACTTATCTTGAGTCAGTATTTTTTCTTGTCATTTAAGGATCCAAGCTACTTAAATTATTGATCCAAGATTAGCTAAGTGAAGGATATATAAAACTACACCTGATGTACCCCTTCCATACACATGCACACGTGTGTATCATGACTCGTGCACTGTTCATTTTACTGATGTTTGTGCATTGCCCTATGTACTGTACATGCACTTTTTGATGAGTTGTGGTGCACCTGGGCACTGTACACAATATTTCATTATTATTATTATTATTATTATATCATGACTCATACACTGTTCATTTTCCTGACACTTGTACATTATTCTATGTACTATACATGCACCTTTGATGAGTTGTAGTGCACCTGAGCACTGTACACAATAATTTCATTATTATTATAAATAGAGGAAAACATCTGTGGTGTTTAATTTAATTGGATTCCAATGTTGAAATCAATTGAAATAATGATTTCTGATTTAGGCAGAAGGCCAGCAATTTAGTGGAGGGGAACATCAATTAAATCAACCCCAGTGTAGTACTGGTGTTTTATTTTATTCACCGCCACAGGTTAGAATGGCAAAGCTATTCTTGGCATGATTTGAACTCAGTAATGCGCCAGCTTCAGCATTCAGTAATCAGAAGGGGGGGGGTAGGTGTAAAAGCCAAACTCGCTGTCTTCAATTCGGTATTTGTGCCAACCCTTACCTATGGTCATGAATCTTGGGTAATGACTGAAAGAATACAATTGTGAATACAAGTGACCAAAATGGGGTTCCTCTGAAAGGTCTTTGGAGTAACATTATTTGATAGAGTGCGTAGTTCAAAGATCAGGGAGTCTCTCCAGGTAGAGCCACTACTTCTCTGAATTGAGAGATCACTTCTCCAGTACTATGGGCATGTGGTTAGAATTTCTCAAGAAAGAATTGCTGGATTGATTTTAAGGGCAAAACAAACTGACAGTAGACCCAGGGGTAGACCCCGAGCAAGATGGTTGGATAACATCCATGAGCTTGGCTGGTCTCGCTTGGGGATCCAGCCGGATCAGTTGGAGATGGTTGCTTCTGACAGGACCCACTGGAAGGGGTGTTTGAGGACTCTGCCTCCCACGATCCTCTCAAGAATAAGTTGGCAAATAATAATAATAATAATAATAATAATAATAATTGCACACATATTACAAAAAGTACTATCAATACAATAGAAACAACATCAGCAAAAACTACACTGCTCATACCCAAGACACACAGAGCTGTGCTCGGTAAAGCCGTAATGATGTATAATAAGAATAATAATCGAAATAATAATAATAATAATATTATCTGAATGAACAAGTTAAACTGGAAAAAAATAATTTCAGAGGAAAATATTGCAAATGTTATATTAATTTGAAAGTATAACTAAATACTGTAATAGAATGATAACCTCATACATTGCTTTCATTAGTTTGGTTCTTTTGTATTATTTTCTCCAGAAAATAGTTAGATGTCAACATAGTTGTGAATACAGACACCAGTGTAGTGCTAGCAAATGTTTTGTTAGCTATGTTCCATACTTGAGTTCACTTATTTTAAAACAAAATATGATTTTAAGTTTTCTGTAATGAGAGGAAATATCGTGCATTTCAAACAAAGTCTTTTTTTATCAGAAAACTAACATCTCATTTTCCCCTTTACTCTATCGACTCTTCTTGTCGATACAAACCATCACTTGTTTCCTCAAATTCTTGTGATTTATCTTCTCCTCTCCATTACTTCCCGCTCTGCCAACCTCTCACCCCCCCCCCATCACTCTATTTCTCCCATCATATGTTCACTCCCTTCAGCTAGTTACCCTTGTTTTTCTATTACTGCTCTCTCTCTCTCTCTCTTCTATTCCCCCTCTTGCCTGTGTTGCCTTCAATGAACAAGAGACAACATAGAGTAGTGAATACTCTTCAGGCTTATAACATACAAGGCAACTTCACTAGTGTTTGTACACAATAAAATGCATGCGCCACAGTCAGTAAACTGTTTGGTAAATGAGTTGATTCAATGTAGGGTTTTGATGGGGAGGTTTTAGTCCTACTGAGGACTTAACAATTTTTTAGTGCTTGTACTATGACAAAATGCACCCAGTACACTCGTTAAAGTCTTTGGGGTTGAGAAAAGTATCCAACCATTAAAAAAATGGCACAATCACACAAGTGGTGATACTCCAATCCATCTAGCAAGACAGCATTGCTAAACAAGAATTGACTCCAACCATGACAACTTATCCTACCCAAGCCAGCTTGGAATGAGGATATCAAATAATGATATTGATAATGTATGTATAACTTCAGAGTGAGAAGATCATTCAGTTATTTAGGTGATAGAATCACCCCAAAAGACGCTGTTTTAATGATGGAACTCAATCTTCTCTTATCCCTCCCTACATTAGTTTCACTCAACAATACAAACTCACAAACCCCTTATCTGTTTTGCAGCCCCTCCACTACTTAGAGTAGCAAGTTATTCCTAACGTTCACTGCATTCACTGGTTTTGGTGAAATGAATTGAACTATTTGTGAATTGATTATTTTCAGCTATTTATTTGCATGTTAAAGAAGAGAACAAGAACTTGTGACCTTCATCCTTTCCTCAATAGTATTGAAAGCATGGTTTATCACAATTCTATGAAGCATACCAATGACAATTTATACACATTCCATACTTATTTGATTAAGGCAATTATTGTCCCGAATTACCCCACTTTCCTGTAAGGTCCATTTCTTTATTTATTTATTTTATATTGATGTATTTCTTGTTGCAAAAATGGTAGATAAAATAATCATACATTATAGAAATGAGAATCTGTTTTCTATAAGTTTTGCTATGTGGAAATGAACAAAAGATTTTGTACACTACTAAACATTATTAGTTTTCTACTCTTGAGATTCTATTCTTTGCACAATATTGTTGCTGACCTCAACACATAATTGTAATAGAGTGCATTTATTGTCAGTCACTATAACAGTTCAGTAATAGTGTGATTATATGTAATCTAACTAAACAAATTTTCTGACATTCTTGAAATAGAATTAATATACAGAATACACAGAGGATTAGATAACTTTTGTTTCAATGTTTTTGTGCTTTTTATATCACTTTCAATTACAGATGTTTTCCTCTTTGTTTACCATTGAACATTCTGAATACTGATATCAATTATACTGTCCAGAAACTCATAAAATATATTTAGTCATCTACTCTCATTTCACTGTAAATTCCAAGCCTCTAAACGGTATTATGTCTGCCATAAAACTATAAAGGTTCAGTGATTAAGTAGTTCAGCTGCAGTGCTCACAACAACACTTCTTGAAAGTTTGCCAAGGTATTCTACTGTCTTCTTGACCAAAGTTCTTTATCCTCTCTCCAGGCCTCAGTTTTCTTTAAATACGACATTCTCCTCATCCAAAGACTGTTGCAGGTTGAACAAGTTACAGATACAGACTTATCCAACTTAACTGGCTTCCATTTATCTCAGAATATAAAAGTTAGTACAATTGGGTTTACATCTGATACAGTGAATATCTGCAATATTGACACAGCTGTCCCAGGCTGGTGTAGCAGTTATTTCTATAACGCATGCATGTAAAAGTTGCACAGTAGTAGTTGGGTCTTCTGACTCCTCTTCCCCTGTTTTTCATGCCCACCTTGATTGTCTCTATAACCAACTGCATCAGTGTTCTTGTAACACCATCTACTCTCTGCATCAAGCTTAATTTGCCTCAAGTCCCTCTTGCATACACTTCATGGGATTCATAAACAGAGGGTCCTGTTTGCTAGAATCCTACAGCAGATACTCCACACAGGATGTTTTTTATGATACATCTACCTTCTATTTGAAGAATGTGTCTAAGATGTATTTTGAAAGGGCCTGCTAACTCCTTTAACTCTAGAAAAGATGGAAAACTTCAAATCACAGTTTATGTGTTTCAGCTTTCAGCACAAAAGGAGTATATGAAGTATGAGGGTTTGACAACTTTTCAATTTGTCAGCTGTTTATTAGGCTAAACACCCATGTTCTGTCAAACTATTGATTTAGGGGAAATGACAGTGTGCCCATCTATGCACCAGGTGATAGGTTTTGGTGTGAGCCAGGTGCAACATATATTTGTAAAATATATGCACCATATATACTCATATATAAGTTGCAGTAGTAGATACTTTGTGTTTGTAATATTTTGGCTTCATTATCTTTCCATTCTGAGTTCAAATCCCACCGAGGTTAACTTTGCCTTTCATCCTTACGGGGTCGATAAAATAAAGTACCAGTAATACACTGGGATAATTGCTGGCCTTGTGCCAAAAGTAGAAACAATTATTTAATATTTCAAGCCCAAAGCAAAGTTCCATAGTTAAGTTCCAATTTAAGTTTTTTGCCAATTATTTTTAATCAAAACCCTTGACCTATCTACAAGTATATACTGTATATTAGTGTAATAAATACATAGTCAACAGTCACACCTACCTTAATAGTAAAATACTTAAATTTTCTCTGTATATTAGACATTGATTCCATTTTTACTTTTGATTTGATTGATTCTTCAACAAGATTCTTCAGTCATGTTTCCTGCCTTAAAACAATAGGAACCGATCAACAAAATCCCAGACCTCATTTGCTTACTGAGTTGGGTGGAACTTGTCAGATCAGACAGAGGAATCAATGTTTCCATTACTGTCTACTGGTTGTAACTTCTGGCAGAAAGAACAACCTGAAATGTGTCTTGCTGAAGGACATAACGCATCACCTGGTCTGTGATTTGAATTCACCACCTCACAGTTATGAAACCAGTTTCTTTACAGTTATTTTTATGTCAGTGTCTGGAATTCATTCCTTTGTTGTGATAACTCCAAATCAATAACTAAGTTACTAATAACATTAGTCTAGAAGATATCAGAATTGGTGGATGACCAACTAAATTTTCACCTAATTTCTCCCCTCCATCATCATGTTTCCACCTAGTCCTGTTTATAAGGATAAATTGTTTTATTTATTTGGCAGGAGATTGTGATTGTTGTTGTTGTAGTTGTTTAGCCCCTGGTCAATTGTGATTGAGTAGGTCTATGATTAAAAAAATTCTAGCATTAACCGTTTCATCTTTGTGTGTATCTAACACAATACCTCCTTCCTTTTTTAAAAGTAGTAGAGTGTGGTTTCGTTGCTATTTCTTTCAACCATGTAGAGGCTCCCTTTGGCTCTTCAGTTTATATCAAAAGACACAAATTCTTTTGTGCACTCAATAGAATGCATGAACGCATGTAAACGAAATGCAGATCCCTTGGTCTATGTAGATCGATCCAACCCTTGCAAGCAGGGAAAATGGACGTTAAACAATGACAATAATGATAACAGAATTTTCCATAGTTTGACACTTCTTTAACAAAGAAACTATTTTACTCTACTCTGAATTCTTATTTGAACCAAACTGCACTTTTTAGAATCTTGAAGTATCTGTTCCAAAATATGTTTAAAATGTTAAAAACATTTCAAAATTGTTCCCTCCAGAAACCATTTCTGAAATTACTTCAGATTTTTTTTATTTCAAATATAAGTACTTATATATATTTTTATTATTATTTTTCTTGTGGGGAACTTTGAAAATAAGGGCAAAGTGATGACATTTCCAGGAAAAGAATTTGGTTTTAATTTTTTATGACTAAATCAGAGGGAGAAGGGCAGCACCCATGACCTTTGCCAGGCCCCAAAGGGAGGTGAGAAAAGGGAGAGAAGAAACCCCAACATACATGTTACTGTAGTAGGAAGCAACACATCAATATATATTGGTATTTTAACAAATACCAACTGCTATTACCGAGTATTCCCTGTCTTTGTCAATTATATTATTATTACTATTATGCACACACACACACACACAGACATATATATATATATGTGTGTATATATATATATATATTTCGTTTCTGAATTTGTTTCTTATTGGCAACATGACCCTCCCAAAGTATAACAATATATATATATATATATATATATATATATATATATATATATATATATATATCATCATCATCATCATCATCATCATCATCATCATCATTTTACGTCCGCTTTTCCCTGCTTGCAAGGGTGGGACGGGTCTTATTCAGCACAGCATCTCTCCACTCGTCACGGTCCTTCGTCATCTCCACCGTGAGCTTCAATGATCTGAGGTCTGTTCTCACCACCTCCGCCCATGTTTTTCGTGGTCTACCTCTACCACGTCTTCCTTCAACTGGCATATATATATATATATATAATTTATACCTAATATTATATATATATATATATATGTATAATTTTCTATGTAGTTATTTATAGCAGAGCCAAAATAATTTCTATTTTAAATTGTGTTAATTACAGTATAATTATAATATTGAATAATACTGTTTCCCTCCTGTTGTATTCTAAATATCTTTCCTTGCTTAAATATATGATTATTGCAGCTGCAGTTGGCCAAATTTACATGGGTTTTAGGTTTTAATGCTGAGTTTCCAGCTAATGTTTTCATTTTTTCTTCTGTCCTGTCATGAAGCAATTCTGTGTACTTGGCAAAGTTATTATTTAACTCTAAAAGACTCCTCCCCCATCTTTCTGGTTTTAAATGGGTACCACACGGTTGTACGATTCAGGCAGATACATCATCAGCATCTTGATCATCCTCATCGTTTTAACATTCACTTTCCCTGCTAGCAAGGGTTGGATAGGTATATATATAGACCAAGTCAATACTAAAGCAGGGCTACTGATCTCCCAGATAGGCCAGCGGTCTGCATCTCGCTTACGTGAGGTCTCACATTCCACCAAGTGCAAAGGTGAGGTTTTCATGTGTTTGGCACAACTGAAGGGTCCTCCTAACCTGTTGTTTGACAGGCTTTCTACGACTGGATACCCTTCCTATCACCAACCACTTTATAGCATGTATGTGCTTTTGAATGTTTATTTAGTTTTTAGTTTTGCACTCATATACTGCAATAGTGGGAAAGCAATGAAAATTAAGTATCTTACACGAAAAATATAATGAAAAGACTATAGAATTTGAAATTTCAATATCTGAAATCATAGATATATATGAGAGGTTTTTGAAACACTATATTATAAATCATATTATTGTCACTGTTGTCATTAATTTATGTTTGTTTTCCATGTTGACATGTGTTGCACAACATGTCTCATAGCATCTTGCCACTGACTGGGTACATTTTATCATGCCACCAACATTAAAAAGAATGTTTTGCAGCAGAACTAAAGGTCTTCTCTACCCTGGTATCAGATTTTATTCAAAGTTGTTCTTCTCATAGACAGGTTGCCTGGATGCTATCGTCTGCAGAATTCATATTTCTTCCAGTTGTTCCTATTTGCTTCAAGCATCGTTTTTACAGCTGGGGGCTTTTCTTATCACCAATCACTTTACAGCATGAACTGGATACATTTGTTATGTACCAGTACTTCCATTCTTCCTCCCATCTAAGGCCCCATAAAAAGACATAAGGACTCTACTTCTTCATCTGGCTAACCCATAAAAAACTTGAGGGTACATATATAGATGGATTTTAGCCTTTACTCTAATATTTGTCACATTTAATAATACCTGCCAGGAGTTAAAAAAATCCCATGAGTAGAACTTTCAAGAGTCCCACAGACACTCAAGCCTCTCCAGCATGGCAAGTTAACTACATATAAAAAAAGCCTTGATGGTCATGGTTAGAATTCTTTTGTTTAGGTCTCCTCAATCAAATGACTTAGAGCTAATCAACAACATCCTCTTCTTTGTCTCCACCTTCTCTTCTCTAACAAATTTCTTCTTCGTCCTCTTCATCTATTCATTTTTTTTTTTGTCTTCTTCCTCTTTAATACAGAATTGGTCGAGCAGCAGATATAAAATACAGTGTTTAATTACAGTTCATAACTTTCTGAGTTCAAATCTTGCCATGGTCATCTTTGCCTTTCATTCTTACAGGTTCAATAAAATAAATAACAATCAAATGCTGGGATCAGTTTAATGGACGACGCCTCCCTGAAAAAAATCTTTCTTCTTCAATCTTATGGATTTTTTCTTCTTTCTTCTCCTCCTTTTATTTCAACTACTTCAACTTCCTTGCTCGTCTCCTCTTCACAATTCCTCTCATGACTTCACAAGCTCTTTATTCAAAAGTTGTGTTCTATTTTCTAGGTGAAAAATCTTTTTGTATCTCAACCGTCCTTGACAAAGTACACACAATAAGGCTAGTTGATAATCTGAGCCATCATTGACAGAAGCTCTCTTGAATACTCTTGAACAAATTGCAAAACACACCACAAAATTCCACAATATGATCGAGGTAATATTTGCTTTTTTGTTGTTGTCATTTACCAAGAAAGAAAACTCGCTCATATTTATAATAAATCTAGACTTTTTAAAATTTTGGATTTCATAAAACACAAACACACAAACATTAAATAAATAAATAAATAAATAAATAAATAAATATATATATATATACGGGGTAACAAATTATTGTTATAGGTAGTCCACTTAAGTGTAGTCCAGTTATATATATATATATATATCATCATTATCATTGTCATCATCATCGTTTAACGTCCCTGTTCCACGCTTGCATGGGTTTGGACGGGGTTTTTCCCACTTGAGGCAAGAATGGTTGTCTTGCTCGCATAGGACTATCTGGCGGGTTTTCTACAGCTGGATGCCCTTCCTAACACCAACCACATTTACATATATATATAAATTACATATATATATAAATTAATAAAAATAATGAATAAAAACAAAGAAACAGTTCCTTATTTTAAAAAAATCATCATTTTACGATCGTTTCTAGGATATATATGTGTGTGTTGGTATGTACATCATATAGATCTATGTAAACATTTTACAAACTATCAGAGGGAATATACATACCTACACATATATATGCTGTCTGAAGACAGCATATATATGTTTTCATGATATTTGGATTACATTGAGTTCTTCATACGGATTGGACACTACCGTATATTTTGGTAGATTTATCTACATATATATATATATATATATATATATATAAAAACCTATAGTGAGAAAGAGAAAGGAAGATTAGGAACTAATAAGGCAGAAAATGTATCAGGGTTGTTTTTGTTTCCATGTTTAAATTTTTTTTTTTTTTTTTCTGTTTAATAGAAATATAAAGCCGGATATTCATTTATTTGTTTATTTATTAATTTATTTACTTTGTTTATTTACTGAACCATAGCAGTATTAGTTACAGGTTTCCAGTGGACCAATCACTGGTTCATTGCATTTCCGACTGAAAGAGTGATAAGAGAAATAACTAGTGTAATTCATTGGGCTTCGATCAAAGAACGCTTTATTATTTTTTTTATTTTTCCTATTTTTGCATCCTTCTCCAAAATATAGCGAAATATATCAACATATATCACACTTACACATATATGATAAATACATATCTATACACAATTGTAGATATCCTACATACTCAGTGCACAATTTAAAATCTTATATATATATATTTATATATATAAAATTATAAAATGACAAACAAAGCTAGACAAAAACAATTAGTCTTACTAGTTTCATGCTTTGGAGGAAAAAAGAGAAAGAGAAAAAGTTTGATGTATTGGACATTAATCCTTCATCAAGAGTACAAGAGTTCAGAGAATAGAAAGTGGGGAGATATGTGAGTGTATGTGTGTGTTGTTTTTAATACTTTTAGGTTGAGAATGTTGGGGAAGGATATATATAGCATCATCATCATCATCATCATCACTGCTTTACGTCCATTCTTCCATGCTAGCATGGGTTAGACGGGTTGTCCTGTTGTGGGCAATGTCAGGTTGGGTGACCTTGTCTTGCTCTTACAGGAACTGATTTTGGCTTGATTTCTACAGCTGGATGCCTTTCCTAACACCAACTTCATTTACAGTGAGTGCTGGGTGCTTTTTTTCTGTGGCGCCTACATGACCACTTCATAGTGTGGGCCGAGTGCTTTTTTGTCGTGATGCCTCCACGACCACTTTGCAGTGGGAGGGGATGGGGGCATGTTGTCTATAGGTTTGTTCCCGTGGGAAGTCGGGTCTTCTGTATTACTGCCTGACGCCAGAGGTCACGGTCGTGTGTCATTATTGCCTTTGAGAGGTGCAATTAAGCAAGGTCCACTTTTATCACCTCATCCCAGGTCTTCTTGGGTCTCCCCACTCCATGGCTTCCATCGACTTTTAGATTTCTGCACCTTTTTATGCAGCTGTCATCCTTCATACATATGAACCTTCATACACATGTCCAAACCAACGCAACTGCCTCTCCTGTACACAGCATTTGATTCCTCTTATGCTCAGTCTCTCTTTCAATTCATTTATTATTTGCCATTTGCGTATATTACTATTACACATCCATCAGAACATACAGGCTTTGTTTCTTTCTAATCTACGCAAGTCTTCTACACACAGCGCCCAGGTCGTATGTAACATTGCTGTTCATATGCACACATCATACAGTCTTCCTTTTATTTTTAGGGAAAAGCCTTTTGCTGCTAGCAGTGGTAGTAGCTCCTTGAACTTCTCCCATCCTGTTCTTATATGATAGGTTTTGGCACAGTTTCAAAGGGCCACTAACAAGTAATTGGTCAACCTGAGGCTATGGAAGAAAACAATTGCTCAAAGCAGCCCATGGTGGGATCTAAACCAGAACCCATGGTTGTAAAACAATACTTTCTCAATCACACACCCTGCCTCCATACATATTTCTTCTCCTTCTTCTGTTTTTTTGTTTTTTATCAATCGTTTTCTTTCTCCCTGTGTGTGTGTTTTTGTGGTTTTGTTATATTTTTGTTTTTATCACTATATATATATATATATATATGTACGCACACACATACACATACACACACATACACCCCGAGACACATACACATCCAGAGACACACATACACACACATACACCCCGAGACACATACACATCCAGAGACACACAAACACATACATAGCATAAATACACTCACAACAGGACACACTGCCAAATATAAACATCCCCATTAATGTGTGTATGTGTTTTTCTGTGTCGGTGTGTGTGTCTGTGTATTTCAGTCATGTATGTGTTTGTGTGTCCATGTGTGTATGTGTGTATGAGCCTGTGTATGTGTGTTTGTGTGTCCATGTGTGTGTGTGTTTGAGCCTGTGTATGTGTGTTTGTGTCCATGTGTGTATGTGTGTTTGAGCCTGTGTGTGTCTGTGTTTGTGTCCATGTGTGTATGTGTGTTTGAGCCTGTGTATGTGTGTTTGTGTGTCCATGTGTGTATGTGTGTTTGTGAGTCCATGTGTGTATATGTGTTTGAGCCTGTGTATGTGTGTTTGAGCCTGTGTATGTGTGTTTGTGTCCATGTGTGTATGTGTGTTTGAGCCTGTGTCTGTGTGCCCGTCTCTGTGTCTGTGTTTCTGTGTGTGTGTTTGTCTATGTGTGTATGTATGTGCGTGTTTGTGATTGTATGTTTGTGTGTATGTGTGTCTGTCTTTCTGTGTGTACCTGCCTGTGTGTGTGTATATATGTGTGCATGTCTGTGTGTCTGTGTGCCTGTCTCTGGGTATTTGTGTCTGTATTTCTGTGTCTGTGCTTGTATGTGTGTGCGTTTGTGTGTATGTGTGTCTGTCTTTCTGTGTGTATCTGCCTGCGTGTGTGTGTGTATATGTGTGTGTGTCTGTGTGCTTGTCTCTGGGTATTTGTGTCTGTGTTTGTGCTTGTGTGCGTTTGTGTGTATGTGTGTCTGTCTTTCTGTGTGTTCCTGCCTGTGTGTGTGTATATATATATATATGTGTGTGTGTCTGTGTGTGCAATAGTCTATGTATGTTTGGGGAATTAGTCAAAATCCATATTTCTAGAAATAGGAGACTAAACATTTCCCCAACATCTCATATAATGAATGTTAAATAACTGGTTATTTGTAATTGTGTTGTAATTTTCTCCCTCCCTCAGGTTCATTAGATAATGTTGACTTAACCAACATTGATATATTTCACTCTTCATAAGCATTTAAACAGTCGGTTGGTAGAGAGAGTTGAGCAGGGGTTCCTAACTTGGGGGGGGGGGGGTAAATCTTGCCTACCCAGCTACCCAAAGAATAAACTTTGTCTACCCAGGGAGTAAATTTTATCTACCCAGGGGCTGAATTTGTTGATTCTGGATTTGTACATATTTTTTTTTTTAATTACAATTTTTTTCTAAATATACACACCCACAAAGCTAACACTAAACCCAAGTCAAATGTGAAATGTAGGCCCTATTTTAAGCTCCTTATTCATTAAGTATTTCATTAATCAGTGTAAAATACATAGAATTAACAGAACAGAATATTAGGACTAGTACTTGAGACGTGTAGTTACCCACCTCCTTCTACTGACCCACTCGTCTCCCAGCCCACTTTCTGATCACACACCTCCTCCTACTGACCCACTCGTCTCCCAGCCCACCTTCTGATATGGCCTCTGTGTCACACAGTGACTTCACCATTCACTCCCTCTAGCATTCTCAGTTAGAATTTATTTTATTTTCAATTAGACTGTTAATACCTTTCAATCTGTCATTAGGTCCCACTGCTTGTATGGATTCCCTTGATGCTCTGTCTCCATCCAATTCTATTGTTCATCATATTCGGCAGGTCAGAGGGATTGTAGTTTATGTCATCACAAATCTGCCTGATATAGGTCTTGGTTTGTCACACTTTGATAGATCTTTCTTGTGTATGCTCCCACAAAAGTATGTCACTAACAATTTCATCTTTAGCTCTCCAGCAATGCCCTGCCACTCTAACTCTATTCTTTGATGAGGTCTGATACTGGACGAAGGTTCCCATACAATCACTCACTAGTCAGATAATCTCTCCAAGTAACATTCAAAGCCATTCTTAGTATGCCAGTGGAAGCTCTATCTAATCTTCTTTAAAGAAAGACATGAACATCATAGTTTCCCATTCCTGTTGAAATATAATTCTTGGTTTTCTGCCCTATATAAGGAAACATTCATTATTAATATTTTATTTCTTGTATCAAACTCAATTGGGCAGTGGTAAGCTCTTGCAAATTAATTGGTTACTATATTGAAGAGAACAGAATAACATCAAAATATGTCTGGAGTGGCCTCCCATATTTGCTGGGACAATGAAAATATTACTAACTATTGACTTTTCTCAGGGGGTTTTCTCACCACATACGTATTTTGTATTTAGTTATTTAATGCTCTATGTATAGACTGCTAAACCTCCAAAGAACAGCAGGAATAGACAAACACTGAATCAAGTATATATAAAATAATCATTTATGAACTTTAGTTACCTTGTTAGGTAATTCTCTGAACGTAGATAAAGAAAACACCATATAATTAACTCCAGTACATAAGGCAGGGGATTGGTATTAAAAAAACAATATTTGTGTACAAGTATAATTGTTTAAGTGAGAGGTTAGATTCATCTTCATTGAATGTGCAAATTAGTTTATCGTAATATTTCTCTTCACTAAAATATAAACTCTGGTAATAGAAGAAGCTATTTTTTCCCTTCTTCCAGCCAAATATAAACAAATATAATTCAAACATATATTTATCAAAATTACCTCAGCACTAATTCCTGCACTAAACAAATTATATTCTACATATATTTATCAAAATTACCTCAGCATTAATCTCTGCACTAAACAAGTTATATTGTATATATATTTATCAAAATTACCTCAGCACTAATTCCTGCACTAAACAAATTATATTCTACATATATTTATCAAAATTACCTCAGCATTAATCTCTGCACTAAACAAGTTATATTGTATATATATTTATCAAAATTACCTCAGCATTAATCTCTGCACTAAACAAGTTATATTGTATATATATTTATCAAAATTACCTCAGCATTAATCTCTGCACTAAACAAATTATATTCTACATATATTTATCAAAATTACCTCAGCATTAATCTCTGCACTAAACAAGTTATATTGTATATATATTTATCAAAATTACCTCAGCACTAATTCCTGCACTAAACAAATTATATTCTACATATATTTATCAAAATTACCTCAGCATTAATCTCTGCACTAAACAAGTTATATTGTATATATATTTATCAAAATTACCTCAGCATTAATCTCTGCACTAAACAAGTTATATTGTATATATATTTATCAAAATTACCTCAGCATTAATCTCTGCACTAAACAAATTATATTCTACATATATTTATCAAAATTACCTCAGCATTAATCTCTGCACTAAACAAATTATATTCTACATATATTTATCAAAATTACCTCAGCATTAATTCTGGCAACTAAACAAGTTTTATGTTGAACCTGAACCTGCCAACTAACTTCAATAAATCCCTAAGAATTAAGGTTATCAGGTAAAAGTCTGTATTTATAAAGTTTGTTTCTCAACCATAAAATACCATTGCGTAATATTGCACCAATCAGTCCATCATGTCTGCAGTCAATGGAGCTCTCAATTAAATAACAGAAAGGAATACAGAAGTATTCCACATGCCTCTACTTCCACACTCCCCTCCCTTTACTGTCACACTCTACTCCCTCTGCTGCTCCACTCCACCCCCTCTACTGCTCCACTCTACTCCCCCTACTTCCACACTCCACTCCCTCTGCTGCTGCTACACTCCACATCTTGGTTGTTATAATCACAAGATTTCAACCATTGTATTTCTGACCAGGTTCCTATTCTCAGTAATTGTTTCTACTTTAGGCACAAGGCCAGCAATTACCCAGTGTATTACTGGTACTTTATTTTATCGACCCCGTAAGGATTTGAACTCAGAATGGCAAAGGCCGTAACTCTATGCACCAAAGCATGGCATCTGACACTCTACCAATACTGCCAATCCACCGCCTATACTCAGTAATGTTATTGGATCAAACCCTTTATTCAAACCATGGGTGTAGATTATTCTCATTCCATTGTCCATATCCTAGATATCCTTGTTTTGGTTAGTTAGATGCAAGGATATCCTAAGCTCTTGAAATAGGAATACAAAAGGCACCCCTGAAGAAAACCAGAGAATGCAGAAGCTGAAACAATGTGATTATAGGAACCAAAATGAGGAATCTAGACTTGAATATATCAGTTTACAATAATGGTTTTTCATTTAGCCACAAGGCCAACAATTTTGGGGAAGAGTAAAGTCAATTAAATCAACCCCAGTCCATTACTGGTACTTTATTTTATCGATTCCGCAAGGCTGAAAGCCAAAGCTAACCTCTGCAGGATTTGAACACAGAATCTAAAGGGACATAACTCTAGGCTGCAAAGCATATTGTCTGCCGCTCTACCAATTGCTGGCAGTTTATTATAATAATAATTTCTCGCCTCAGTGTTTGAAAATTGGTGTTATTTCAGATATTTTCATTGGTTGGACACAGCTTCATTCAGTGAGTTAATTGTAATCCCTGGTTCTGATATTTCCTACCTTATGCTGTCTTGAAATGTATTTTTGCTCTTTTAAACATGTTCAAGCCGAATGGCTGAGGCCATGCTGGGGCACCACCATTCCTTAAGATAGCCATTAAAGTAGGATATAAAATAAGCTGCTTGAATAATCATAAAAGACAGATGTTTTCTAGCACCCACACATACAGATATTTGTGATGCCTATAATTAATTCTGGATTTGTGGGTTTTAAGATGGGTTGGAAGATAAATCTTTCCCCTGCAGAGGATTCTGGTCTGTGGCAGTGAACATTCCTGAAAAGTTCCATCTTTTCTTGACAGTTAAATGAATGGAAAACCATAGAATTCTTCAATCTGCCCAGAGATACACGAAAATATCCAACAGGTATATTTAAATTCACAAGATACTTGTTGAAAGTCCAATATCTTTTCTAGCCATCACTTTTACCTCGTTTTCAATATTTTATGGTCATATTAATTTATTCATTGGATCAACAGTCTATGATATATTTAACAAATCTATCTTTATATATTTAACAAATCTATAATAAGTGTATTTAATATCGAATATCTCTCAAATAATCCAGTTATATTTTATTAGGAATTTCTGGATAATTTGATAACCTTATAATTAGAATATGCATGTGGCCCTTGATGTTGGAAAATACAGTTTTAAATAGTCAGAAATAGGTTTATTGGACACTATTGTGATAGTTTGATATATTCATCTTCCACTGCAGCAAAATGTCAAAATAAATATTAAATCAAACCACAATTAATTGTTAATATAGTTATCTCCATAATAGTTCATGTACACACATGCAAGTACATACATACATTCACACACACACACACACACAAGTACACATACACACACACTCAAAATCCTACTGATTGAATTATTAGACAAGTCTTCTTCATCTGAGGCAATAATATAGTTATTTTAATTGATCTTTACATCAATATATTATTTATAAAATATTATTTCTAATATGTATTAGTTAATAAAGATAATTTAACTCAAGGATTACAATAAACTTTAGTTAAATACTAGTTTATCAATATTTATATTATTGATTAACTCTGATACAAGAAACTATAGTTAAATACCAGTTTATCAAAGGAAGTATGTTAGGAATTCAGTGAGCAATGTTTAGGATTGAAATAGAAATAAAAGCTTCCCTGTAATATTTCTTTTACTATAATATAGTCTAATAATTGTTTCTACTTTTGGCACAAGGCCAGCAATTACCCAGTGTATAATATAGTCTAATAATGGGGCATATAAACCTGACAAATGGAAAGTGTGCTGATACCCATCTTTTTTCCATTCAGCGAGTTGATATGCCCCATTATTAAACTATATTATAGTTAAAAACGGTGGATTGGCAGAATCGGTAGAGGGTCGGACGCCATGCTTTGCAGCACAGTTACGTCCCTTTACGGACTGAGTTCAAATCGCGCCGAGGTTCACTTTGCCTTTCATCCTTACGGGGTCGATAAAATAAAGTACCAGTAATACACTGGGATAATTGCTGGCCTAGTGCCAGAAAGTAGAAACAATTATAGTTAAAAACATATTACTGTGAAGCTTCTATTTCAATTTTAAACTAGTTTATTAATTTTTATATTATGGATTAATTGGGATACAATAAACTATAGTTAAATACTAGTTTATCAATATCTATATTATTGATTAATCGGGATACAATTTGTAATTCATCTACAGTATTCATTTGAAGCCATTTTCAAGCTCTGTAGACATTGATTGTCACATCTGAAGAGAAGAAAAACTTAGAAAACAAAGTAAAGGAATTATAAGTCATTGCTTCACTTTGTTGAGGCTCTGTGTTGTTGATGTAACTGCTAGAGATAACAGCTAAATATCCTTACCAAGAAGGACACTCTAAACAATGTAGTATTAGATAGACAAAAACACCCCAGAGGTGGAGTGCTTTTGATGTAGGTCCCCTCCGGGGCTGAGCTAGAGTTAAAGAATGTCAATAAAGATTTGATCCAAATTACAAAAGTAAACAGCTTTATATGATTAACTTTTGCAAATTTCATTTGTTGGAAAGATGCAACTTCAATCAGAAGAATTAATGTTTAATTAGCTTGAATGTTTGATCTAAATATATTAAGAATATATGATGTTCATAATGGAAGCTGGCAGATGAAAATAGTAGAATATTTTAAATTTAACATTCTCAAAGAATGTAATTGAAGATTTAACAGCTGACTCTATGCAGATATTCAAAAGAAAAGGAAGGAAAACTGTTATTTATTAACTGGCTTTTCTCATTTGCATTTCTGTGATGTCTATATTTCAAGAAGTTGTGACCGGTAGATAGTATCAGTAATAGAAAGACTAATGGAAACATTGTTTCTTTGGTCTGATTTGACAAATTCCACCACACTGGAAAGTGAATGAGGTCTGGGATCTTGTCAAACATCATCGCATATTCATTATTTCTGTGATACCCAATATTTCAAGCTTGATTCATCAATTCATTTTTCAAGGTTAATATTAATTTATGGCAAATATCACAGTTTATTCCTTTTAATTATTTTTATTTTTAAATATATTCTATATATGGAAACATTATTAGTGTTGGTTACAGCATAGTAGAATCATTTTGGCCATTTAGAATACACAGGCGATTTGATAGTTGTAAGAGTGTTGGATGGAAGGTTTTGTGCTATTTGTTTATTTCTATGGATGGCTATACTTTTAGGTACAAATTACTATTGGATAGGATAAGATTTGTCCCAGTTTGACTACTGTGTAAAGTAAGGAAAATAATTGTTTCTACTTTTGGCACAAGGCCAGCAATTACCCAGTACATTACTGGTACTTTATTTTATCGACCCCGTAAGGATGAAAGGCAAAGTTAACCTAGGTAAAGTAAGGAAAATAATACCAAATAATTCTTTAAGTATAAAAGCAGTTCTACCATGAGGTGGACCATGTCTTGCTCATACAGAACTAGCTTGGTTTCTACAGCTGGATGCCCTTCCTGACGCCAACCTTATTTACAGTGAGTACTGGGTGCTTTTTGTCGTGTTGCCTACATGATCACTTTATAGAGTGGGCTGGGTAATTTTTGTTGTGACACCTACACGATCACTTTACAGTGGGGGGGGGGGGCATACTGTGTATGTGCTTCAGCTTCGGCCTGTGCCTGTGAGAAGTCGGGTATTCTGTATTAATATATACAGCTATATTATTTCTAAATATAGTTTCTATCTGTTGCACTATTTATAAATCTGGTGCATTATTAGTATATACAGCTATATTATTTCTAAATATAGTTTCTATCTGTTTCACTATTTATAAATACAATTTGTCACATTTTCAATAAACACAATATACAGTCACATAAACATATATTTGTTTTAGCAAACAAAGTTAAACATTATAATGTCCAGCTCACCTATAGAAAATTACTCAGTCATAAACTCATATTGAAAGAAGTTTTAATATGTATCGTTACAACTGTTAAACGATTACTTATATGCAACAGGTGTGATCTATTGAATGATAGATACAAATTGTAGAAACATAAAATCAAGCCATGCTTTGCAATGAAACTTACTTGTTTTTTTCACAGATATGGAATATGATGATTTTTTTATCATAGGTTTATATTTGAGGAAAAACAAGAGGAAGTGAGGATCAAGAAACTGACTCGCAGTCAAGTCACTTTACATTTGGAATATAATGAATATTAATGCATTCCTTGTGGAATATGTCAAATCTAATGTAGATAGGGGTGGGGTATAAAAATTATTAATGTAACACAAAAACAGTTATTGAAAAGAGAAATTTAAATGAATCAATTTTAATATAAAATATTCTTGACCTACGAAATAATTAATCCTTTGTGTCATTTAGGACAGCCTTTTGATAGTAGAATTCTTAATGAAAGATATATCAGGGAGGTGGTGGGTATCTACACATGTATCAGAGAACTTACCTGGCTCTATTGTTTAGTTTAAAACCTTTCATGAACAACAGATGTTGCTGGCATTAATTCATGCAACACAGCTTTATAATTTCCCTTCGAGACCAGTCAGCAATTAGAAATTATATTTCATCAAATAATATAGCATACATAATCAATAGGTAAATATGGTTGGAGGAGTATGCTTTCCTGAACAAAGATTTCTTTTGGACTTGTTTTACTTCTATTCAGCTCTTGTTGAAAGTTATTTTTCAGGCCATTTTTATTGATTTATTATTTCTTAATTCACCTGTGACAGACTCGCTCTAGACATTCATTAGTGCTAAGCATACATTCTTTATTTATTTGTTTTCTATTTATCAACCACTTTTACCAGTAAATGTTGTTGTAATGTTTAGCTTATTCCTGTTTTTCAAGGCATCAAACAATTAAATGACATGTCTATATGTCTACACTTAAATAACAATATCGGTTTATTACAATTTTTGCACTTAGAAACATATAAGATTTGCACTTAAAGCTAATAAAACACACATCATTATTAACCGGTGGAGTTGCACTTGATGCTTACAGTAGTGGTTTGTACATTTGCATGGTACATGTTTACAGCCAGATAGCTTGAGTCATTGGGAGTTGTCTTTGCAATGGCAAACAATGTCATTGATGCTATATCTGCCTATATATTAGACGAGGCTCTTCCCCTATATATTAGACGAGGCTCTTCCCCTATATATTAGACGAGGCTCTTCCCCTATATATTAGACGAGGCTCTTCCCCTATATATTAGACGAGGCTTTTCCCCTATATATTAGACTAGGCTTTCTTCCTATTTATTAGACTAGTTGCAACTCTCATTGAAACTGTGAATAAGTGAATTTATGTATTTCATTGTTATGGAAAAAAACTACAGCAATCTATTTAGATTAATTTTGTCTAATAGTGGGAAAGGTAGGCTCACATAATTATAGAGATTTTGCTAAAGCAATGCAACTATAAGATGGTGTTATATTAATGCAGCTGAAATTGTTGATTGCTTTGTAATCTTTTTTAGTTTTTTTAGGGGGTGTTGGTTCTGTTTTGCTTTTTGTTTCAAAACGCTTTAGGTTAACAGTTGGAGAAATGCATTTTCGAAAGCAATGTGTGTTGAATGAAGAAAAAATTGTATGAAAAAATGACAGGGCCTCAGGAAAACATTAAATTAGAAGTGGAAAAGGAAAGAGGGAGAAGTAGTGATAGGAATAAGTCATCCAATACTATAAATGTTATTTATTCTAATATTGGTTGAAGAATCAAAGGAAAGAAATCATATGTATAGACGAAAAACTGAATAAGGATATTGCAATTAAACAGATAATACTTCTGTTGTTGTTGTTTAGCTCCAGGTCAGCTCTGATCAAGCAGACCTATCATCAAAGTATTCCTGCCATAAACACTTCATCAGATCTTCACAATTTTTATTCAGGATTACCTTATTCAATATATCCTTCCTTTTCTAAGATGTTAAGATACAGTTTCAGTAGAAGTTAATTGTTATTTCTAGCATGTCAACAACCACATGCAAGCCCCTCTCAGTACTTCAGTTTTGTGTGGTGGAGAGAAATATGGTTGAAGACACCAATAACTAAACATTTCATCTTCCTGATCTAATTCATAAGTCCCAGTGATATACTGGAGTTGGGGTGATTTCAATAATCTCCATCATTTTCAAAGGATTCTGTAGTCTTTGGCATTGAATGAAGTTTGGATTTGTAGATAGTCAGAAGCAACTTCCAGGTTAAGTACTTATCCCTGATGATTCTTTACGATTAAATGGTTTCTTGATGAGGTTTACTTGTTTGATGGTCTGATGCCCATTGAACAGTATAAATACACTCTGCCCAGTTGGCAGGAAATTCATGCATATAGAGTGAATGAGAGGGAATGAGTATGGATATGTTGGAAATTTATTTGTAAACAAAAATTTACTAGAGACAAGAAACCTAACTTTAGTAGATTCCTAAATTGATAGGAAAATAATAGTTCTAGCAATGAGTAATGGGCACAGTTTTAGTTATATTTCATAAACATAATTTACTTCATGGTTTCCACTTTTCTTTCTTTCTTCCAAAGAATTCTAGTGACAGAAACTGTTTGGGCACAAGATAAAAAGTCACCTGTTGAGTTTTCTTTACAAAAGACAAGTTGGTGGCTCCTTTTAAGGTAGAGAAACAAGAAGTTATAATGTCATTATCAGTGACACAACACCAATGATGAGATAAGAGCTGTCAACTTTTTAACTGGTAGATTCACACCCCCAATTGATTCAGCCAGCTGTGACTCTCTGCAGATCAAAAGAATCACTAATCTTTTAATAATTGTACATTTCATTATTAACCTTTCAAGTTAACTTTTCCTTTCATCCTTCCGGGGTCGATAAAATAAAGTACCAGTAATGCACTGGGTAATTGCTGGCCTTGTGCCGAAAGTAGAAACAATTATTAACCTTTCAAATATAATAATTATATTACAACAACAGCCCTTTTTTATGTTGTGTCACATGCCCTAATAGTTCATACAATATAATTGTTTCTACGTTTGGCACAAGGCCAGCAATTACCCAGTGCATTACTGGTACTTTATTTTATCGATCCCGTAAGGATGAAAGGCAAAGTTAGCCTCGGCGGGATTTGAACTCAGAATAGCAAAGGCTGTAACTCTATGCGTCAAAGCATGGCGTCCGACCCTCTACCGATACTGCCAATCTCCCTCCTTATACAATATAATGGAATGTGAATAGCCGTAGTGTATAGCATCAGTATTTTACACTCTTTTTCCCTGCTAGCAAGGGTTGGATAGGTCATCACCGACCGAGTCAGTACTTACAGTTAGACAGGTAATCACTGACCAAATCAGTACTTAATTAGAGCCACTACTCTCACACTTTACAGACCACACTATGTATTTTATCATGGTACCAACACTAAGGAGATCATCATGTCTTTGGCACACTTGATGAGTTCTCTCTATTCTTTGTTTGGCAAATTTTCTGCTGCTGGCTGCTCTTCCTATCACCAACCACCTTACAGAATTTACTAGGCACATTCCCTGTAACACCAGCACTAGAGGTGGTGTTGTGTCTTAACTGAAGGGTCCACTCAACCCTTTTTGGCATGCTTTCTATGGCTGGAAGCCCTACATAATATATTCTCTTAGAGAGATGGATGCTGTTGTATTTAAAGTTAAATAAAATACACCATATGTCTGATTGTTTATAAAATAGCTCTGCCTGTGACTCTTTAACAGTTTGTAACTCTGAGAATTATTGTAAATATTTAGACAAACATTAGCTTATAGTCACAGGTGTTGCTGTGAGGTTAAGGGATTTGCTTTGTAACCATGTTGTTTCAGGTCCAGTCTTACAGTGCAGCGTTTTGAACCAGTGTTTTCTACTACAGCCTCATGGCGCCTTGTGCCAGTGTCTTCTACTATAGCATCATGGCACCTTGTGCCAGTGTCTTCTACTATAGCATCATGGCACCTTGTGCCAGTGTCTTCTACTATAGCATCATGTTGACTAATGTGTTATCAGTAAGTTTTTGTAGATGGAAACTGTGTAGAAGCCAGACATATATATATATGTGTGTGTGTGTGTATGTTGGGTGGGGCGTCTCATGTATAAGTACTGGGGTTTGATATGATTGACTAAATCCTGCCACCAAGGTGGTGCCCCAGCATGGCCACAGTCTAACGATTGAAACAAATAAAACAATATAAAATAAGCAAATTCATACAATTTTTTCTGAAATACAAAAACAATAAAATATCAGTTTTGTTCATAAACCTAAAGTATCTTATTTACAGAGATAGAGAAATGGGAAGTTGTGTTATTCGAGCCTTTCCAAGAGGCATCAGTGACATTTAGCTTTGAATTTCTAATAGTCTCTGCCTGTATAGCTGGAATGGACAGATAGAACACTAGTGCTGGACTTACCTGCAAGCTAAATAAGCAATAACTTAGGACCACACACCTTTGGGGACCTCAGTGTAGCCAGTGCTGGAGTGACCTGGAAGCTAAATAAGCAATAACTTAGGACCACACACCTTTGGGGACCTCAGTGTAGCCAGTGCTGGACTTACCTGTAAGCTAAATAAGCAATAACTTAGGACCACACACCTTTGGGGTCCTCATTTTTGAAAATATATTTTTATTTTATCATTGGTAAATGGAATAAATCAATTAATTAGTTTAAAAGAACATTTTGTAACTAATTTGATTTTGTAATCATTAAGAAATAATAATCATGTAAAATTATTTTAACGATTTTGTTACCCAAACCTTATTAGAGATGGGCCTTAAATTTCATATTGCTTAGGGCCTCGGGAGGTGAAAGTCCAGCTCTGTACAGCATAGAGTTTTAGCTGTGAATTGGTACCTTGGATGGACAGGTACATCATACAGTTTTAAGCAGTATGGAGAAGGTGTTGTATAATTTAAGCAATGAAAAGAAGACACTGTATAATTCCATTGGCTTGCAGGGAGGATGGTTGTGATGAAATCCTCTGGATAGTTAGGTTTCTATATCTGTGGTAAGCTAGCATTATCTCTAGAAAAAAATGCCATAAAAAAAAAAAAAAAAAAAAAACTGGGAATAAGTTTTCTATCAGTCTGCAACAATTTCCAGTCATGATAGAAGTTAAAACAAAACAAAACCATACAATATATAAAAGGATATATAGAAATCCTTATCAATACAAAAGAAAGAATAAGACTACGTATACCCAAGCTTATGAATTGAAAGCATCTAAAAGATATAAAGTTCATTGATTCTCATTTCTTTCTCTCTCTCTCTCTCTCTCTCTCTCTCTCTCTATATATATATATATATATATATATATATATATATATATATATATATATATATATATACATATATATATATATACATATTAAACTGCTGTGTTTGGCTAAAGGGTGGTTGTGTTGTTTGTGTTATTTTAGGTAATAGATACAGAGAGTAGAGGGCGATCCAAACAATTTGATAAGGAAAGACTTCTTCCAGCTCGAAAACAGACAAGCATATCACTGAGAACTGGTGGAAATTAGATTTACTATAGGCTTTATAGTAGAAAAGTGGCTTATCAGTGAGCTGGAGTTGGATAGGAAGAGGCTTTACCCATACAAACAAAGTTATGATGTACTGTTCCATGCTAGCGTGAAAAAATGGACGTTAAACGATGATGATGATGATTATATATATATGTATGTATGTACAGTTATGTTGGTCCCACAACATCCAGGCCGAAACAAATGAGATCGTGTAGGTGTCACGACAAAAAAACACACAGTCCACGCTGTAAATGTGGCCGTGTAGGCAACACGGTAAAAACCTCCCAGCCCCACACTGTAAATGTGGTTGGTGTTAGGAAGGGCATCCAGCTGTAGAAAACCCGCCAGACAGTCCACGCTGTAATGTGGCCGTGTAGGCAACACAGTAAAAACCTCCCAGCCCCACACTGTAAATGTGGTTGGTGTTAGGAAGGGCATCCAACTGTAGAAAACCCGCCAGACAGTCCTATGCGAGCAAGACAACCACTCTTGCCTCAAGTGGGAAAACCCCCGTCCAAACCCATGCAAGCGTGGAACACGGACGCTAAACCTGATGATGATGATGATGATGATGTGTGTGTGTGTGTGAGATAAGGCAGTATAAAAAAGTAGACACATATAGATACATACATACTCACACAGGTATAAACTTGTAACAACACACACACACAATTATGTAAATATATGCTAATTAGCCATACATGTACCAGTAATATAATATGCAGTATAGTAGTTGTCTTGTTTGTCTTGTATCTAGAATAATCAGGATCAGACTTTTGAATATGCATAAATTCACTCATACACACATACATATATATACACACACACATATATATATATATATATACACATATACACACATACATATATACACACACACATATATACACACACACATATATATATATATACACACACACACATATATATATATATACACACACATATACACACACACACACACACCCATATATATATATATATATATATATATATACACATGCATACATACATATATACCCACACATACACACACAGAGTAGTATGGTCCTTTTGTGTATGTGCTAAGCATGGTTCAACAAGCTGCACTGTTGAACCGAACTCATATGACCACATGAACACATACACACACACATATAAAATAAAGTATCTGTAATACACTGGGGTAAATTTAATTGACTTTCCCCTCTCCCAAACTTGTAGGTCTTGTGCCCAAATCAGAAACCAACATATAGATTTGCTCTATCAAAGCTGAAACTGGAGTTAAACAACAAGTTTACAAATATTATTGATTTTATGATCTGATTTCAAATCCCGCCGAGGTTAACTTTGCCTTTCATCCTTACGGGGTCGATAAAATAAAGTACCAGTAATGTACTGGATAATTGCTGGCCTTGTGCCTAAAATAGAAACAATTATTGATTTGATTAGTAATTAGGGCAGTGGATTGGCTGTCAGTATAAGGTTGGATGCCATGCTTTGAGTTCAAATCCCACTGAGGTTAACTTTGCCTTTCATCCTTACGGGGTCGATAAAATGAAGCACCAGTAATGCACTGGGGTAATTGCTGGCCTTGTGCCAAAAGTGGAAACAAGTATTGATTAGTAATTACAAATCAAAGATCATGAAATATTCCTCTCACTTCCTAGCATTTAGAGGGTCGGACGCCATGCTTTCCAGCATAGTTACGTCCCTTTACGATCTGAGTTCAAATCCCGCCGAGGTTGACTTTGCCTTTCATCCTTACGGGGGTCGATAAAATAAAGTACCAGTAATGCACTGGGTAATTGCTGGCCTTGTGCCTAAAGTAGAAACAATTAACATGAAGCCATTGCTGGCTCCATCATCCACTCTATGAACCAATGTAGCTGCTTGAGCTGCTATAAATAGCTGCCAAATTTCCCTCAAATCACATCCTACCATCTTTCAAACACACACACATTGAGTAATGTAATTTGAAATACACCTACACTGTACCTGAAAACCTGATGAGATGTTCATAACCTGGGGGTAAATAACAACAAAGGTTACCTTTATAAACAATCTTCACTCATCTATTACTTCCAGCTGGTTCCACCACCCACTACATTATTTAGGTTACCTTTATAACAAACCTCACTCATCTATTACTTCCAGCTAACTGTCTGAGCTGACCATATTGTTCCATTGATGGTTGCTCACATTGTCAGTTGTGCCAGTACAAGTGCTAGGATTCAAACATGGAACTCCTGCAAATCAATATCAATGTGAGATTTTCATTTTTTTTTTTTTTTTTTTTTTTTTTTTTTTTTTTGTTATAACTACTGATTATACTTTTTAAATAATAATAATAATGTCACGTTCCTTTTTTTCTAACATACTAAAACATGGTTATTTTCTCTGATATTATTAATACGAGGTTTGGAAATTTCTTCTTTTAACTAACACTCCTGTTTTGACTATGTTAACCTTTCACATTCTGTTTAACCCTTTTTAATATAAACCTGCCTGAGACCTCCCATAACTAAATAGTTTCTATTTAAATTAAATTTCGTTATAGCATGAATGGTATCTTGAGTATTTAGTTGGTTAACACCAGAATAATATACTAATGTATAAAGTTACAGATATTTTACTAACCCACCCCTTCCTTTTATAATTTTTGGTTATAGAAATATAATCATGAAGAGCTAATACAATATTCTTCTTTCAGATTTTTTATTTCTCTCTCTCCTCAGTTAATTTGCCGTCCCTTTTAACTTGCTGTCTCCTTAATTAATTCTTCAATGAGGAACAAATCATTAAAAAAAAAAAACGAAAAAAAAAAAAAAAAAGAAATTATTTTTTTTTTACTTAATTTTTAATTTTGTTAATTACTGCACACTATTTCTCTACTAATTTCAGTTGTTAGTGACTTTCTGTTGCTTTAGACTGGGTCACTCTCTCTTCATTCCATTCATATTCCTCATTGAGCAACTTCTTACAAAATAAATGAGGCTATATGATGGATACATTTCTCTCTTATTCACCTTGTTAAACTTGTTTGTAATATAGAATGTTTTACACTTCTCATTGTTTTCTTAATATATGACATCAGAAATCTGTATATCTTATTGTTTTCTCATTGCTAGGAAAATCAATCAACCATATGGATATATTTCTGTCGTCCAGATATAATTCCCAGATACCTTTCTTCTGTACATTTTCAAGTCTCCCTTTTGTCTCACATTGCTTGTAACTTTTATGCTTTTTTACTACAACCACATTGCTTCAAGTCTAATTATATATTTGCTCCAGTTAGAGACTTTGTTCATGACTTGTATATATAGTAATTTGTTTCTAAAACATGTCCAGCTGTTCAATACACAGATCAATATCTCTCACCTCTCTCCACATATGCACCCTCTAATGCTCTGTGGAAATATAATTCAGACACTTCTCAATGGTTGGGAGATTTCTCACAGCTTGTAACCATTCTTTCCACATATACATCCACTAATGCTGTGTGGAAACTGGGTTTTGTGGAAATACAATTCAGTTTTCAGACACCTCTCAATGGTTGGGAGATTTCTCACAGCTTATAACCTTAAGTTACTTTGATATGCTCAGTTGAAAAAGATCTTTTTTCTTCTCTCTTAGATAATGAATCAGACCAAAAATGTAAGATTCCTTTTTTCGCCATGGCATACAAACTTATCCAATCTCATGAAGTAATAATGGATATTGAGTAGAAAAAGGTTTAACTTTGTATTCTTAAACATTTAATTGTCTTTCCTTCTGATGAGAATAAAATGGATTACTTTTCCATCTCCTCTGACCAGTGGGTAACCAACTAGCTGACAGATTTTCTGAAGTTATTGTAACAAATAACTAGACACCTAACACAATCTTTTTATCTTGTTCCAATAAACACTTCAACTTTATTCATTAGTACTGCTATCAAGACATGATAAAAATCATGTCAGCCATGTCCATCCTGGCCACTGCCCTAACATAATATACCTGTTCTAAGCCAAAAGCTCATCAGGCTGGTGCTTATCCCTGGTTCCCTTGGTGCTAAGGGACTGAGAGTGCAGGACACTCTCTGGATAGGATGCCAGTCTATCTCATGATTAACTCCCCAGCTGGTACTCACTCTCAGCTAACTGTATTGGAGCAATGTGAAATGAAGTGTTTTGCTCAAGAACACAATGCAGCAGCCTGTCCAGGTATTGACCCCACAACGTTGTTTGTAAGTCCAACATCCTAACCATTAGGCCAGCACAGCTTCACCTTAATATATCTAGAACAACATTATCCAATGTGTATCCTTCCCCCTTTTTTTTTAAAAATTGGTAGAGTATGCTTTGAGAGAGAATTTGCTGCTACTTCTAGCAGGTTGAGCAACCATATAGAGTCTTCCTCATTGTAAGCCAACTGAAGAGGAAAGGAGCCATTATTGGAAGGGATATTGTTATCCAGTGTAGCATGGAAACAGTATTCCATACCATGGGTTATATAAGACTAAGGAGCCATTAATGGAAGGGATATTGTTATCCAGTGTAGCATGGAAACAGTATTCCATACCATGGGTTATATAAGACTAAGGAGCCATTATTGGAAGGGATATTGTTATCCAGTGTAGCATGGAAACAGTATTCCATACCATGGGTTATATAAGACTAAGGAGCCATTATTGTAAGTAATATTGTTATCCAGTGAAGCATGGAAACAGTATTCCATGCGTTGTTTTATATAAATCACTATATTTTCGGGGGTAACATGAAATTTCTAGATCGACCTGTAGTAGGACAAGTACAGATAAAACAACAATTACATGTGAAACACAATGGCCAGGCAACAAAATAAATGCTAAACAAAAGAATATGGAAATTATTCCTAATTATATAATTCATATCATTTATTGTATATATAATTATGTAATGTATAATTCATTGAAGTAAATAATATGTAATTCATGTATTTATAATTATATTTCATATAATTGGCAATAATAATATATATTAATCATAATTATATAAAAAAATTCCTAATTACAATTAAAATTGCTTTAGATTCTTTAATAACGTCCATTGGCTTTTGGGGGCTTTTTGGTTTTTTTTTTGGCGTTTTGGTTTTTTTTTTTATTTCTGTTGGAAACTAAATCTACATCATGTGTTCTGAATATCTTACTCTCTCTCTCTCTTTCTTTTCCTTTCTCTCTCTTTCTTTCTTTGACTCTCTCCTTTCTCTCTCTTTCTTTCTTTGACTCTCTCCTTTCTCTCTCTCTCTCTCCCCCACTCTCCTCCCTCTCTCTCTTCCCCTCTCTACCCTTTCCACTTACCCCTCGCTCCCCTATCTCCATCTTTCTCCCTCTCCCTCCACTCCTCCTGTCACTCTCCTTCTCTCTCACTCTCTCCCTCCCTATCTCTCCCCTCTTCCTTTCACTCTCCCCCTCCCTCTCTCCTGTCTTCCTTTCACTCTCTCTCCCTATCTCTCCCCTCTTCCTTTCACTCTCCTTTTCTCCCTGCCCCCTCCCACCCTCTATCTCCTGCTCTCTTCCCCTCTCTCTATCAGTCTAATCATCTCAGAAACTTACTGTCTTTCTTTTCTTTCTATTCAATGTTATATATTTTCCCATGAACTAAAGAGACATTTTAAAAGAATATCATCTCCTATATCAACCATTGCTATTAACTATATTATTGTCCATTATTAATCCTTAACAAGGCGGTGGATCGGCAGTATCGGTAGAGGGTCGGACACCATGCTTTGCAGCAAAGAGTTACAGCCCTTTATGGTCTGAGTTCAAATCCCGCCGAGGTTAACTTTGCCTTTCATCCTTACGGGGTCAATAAAATAAAGTACCAGTAATACACTGGGATAATTGCTGGCCTTGTGCCACAAGTAGAAACAATTATTAATCCTTAACAAGCAGCAAATTCTGTAGAAAATAACTCTGTAAACTGGTTTCCACTTAATTTTACTTCTGCTTTTACCACATTCTGCAATGTATTAAGACTCACACTTGTATGGGTTGGATGGGTCCTGTCCTCAGAAGAAGCCATCAAACCCATGCAAGCATGGAAAAATGGACGTAAAAGTGATGATGATGATGATAGTGCTGTTCTGTTTCAATGGGGATGGGGTTATTACTGGTAATTTTCCAGATTTTGTTTAGTTTACAAAGTCACAGTGTAAGCTTTATGAGCGCAGTTTTTTTTTGGGGGGGGGGTATAGGGGATGTTTATGAGTGTGTGTGTGGGGGGGGGGGGGGCTATCCCTCTAAATAAGTATATTAACAGTTTGCAACTTAGTTTCAATTTTTGCTTGTTGCTGTTTCCCTCCCCCCCCCATTTATATTGCCATTGCCCTTCAGAAAGGTATGACCATCATGCAATCTTATTTCCTTGTCGGAACTCCTAACGAAGGAAGACAGCTACTAATCTACTTATCAATTATTCAGTCTAGACTAGAGATTGGCAACTTTTATTACATAGCATGCTAAATCAGCAAATTTTATGACATGCCATGCTTAGTTTTAATTAGCTCAATCAATGTTTCATATACTGCTACAATACTTTCTTTTGGTCTCTCTGTTTCCAGTTAAAACTATTTCTACTGTTTCAGATATTGATACACCCTGATTTAGTAACACTTAACTTCTCATCAGAATAGTTTTTATAAGATTAATTTAATATTTCAATGATAGCTTCCAACAGATTTACATTCTCTATTGAAAAGAAGTAGAAAATTTGAGCACTCAACTCTAAATAATGAAATCATTGATCAATAAGCAAGATCCCAGAACTCATTCACTTACTAAGTGAAGTAGAGCTTGTCAGATCAGACCAAGGAAACATTCTATTTACCAATTGCAACTCTTGGTAGAAAGAGCAATATGAAGAACATAACACATCACCTGGCCCAGGAATCAAACTCACTTCCTTACAATTGCAAATCCAATTCTCTAACCACCAAGCCACATGCTTTCACATGAAAGGGAAAAACATAAATACCCATACACTACTGTTATAAATACACTACGCCTATATATATATATTTCGTTTCTGAATTTGTTTAGCAAGATTCTTTATCTGAAAACGTGTGTTGAAATCGATATTGTTATACTTTGGGAGGGTCATGTTGCCAATAAGAAACACATGCACCAGTTGCAATCAAAAACAAGATGGCATAGGACAGAACAAAGGAGAGGCACAAAAAACAAAGAAAATAATCCACAGTCACTGAAGAGGTCACAGAATGTGTGACGAAAGAACTTTGACAATATATAAACAACCATCTGGTTGTGGAACCAACCAACCAACCAGAAATTTATAAATTCCTAAATTTATAAATTTATTATAATAAATTGAAGTGAAAGCAACTGGTGCGTGTGTTTCTTATTGGCAACATGACCCTTCCAAAGTATAACTATATATAGGTGATAGGAAGGGCATCCAACCATAGAAAGCCTGCCACCACCACCACCACCAGTAAGCCATGTTCTCTTGTCATCATTTAACGTCTGCTTTCCCTGCTACTAAGGATTGGACAGGGTCTATATAGACCAAGTCAGTACTGAAGCAAGGGCCCTGCAACTCGCTAATGTACAATCCCACATACTTCTGAGTGTACAGGAAAGGTTGTCCTCCCAACCCTTTGTTTGGCAAGCTTTCTACAGCTTGATGCCCTTCCTATCAACACCTACTTTACCGTCTGTACTGGGTACTTTTATCGTGTAAGTTACCAACACTAGAAAGGTTGCCGTGTCTTTGACACAACTAAAGGGTTCTCTCAACCTTTTGCTTGGCAGGCTTTCTATAGCTGGGTGCTCTTCCTATTACCAGAATGCCCATTAAATAAAATCATGGTCAAAATTTCCCTTTGTCTTATTCATGATTTATTATTAAAAATAGAAATAAATGTTAAGATTCTTTATTTATTTATTAATATTGTGGTCCACAGCATTTTCCTTTAAAACAATATAGTTTTTGTTGCTTTCCAAAAGGCCTTTTATAGCTTCTTTATTCAGAAACATATCTTCACATGTCCCTGAAAATATCTGAAAGTGTCATGTTTACCATTTCTGACTCACAACTATTTCTTCTATGAAGCCATTGTCCTACATACTGGATCTACTCAAAGAGTTTGTTAGTTTTTGTAGTCGTATCCATCAATACTGTGTTGGGGAAGTGACCTTAGAGATTTGGACATGTAAACATGTGAACACACACACCTTAGTCTGTGAAATGAACTTCTTGATCTTCAACCAGTTTAGTTTAGATTATGACTTTGATAGCTGTGAGACATATCCTATAATTCAAAGTTGATTCAGTTGTTACAATGAGCCTTTTCACCATATAAAATGTATCCCAAATTTGCTGTCCCCTTAAGTATAGAGCAGTGATAAACTTTTGTAGAAGTTTGTCTGCATGATAGTTTCAGGTTCTAGTTGTTATCATTTACCTCTCTTTACTTTGTTAAGGGATTCCTCCCACTCCCTAAGAAATGCTGTATGTCAATATGGCACTCCTACTACTCTCTCAGGAGTTACAGGTCCTTATCATACATTAGGGCTTTTAAGAAAGACATTAACATGACAAAATCTCATTTTACCTACTCTATAGAATCTCATCATTATATCATCATCCTCATCATTATCATTTAACATCCATTTTCCATGCTAATGTGGGTTAGACAAGTTGGCCTGACTTTGTGAGTCAAGTCAGATCAGATGACTGTGTCTTGCTCATACAGAACTGTTTCTGGCTAGCTTTCTATGGCTGGATGCCCTTCCTAGTGCCAACCACATTTAGAGTGTGGACTGGGTGCTTCTTATCATGGCATCACAACAAACATTTTACAATGTGGAGTGGGTACTTTTTATTGTGGCACCAAAACAATCATTTTACAATGTGGAGTGGGTACTTTTTATCATGGCACCAAAATGACCATTTTATAGTGTGGAGTGGGTACTTTTTATCATGACACCAACACAACCATTTTATAGTGTGGAGTGGGTACTTTTTATCATGACACCAACACAACCATTTTATAGTGTGGAGTGGGTACTTTTTATCATGGCACCAAAACAACAAACTGATAGTTTTTAATTGAATATTTCTTTCTCCCCTCAAGAACTCTATTTGTATAACCAAATTCTGATGCTGGAAGTCTGTTATTAAATAGGATAATAGATGACACCCATTGCATGGAAATTGTGGTATAGCTGAAGATAGGGGTTTGTGAATTGTGTCTAAGGAAAATGAAAATATCTTTGCTTTACAAAATCAGGATTATCATAGTCAACGACCTTTATATTGCTTGAAACCAATTATGTGAACAGGATTTTGAATATTAGCAAGATATATTATTAGAAGTCTAAAATTCCTCCTTTCCCACTGCCCCACAAAAAAAATAAACCATTGGTATTAGAGAAGTAGAGCTCGAGCAAGTGAAAATGCATTAAAAAATAGAATATTGAGGGGAAACTTACCTTTGCTTATGAGATATATTAATTAGCAATTAGCTCAATTTATTAAGATTTTCTAAGTCGCGTTTCTCATTCCTCGTTATTTTCAGTCATTAACATTTTGACACCAATTTAATTTAAACATACTTGCATAATCCAACTTAGTCAAATTTCATATATGAAAATATAGATTAACCTTTTTATTTTTTTTTCTATAAGAAACTTGGCAAAAAAAAGACATATGACAACTGGCATGCTGCAGTTTAGTTCATAATTGCACCTAGCATCTTTTCTAATGCAATCCAGACATGTGCCAATGCCAGATTTAAGCAATTGCTCTTTTGATTCTTTATCCAAATCCTATGTAGGTATAAATATGGCTAAGAAGAGTTGAAGATAACTATGAGCAATATAAAATTGTTTCTACTATTGGCACAAGGCCAATAATTACCCCAGTGCATTTCTGGTACTTTATTTTATCAACCCCGTAAGGATGAAAGGCAAAGCTAACCTCAGCGGGATTTGAACTCTTTCTTAATATTAAAACTCTTTCTTAATATTGGTTTCTGATATAGGCACAAGGCCAGCAATTGTGGGGAAGAGGAAAGTCGATTAAATCGACCACTGTGTATGACTGGTATTTTATTTTATCGACCCCGTAAGGATGAAAAGCAAAGCTAACCTCAGCGGGATTTGAACTCAGAACGTGAAGGGACATAACTCTATGCTGAAAAGCATGGTGTCTGATGCTCTACCGATATTGCCAATCCACTGCCAATATATAATTGTTTCTACTTTTGGCACAAGGCCAGCAATTATTCCAGTGCATTACTGGTACTTTATTTTATTGAGCCTGTAAGGATGAAAGGCAAAGTTGACCGCCAATATATAATGTCAGTGTGACAGTTGAATTCATCGTCATCACCATCATGTCTGCTTTCTATGTTGGCATGAGTTAGAGGGGCAATTACAGACCAAGTTAGTTCCTATTCAGAGTTGCTGTCCTCTTAGATAAATTAGATAAATGTCTTGCCCATTCATTTCATGTTTACTATGGTTTCTATAGTTGAATGCCCTTCCTAACACTGGCACCAACATTAGTGAACTTTCATGTCCTCTCTCTCTACCCTATATTATCCGTGTTTGATTGCCAACCACTGTACACGGCATACTGAATTTCATATATTAAATTATATTTAACCTTCTTAGACTAGCATTTAAGATTTACAGCACAAAATTAACAAAGGGACGTGTTTCATTACTGGTATTTTCATACCTACTATGATAAAATTCAGGTTTTTACCCCATATTTACTTTAAAATGAAGTTAAATGTATAGTATAATATAGGATAAGTCAGGTAGAACTCATAATTAAATTAGAAAGAAGAAATAAATAAACAAACAAAATTTAACAAAAACAAAATGAAATAAAACCTTAAACCTGTGTTTTAAGTTTAATATTCACACATGTATGAACACACGCATACACAAATATACACACATATATACACATACACATATATATATATATAAGTATATATATATATATATACACATATACATACATACTAACACACACATGCACGCATATATATATATAAGTATATATATAAGTATATATATATATATATATACACACATACATGTACATACATACTAACACACACATGCATGCATACCCATATACATACATATATACACACACATATATACACATGCACACATATATATATATAAGTATATATATATATACACACATACATATACATACATACTAACACACACATGCATGCATATATATATATAAGTATATATATAAGTATATATATATATACACACATACATGTACATACATACTAACACACACATGCACGCATACCCATATACATACATATATACACACACATATATACACATGCACACATATATATATATAAGTATATATATATATATACACACATACATATACATACATACTAACACACACATGCACGCATATATATATATAAGTATATATATATATATATATATATATACACACATACATGTACATACATACTAACACACACATGCACGCATACCCATATACATATATACACACACATATATACACATGCACACATATATATATATAAGTATATATATATACACACATACATATACATACATACTAACACACACATGCACGCATATATATATATAAGTATATATATAAGTATATATCATCATCATCAACGTTTAACGTCCGTGTTCCATGCTTGCATGGGTTTGATATATATATATATATATATATACACACATACATGTACATACATACTAACACACACATGCACGCATATATATATATAAGTATATATATAAGTATATATATATATACACACATACATGTACATACATACTAACACACACATGCACGCATATATATAAGTATATATATAAGTATATATATAAGTATATATATATATATATATATACACACATACATGTACATACATACTAACACACACATGCACACATATATATATATATAAGTATATATATAAGTCATCATCATCATCATCATCACCGTTTTACGTCCGTTCTTCCACGCTAGCATGGGTTAGACGGGTTGTCCTGTTGTGGGCAGTGTCTGGTCGGCTGACCATGCCTTGCTCATACAGGAACAGATCTGGCTTGATTTCTACAGCTGGATGCCCTTCCTAACACCAACCTCATTTACAGTGAGTGCTGGGTGCTTTTTCGTGGCGCCTACACGTCCACTTTACAGTGTGGGCTGGGTGCTTTTTTGCCGTGGCACCTCCACGACCACCTTGCGGTGGGGGGGGGGGGGCATATTGTTTATATGCTTCAGCATGTACCCATGGGAGGTCGGGTACCCTGTATTACTGCGTGACGCCAGAAGTCACGGTCGTGTGTCATTGACTTTGAGAGGTGTAGTTGGGTAAGGTCGGCTTATATATTAAGTATATATATATATACACACATACATGTACATACATACTAACACACACATGCACGCATACCCATATACATACATATATATACACACACATACACATGCAATATCGCCTTTGGAAAGTTAATAACTGATCATATAAAGGTGGAATTCATTAAAAACAAAAACAAACATGAAGAAAGGACTGTGTCAGCCAACACTAGTCTCAACTGAAAACCATTTCTTGTCTCATTAAATTAAAATTACTGCTACCATATTAGAATTCTGATATCTTATACTTGTCTGTATCAAATCATTCCATCGTTCCACTATCACAGCAGTCGTAAGAGTACTAATTGTTGAATGTAACGTAATATCTTATTAAAAGAATTCTTTAATAACTCAACTGTTTCTCTAATTTATTTACAGAAAAGAAGAAAAAAAAAATCAATGTTATATCTAAAGGATTAGAAATAGCTTTTTTTTTTTTTATTCTGCCATCACCACCATTTCTCTCCCTCTCATATATATATATATATATGTGTGTGTGTGTGTTTGTGTGTACATATAAATATATATATGTGTTTGTGTGTGTATACATATAAATATATATATATGTGTGTGTGTGTGTGTGTACATATAAATATATATGTGTGTGTGTGTGTGTGTGTACATATAAATATATATATGTGTGTGTGTGTGTGTGTACATATAAATATATATGTGTGTTTGTGTGTATACATATAAATATATATATGTGTATGTGTGTGTGTGTACATATAAATATATATATGTGAGTTGGTGTGTGTACATATACATATATATATGTGTGCGTGTGTGTGTGTACATATACATATATGTATATATGTGTGTGTACATATACACATATATATGTGTGTGTGTGTAAATATACATATATATGTATGTGTGTGTACATATACACACATATATATATATATGTGTGTGTACATACACATATATTTATATATATAGATATATGTATGTATATATATATATATATATATATATATATATTCTCTCTGTAATTATGTATGTATGTGTGTGTAGACATATACACAAGTGCACACTAATATGTTTGGATACGTGGTAAGAAAATGCTCATTGAAAAAGAAAGAGAAAGCAACATATGTTGGAATATTGATATTCCTTTACGAATTCTCATTTTCTATGGAATTGGTCAGCATACCTTTGTGATGTTATGTAAATAGATGGCAAGTAGGCTGTTATAGCTAGCCATTAAGTGGGTCATACTAAACCGATGTCTATTGTTGTGGCTAGCTGTCTTACAAAATGTACATGTGAAACAAGCATTAGATTAAGAGAGGAAGTTACCAAGAACTAGCAATAACTATGGTGAGCCATGTTGTGGTGTGTCGTGTCATCAGCAAAGCAAAGATAGAAGAGATGGTAACAACAACAACAACAACAACAACAACAGCAACAAACAGCAACAGTAGCAGCAGCAACACCACCAGTAGCAGCAAGATATTCTACTAACAGAATTGAGAATGACAAGTGGAGGTAGAAGGCTACAAAGGAATTAATCAATATATGTAAAATGGTCTGTGTGATAAAATGAAGTGAAAAATTATTAGTGATGTAGATTGGGTCAGGGTTATTATATAGTTGTTTGCCATGGATTTAGTATTTTCCTCTGTGAGACTAATAGAAGAAGAAAAATATATATATATATATATATATTATATAAGAATGCGGAGAGAAAAGTCAACATGAATAAAATGTGGGAGTGTCATAGTGAAAAAGCAGAGAGAAAGACAAGTGCAGTGTGAAACTGAAAGTAGATGTTGAGAGAGAATGTGTAGTTATATATATATATATATATATATATATATATATATATATATATATATACGTGTGTGTATGTATGTGTGTGTGTGTGTGTGTGTAAAAGGAAGAAAAGGTATTTGACGATGTGGAACTAATATGTATTAGAGAAAGAGGTAGAGAGAGGGATAGAGATATTGGAGTGTATTTCTTTAAATATAGAAATTATATGATCGAAGAAAAATGACGGAAAGAAACAGGTGACTACTGAAGAAGAGAAAGAAATGAGTAAAAGAAGAGAGAAGCAAAATAAAGAATGGATGGAAAGAAAGGTGAAATGTATGTGAGTAGGCAGTTATACTCCATCCAATTGAGTTGAGAGCAGGAACTAATCAATAGAAGCTATGTGCAATTTTGTTTGAACTACTAGTTAAGCAGTGTAATATTAAATGATGAACTGGCTGAATAATAGCTGAATATTAGTTGGGCTTACAACTTCGGATGTAAACGACACAGAGAGAGGAGAGAGAGACAATTCTAGTTATCTAATTATGGATATACCTCAGCTTCTTCTTGATTTCTTCCTCTTCAGTTTTACTGTCGTTCTACTCCAAGACACACAAACACACACACACATGCCACACCATCTTTCTCACTTGGTTGCTTAGCTGATGGCAGTTGTACCATTTCTTATCTCATTTAAATTGAAAGTGGATTTGGGGATGAGATGGTGTCAAATAAGGTATTTAGAGTTTAAAATAAAACAAAAAAAAATTAAATAAACAAAATTAGAATTATTGTTTGACTTGTTTCATGTTAAATTGTTGCAATAAATATATTTAGAGATATAATCAATAAGGTTTTCATTGGTTCAACTTTGTTTCCATAGAATCGGCAAGATGAAATGAAAGATATAATCAATAAAGTGGTTATGGAATAACCAATATAACCAGAACAAATTCATTTTCAAATTAGTCCCCGAAATTAATTATATCTCTCTTATAATGACAGTGATCCATTTGAATGTATTGTGTTGTTTAAAGTATCCCTGTTATTAATAACTCTAATTATCACAATCTACTAATCATTTTATCATTGTTGATAAATTACTCCCTCTGTTTATATGTTTATTAGACTCTATCAGTGTTACTTATGTGTTTTTACCAAAATATGTCTGAAACTTCTTCAGAATTATCTCCCCTCTCTATCAGTATCAGTCAAAATGCTTCTTTCTGACTATTTTGGATTAAAGGAAAGGGATTATAACAGACATTATACAGTTACACTATATTTTGATGGACCCCAACACTTCCCATTCCAACCAGCACTACATATAACAAACATGTACATTAGCCTGTAAAAGGAATGCCTGTATGTGGTTCTTTGACTTGATAGAAATGGTAAATAAATATTCTTCAAATTGCACTTACCATTTCAAAAATAATAAGCACATATTAGATATGGGTCTTCTAAAAAGTAAATGGAAACAACACAGTACAATGAAGAATGCTTGATATAGTAGTAGGAAAAGAGTTTTTATGTTTCAGACCCTAGTCCTTGAGCAGATGATAGAATGAGAAGTAAAAGATGAAATAGAAAGGTAGAGAGTGGGTAGAGGAAGCTAGGAAAAACCTTCTTTTTTTTTTTAGAAAAAGCACGTGTGTTTTCAGACAGCCATTTTGGATAGGTAGTTCTATATACACTATCTGAAAAGAAACAGGATGGTCAGAGCTGATCTGGGGCTCAACAACATACTTTTACTATACTTAGTAACTGTCATGGTTGTAGAAATTGTTAATCTATTTTTTATGGTAAACCCAGAAGACTAATTATCTGATAGGAAGAATGGTGGGAAAAAACTATTACTTGTGCAACAAGCAGCACAACTATCTTAAATGTGGATTCTGCTAAAGGTACTCAAGGACTTAAAGTGGTGGTGTTAAAGTGCACAATGGTTGTCTACCACCCAAAAGTGTGTGGGTGAGTTTGTGCTTACATTTCTTCCAATAAAGATCCATAGTTTTATGTCTTTGCTCTTCTGTTATTTTTATTCTTTCAAGTTCTGTAGAAGAATAATAACTTCTATTCATTGAAATTTAGACAATTTGTGAGTCATAAATGGAATGCTGGAAAAGTCTTACATATTTTAACAAGTAATCTATTAATAGGTAGAATTTTACAAAATTCACTTCAACTATTTTTGTCATTGATAAGGAAACTGAGATTTTTAAAAATATTTTATGTCACTCAAGCAAACTGAAGCAAATAGAGTTATGTTCATGTTTATAGACTTGAGACAAATATTGTAATCATAAGATGTGAAGCCATGATCATGTGAGCAGTAGTACTACACCTTACACTTATAACCATTAAGTAGCCTTATAAATGAATGAATATATATGTTAATAGCCAATCCTGGTCCTTTTCACTCCTGTTGGAGGAACCCCTCCCAGGTTGACCTCCACAGCTCACTCTTTGGTTTTGGTCATTTCAGGGGTGTAGCCTTACTCACCACGCTTGGCCAATTGTGGGTTGGTGAAGCTATTTAACCCATAGTTGGGGTGAATGATTGTTGACTCTGAGGAATTCATCCATCCTTTTAACAGCTCGTTTTGTTTTGTTTTTTTGTTTTTTTTTTCTGCTTCTGGGTTCCCACTTACTCTCCCCACCAAACCAAGGTCTGATATGGGAGCCAGTTTAGTTCCAAATCACTCAACCATGAAGCAAGTTGTACTGGGTTACATGGTACCAGTAGCAGGCAGAAGCCTCACTTGACATAAGTGTTTTTATATATATATATATATATATAAACATTTATATATATATTAAAAGCTCAATAAATGTTTGCAAGAGACAATTTAATTGCATAACTGTTTGAAATTATGGGAAAATAGTTCAACTCAGTTGTATTTGCTAATTACATTTATCCATTTACTGCATCAACTAAACTCTACTGAAATCTAATCTAGAATGACGAAACCTGACACCACATTTCCATCACTATTCTGTGTATCTACCTTAGTTTAATGATAATACACCCTTAATCTCTAGAGGATAGTTTCTCTGTCATCGTTACTTTCAATATGATTTGATGCTGGGTATTAGATGGTTGTGTGAGCAAAAGTGGCTTTAATGTATGACAAAGGATCTCTTAATGAGGCAATGGTAAAACATCAGTTATCTCTTCCAGTGATTGGCAGCAGTGTTGCTTGGAAAGAGATTGTTTCATTCTAAATACACCTGAGACAGTGGAAACAACTATCACGTATACAGAGAATGTTTCAAGCTCACTGCATTGCATGTGACCTGGAGGTTAACAATAAATTCCACCTGAAATTGTTGGCTGTGTACCAGCAGCTTTTTTCACTCAGTTACTGCAGGACCTCAGTATTCTACATATTATCTGTCATATTGAATACAAAGTAATTTTCCAAATAATATTAAATAACTGTCCTATAAGCTATTTTGTTTAATCACTACTCTATTGCATTCCAAGCCTGTGACTGGAACATAGATTTAGTCTTCAGTTGAGTGATTTTGCTTCACTAATGGAGTGTACTGAGGTTGATTCTTCCTCTATATCTCTTTCTCACTTCCTCTCTCTCACTCTCTATACTTCTCTGGAAGAAATCTGCTGTGTTCAGACCTGCAGAAGGATAGGCTCTGCCAGGCATGAAATACCCTAGAAATGCTGTAGGGCACTACAGTGCCCATACAACTCTATCAAGAGTTACGGGACCATACCATTGAATATACTTGTGGTTATTTAGCTCTGGATCAGCTTTGATTGATCAGGATGAAATACATACTAGCATGACCACTTCATGATCATCATCATCAACACCATCATCATCAACATCACCATCAACAACACCATCATCATCAACATCACCATCATCATCATTTAACATCTATTTTCTATGCTTGCATGGGTTAGACAGGCTGTTACCTACTTAGACTAGACTGGTCAGATGACTACATCTTCCCCCATGTGTTCCTCTTTTGGCTTTGTTTCTACGGTTGGATGCCCTTCCTAATGCCAGGCACTTTACGGTGCTTACTGAAATACACACTCTCTCTCTCTCTCTTTCATAGACACACTCTCACACTCACACACACTACTGCTTATGTTAATCTGTAAAATGTTCTGAGCTGAATTATTTACCATATTTTATTAGAACATTCATGTAAATAGAACATAAAACATAAGTATGTTGTATGTTTTTTACATTGAAAGAATGGGACCAAATAATTCATGAGACCAGATAGCAACAATATATCTATGAGAGTAAATGGTGCATTGGTCACTAACCTCAAAATTCTTTATAACCCCCCCCCCCCTCTCTCTCTGTATCATCGTCATCATTTTACATCTGTTGTTCCACACATTTTCATGCTTTGGACAGGTCCTTTTTAGTACAGCATCTCTCTACTTGTCACATTCCTTTGTCATCTTCTCAGAGAGCTTTAGCAATCTGAGATCGGCTCTCAATTTTGGGGCTGAAATATTTTTTGAGAAGCAGTGTTGAATTTGTTAAAGTAAAATAATTTCCTCTCTAAGGGAAAAAATGATGTTATTCCATACTAAGTGGAACTTAAATTAACATTTGGTTTCAAGACTATTGTGTTCTCTTTTTTTACTTGTAGCCATTAATATTTTCTGTCAAATTAACCAATTCTTTGTTGTTTGGTTTTTCTTAAATTCTAAGATGACCTTTTTTTTTTTATTTTTTATTTATTTTTTTTTTTTTATTTCAATGTTTTTACTTAGGTTAGATTTTAGAGGAAATTTACTATTTCATCTGTCTGTTATAAGAGTTGAAAATAAACAGAAAATTCAATATAACCACTAAAGTAACTAGTCTTTGTAATTTATCGGTTGTTCAACCTTCTTCCATCTCACTGTTATCACAGAGCTGATTAACCCATAGATATTTTTTGTGACAACCATCAACAATAGGAGAATGAGTAAGCCTATTTTTCACTAGATTTTAGATTCTTTTTGAAAGAGTGTTGCAGTATGAACACTCTGTGGTGGCCTGTGATGATGTTGTTCAGTTTTATTCACAATCTACCTTCACTGAATTCATCCTCTATACTACTATTACTTAACTTGGTTCTGACAAAAGATTTTTATCCTTTGATCCAGAAAGAATAGCTTTTTATCTTTTGTAGGCTGTGAATTGGTAGAATGTAGGCTGGTTTGGTTTATTAGTTTGGTTTCTACAAAAGAAATACAAAAACGAAATTATATATATATATATATCATCATCATTTCATTTTACGTCCGCTTTTTCCCTGCTTGCAAGAGTGGGACGGGAACTGATTCTGGCTTGATTTCTACAGCTGGATGCCCTTCCTAACACCAACCTCATTTACAGTGAGTGCTGGGTGCTTTTTTGCCGTGGCACCTCCACGACCACTTTACAGTGGAATGATATGGACCCCAGTCCCTATCATCTCATTTCTACAGCTGAGTAAACTGGAGCAATGTGAAATAAAGTGTCTTGCTCAAGGAAACAACACATCACCCGGTCTGAGAATTGAATTCACAACCTTTCGATTGCAAGGCCAATGCTCTAACCACTAAGCCATGTGCCTCCATATATATATATATAAATATTAATAAAATAGATGTTCTTTTGATCAATTACATTTTATTATACATATTTCGGATGTACAACAGTACATCCTCATCAGACAGAATATAATGATACATCTCAGGGTATGTCATGTATCATTATATTCTGTCTGATGAGGACGTACTGTTGTACATCCGAAATATGTATAATAAAATGTAACTGATCAAAAGAACATCTATTTTATTAATATTTATATTTTAATATTAATAAATTATTTTCCGTAGAGTGCTTCCAATCTACTGTAAAACTCATTCTTTGACATAATCATTGAATATTGTTTAACACTTTAATATATATATATATATTACACAATTATCAAAGTTATGTTCAAATCATTTTATTGTTGACAATCGTTTCTTCCAAACTTTCGTTTGGAGTCATCGGAGCATTAGCAATGTTTGTACATATAATTAACCTCCTATTCACCTGAACAATCATAGAGATACATATATATTGATGTTGTGAACAACAGTTTCGTATTTACAGGGTGTAATGGATGAGACATATATTATACGAGAATTGTACAATAATTCAAATTAAAATTAAAAGCACAGAGTGGAATACATGCAACAGATAATACAAGGGAATAGTCTAATAATTAAAGAAGCATTGAGAAAGAATGAGGACACTAGCAAGCGTGTAGAGAGTGCACATGAGTTAGTCATATATATTAAGGAAACAAGCAAAGGTATTAGGTATAAATAAATACTGTATGGCACAGGTATCACATAAAATAACACAGGTATAAAAAGCAAAGGTGATAGTGTATTAAAATTATGGTGAATGTAATGTGATGATTGTTTCTGTAGTTTTCAAATGTGTATGTGCTGAGATTATCAAAGTTATTGTTTTCTTTTCCACTACATATGTTAAATTATATTTTAGTTAATGTTTATATTGAATGTTTTTAGTTAGTTATAGCAATGGATTGTAAATTGGTCTTATTGTATTCTTTTCCCTGGATTAAAGTTGTTCTACAGTGATTTTTTCTAACGGTTTAATTTCCGGAAGTATGATTTGAACATAACTTTGATAATTGTGTAATTTATATTCCTGCTCTGTAAAACACTTAATGTTCTTACTTTGAGCTACTTCTCTTACTGGTAATAAAGTAGTAATACATTGCTGACCTTTCCTGTTTATAGTTGTTTATAGTATATACATAACTATAAATAGTATCATTATTATTATTATTATTATTATTATTATTATTATTATTATTATTATATATATCATCATCATCATCATCATCATCGTTTAACGTCCATCTTCCACGCTTGCATGGGTGTATATATATATATATATACACACACACACACACACACACACACACACACACACACACACACACACACAATGAGTTTCGGCAGTTTCTGTCTACCAGATTATTGCCCAAGGTGCTGCACAACAGGACTGAACCTAGGACCAAATGTTTACAAAGTGAACTCCTTAATCACACAGCTCCACCTGCACTTAAGACTATTTTTCAATGAAGAACAGTTTTATTTTTAATCATAGGTTCTGTCATTTTGACTAATCTAACCAGTTTACTATGAAACAGAAGTAGTAGGCATTTAGTTCAGGTGCAAAACTATATCTGTTAATTCACCTCCCTACATCCAACTCCACTGATTTCTTCTCACATTGGCTCAATGCCACAAGTGTGTATGAAAGAAAAATAGTTGATTGATTGATTCCCTGGTGAGATGAATGGAGAAACCAAAATCAACCCCCAGCTGTATCTTAACTGAGATAAGAGAGGAATGAGGCTAAATTCTGGGAGACATTTAGTTCATGGTTAAAACATGTCTGCTAGTTCAAGTTCCCCCACCACCACCACCACCTAATTACATATAGTGCTGGTATATATCATTTAGTTCATGGTTATAACATGTCTGCTAGTTCAAGCCCCTTCCCTTAATTACATATAGTGCTGGGATATCTCATTTAGTTCATGGTTATAACACGTCTGCTAGTTCAAGCCACCTTCCCTTAACTACATATAGTGCTGGGATATCTCATAAAAAAATTTGTTATAATCACATAGCTTTTTGGTTAAAACATTAATTTTGCAACTACATGGTTTGGGATTCAATCCCACTGCATGGCACCTTGGGCTAACTAATGTCTCCTACCATAGTCTTGGACTAACTAATGTCTTCTACCCTATCCTTGGCTAACTAATGTCTTCTACCCTATCCTTGGCTAACTAATGTCTTCTACCCTATCCTTGGCTAACTAATGTCTTCTACCATAGTCTTGGGCTAACTAATGTCTTCTACCCTATCCTTGGCTAACTAATGTCTTCTACCAACGCATTCGACTAACCAATGTCTTGTAAGTGAAATTTGGTAGATGGTAACAACAGAAGCCCATCATATTCCTTTAATTTCTTACTGGTTTCAGTCATTTCACTGCAGCCATATTGGAGCACTGTCTTGACCCCAGTAATTATTTTTTCAAGTCCGATACTTATTTTATCAATCTCTTTTGTTAAACTGCTAAGTTTTGAGATGTAAACACAGATATGGGCACACACACATATAAATGGAAAAAGGATTGTATGTGTGTGTGTGTGTGTGTGTGTGTATGTGGATGGGTGGATATACGCGTGTGTGTTTGTATGTGATAGGCTTCTACTATTTCTAAATTTCACTCATCAAGCATTGATCAACCCAAGGCTATAGTAGAAGACACTTTCCCAAGGTACCACACAGTTGGATTAATTCCTGAATACATGTGCTTGTAAAGCAAATTCCTTGACCAAACAGCCATGCCTGTATCTATGTATGTGTATATATGCTATTATCACCATCACATGTCTGTTTAACCCATACTGACATGGCTTACACAGGTTGTCATGGGCCAAGACTAGACAGGTCAGAGAGACCTCATCTTATTCATACATTCCATATTTGGCAGGATACCCTTCCTAATACCAACCATTTTACAGTGTGTACTGAGTGTATTCTATCATGGCACCAACACTAGAACTAGAAATGATGTCATATATGCAACCAGACTGTATCGTCTTTGTTTGATTGCCAATCACAGTACT
>OZ024755.1:22546599-22564099 GCA_964016885.1 Eledone cirrhosa
CTAATGCAACTCCTTACTGATTCTTATGCAGCCTACTTCATGGTGAAACTATGTGTTAATTTGTTTTAAAGAGAATAAACCATTATTACAAGTTTAAATATGCATTCAGATTCTTTCATCAACTATGGAACTTATTACTAAACGTAAAAACGCAGCCTACCAGTTTATATCATACTTAAGGATATCCTATCTATCATCAATAGAGAATGCAGCACCACGGACTATACCACCAAATATCTTCTTTTCATATACTTTATGCCACCACCAATAAATACACTCAACACTCAAATGTCTACTAGCTAAAAATCCCTTCAAGGGTCAACTTTACCTCAGAGTCAATAAAATAAAATACCATTTCAGGGCAATGGACTGGGGGAATTGTTGGGGTGTTAGATGAGATGCCCCTTGCAGGGTTTGTTCTGTCTCTTTGCTTTCTGAGTTCTAATCCAACTGTCACCCAGTTTAACACCCCATGGCTCTTGGATGCCTTTAGCAAAAGCCACTCTGTTGCAAGCATTCAGACCAGCTTTCCCGAATTAAGGATACTTTTTCTGCCACCAGTCTTGGAGGCCCTAAAAAGGTTCATAGAAGACATTAGTCTACCCTTCTTGACTAAGCAGTGGGTAAAAAGCCAAATAAATTACAGTTTAGGTAAGAAAGATGAAGATGAAAAACAAAAGAGAAAGTATGTTAGTGTTAGCAGCCGTAGGTATGGTGGGGTGTGGTAGTGAAGGGTGGGTGAGGTTGTAGACCATTGAAATGAAAGATACTATCAGGAAGTAGAATAAAGTAGAGGGAGGCAACTAGGTTGATCCCTCTGACTCCGGCTAACTCACTATTAACGACAGATGCCACAACGATGATCTTTGCAGTGTACGTGAATGTAAGCACGTAAGATATGTCTGTCTATATATACTTCCTTTTCTTCTACCCTGCATCCTGCGCTCTCTCTATCTCTCTTTCACTCTCTCTATGTCTATCTATCTATCTATCTTTCTTTATCCTTCTCACTCTATTTCTAGTTATCTGATACTATCTCTACCCCTCTCTCCCTCTCTCTCTCTCTCCCTCCCTCTCTCTCTCCCGCCCTCCCTCTCTCTCTCTCTGTATTTCTATCTATCTCTCAACCTTTATCTCTTACATTCTCTTTCTTTATTTCTACTTATCTAATTCTCTAGCGCTCTCTTCCTCTTTCTCTCACCTCCATCTCCCAAGGCCCCACCCCACCCTCATTTTATCCCCCACCCCACCCCCACTGGCCGCTCTCCCACCCTTCTTTCATTCACTTACAACTTCATTTAATTCATTATTTCGTGAAATTCTTCTCACAAGTTATGCAATATTTATGATCGGTAGCAACGACCAGTAGAACATGTAGTTGTTGTGGTGGTGGTGGTTGTAGTAGTGGTGGTGATGGTGGTGGTGGTGGTGGTTGTGGTGGTGATGGTTGTGGTGGTGATGGTTGTGGTGGTGATGGTTGTTGTAGTGGTGATGGTTGTGGTGGTGATGGTTGTTGTAGTGGTGATGGTTGTTGTAGTGGTGATGGTTGTGGTGGTGATGGTTGTTGTAGTGGTGATGGTTGTGGTGGTGGTGGTGATGGTTGTTGTAGTGGTGATGGTTGTGGTGGTGGTGATGGTTGTGGTGGTGATGGTTGTTGTAGTGGTGGTGGTGGTGGTGATGGTTGTGGTGGTGATGGTTGTTGTGGTGATGGTTGTGGTGGTGATGGTGGTGATGGTTGTGGTGGTGATGGCTGTGGTGGTGATGGTTGTGGTGGTGATGGCTGTGGTGGTGATGGTTGTGGTGGTGATGGTTGTGGTGGTGATGGTTGTGGTGCTTGTGGTGGTGATGGTTGTGGTGGTGATGGTTGTGGTGGTGAGGGTTGTGGTGGTGATGGTTGTGGTGGTGATGGTTGTGGTGGTGATGGTTGTTGTAGTGGTGATGGTTGTGGTGGTGGTGGTGATGGTTGTTGTAGTGGTGATGGTTGTGGTGGTGGTGATGGTTGTGGTGGTGATGGTTGTTGTAGTGGTGATGGTTATGGTGGTGGTGATGGTTGTGGTGGTGATGGTTGTTGTGGTGATGGTTGTGGTGGTGATGGTTGTGGTGGTGATGGTTGTGGTGGTGATGGCTGTGGTGGTGATGGTTGTGGTGGTGATGGCTGTGGTGGTGATGGTTGTGGTGGTGATGGTTGTGGTGGTGATGGTTGTGGTGGTGGTGGTGGTGATGGTTGTGGTGGTGATGGTTGTTGTGGTGGTGGTGGTTGTGGTGGTGTTGGTTGTGGTGGTGATGGTTGTGGTGGTGTTGGTTGTGGTGGTGATGGTTGTAGTGGTGATGGTTGTGGTGGTGGTGGTTGTAGTAGTGGTGGTGATGGTTGTGGTGGTGTTGGTTGTGGTGGTGGTGATGGTTGTGGTGGTGATGGTTGTGGTGGTGTTGGTTGTGGTGGTGGTGATGGTTGTGGTGGTGATGGTTGTGGTGGTGATGGTTGTGGTGGTGATGGTTGTGGTGGTGATGGTTGTGGTGGTGATGGCTGTGGTGGTGAGGGTTGTGGTGGTGATGGTTGTGGTGGTGATGGTTGTGGTGGTGAGGGTTGTGGTGGTGATGGTTGTGGTGGTGATGGTTGTGGTGGTGATGGTTGTGGTGGTGGTGGTTGTAGTAGTGGTGGTGATGGTTGTGGTGGTGTTGGTTGTGGTGGTGGTGATGGTTGTGGTGGTGATGGTTGTGGTGGTGATGGTTGTGGTGGTGTTGGTTGTGGTGATGGTGATGGTTGTGGTGGTGATGGTTGTGGTGGTGATGGTTGTGGTGGTGATGGTTGTGGTGGTGATGGTTGTGGTGGTGATGGCTGTGGTGGTGAGGGTTGTGGTAGTGATGGTTGTGGTGGTGATGGTTGTGGTGGTGAGGGTTGTGGTGGTGATGGTTGTGGTGGTGATGGTGGTGGTGGTGGTGGTGGTGATGGTTGTGGTGGTGATGGTTGTTGTGGTGGTGATGGTTGTGGTGGTGATGGTTGTGGTGGTGATGGTTGTGGTGGTGATGGTTGTGGTGGTGATGGTTGTTGTGGTGGTGATGGTTGTTGTGGTGGTGATGGTTGTGGTGGTGATGGTTGTGGTGGTGATGGTTGTAGTGGTGATGGTTGTGGTGGTGATGGTTGTAGTGGTGATGGTTGTGGTGGTGATGGTTGTGGTGGTGATGGTTGTGGTGGTGAGGGTTGTGGTGGTGATGGTTGTGGTGGTGTTGGTTGTAGTGGTGATGGTTGTGGTGGTGATGGTTGTGGTGGTGATGGTTGTGGTGGTGATGGTTGTAGTTGTGATTGTTATAGTTGTGATGGTTGTGGTTGTAATGGTGGTGATGGTTGTGGTGGTGTTGGTTGTAGTGGTGATGGTTGTGGTTGTTATGGTTGTAGTTGTGATGGTTATAGTTGTTGTGGTTGTAATGGTTGTGATGGTTGTGGTGGTGATCGTTGTGGTTGTAATGGTTGTGGTTGTGATGGTTGTTATGGTTGTGATGGTTGTTATGGTTGTGATGGTTGAGGTGTTGATGGTTGTTGTGGATGTGATGGTTGTAGTTGTGATGGTTGTGGTGGTGATGGTTGTGGTTGTAATGGTTGTGGTGGTGATGGTTGTGGATGTGATGGTTGTAGTTGTGATGGTTGTGGTGGTGATGGTTGTGGTTGTAATGGTTGTGGTGTTGATGGTTGTGATGGTTGTGGTGGTGATGGTTGTGGATGTGATGGTTGTGGTTGTGGTTGTGATGGTTGTGGTTGTTATGGTTGTAGTTGTGATGGTTATAGTTGTGATGGTTGTAGTTGTGATGGTTGTAGTTGTGATGGTTGTGGTTGTGATGGTTGTGGTTGTGATGGTTGTAGTTGTTGTGCTTGTGATGGTTGTAGTTGTGATGGTTGTGGTTGTGATGGTTGTGGTTGTTATGGTTGTAGTTGTGATGGTTATAGTTGTGATGGTTATAGTTGTGATGGTTGTAGTTGTGATGGTTGTGGTTGTGATGGTTGTGGTTGTTATGGTTGTAGTTGTGATGGTTATAGTTGTGATGGTTATAGTTGTGATGGTTGTAGTTGTGATGGTTGTGGTTGTGATGGTTGTGGTTGTGATGGTTGTGGTTGTAATGGTTGTAGTTGTTGTGCTTGTGATGGTTGTAGTTGTGATGGTTGTGGTTGTGATGGTTGTGGTTGTTGTGGTTGTGATGGTTGTGATTGTAATGGTGGTGATGGTAGTTGTGGTGATGGTTGTTGTTTGTGGTTGTGATGGTTGTGGTGGTGATGGTTGTTGTTTGTGGTTGTGGTTGTAGTTGTGATGGTTGTGATTGTAATGTTAGTGGTGGTGAAGGTTGTGGTTGTGATGGTTGTGATTGTAATGGTTGTAGTTGTGATGGTTATAGTTGTGATGGTTGTGGTTGTAGTTGTTGTGGTTGTAATGGTTGTAGTTGTGATGGTAGTGGTGGTGATGGTTGTGGTTGTAATGGTTCTGTTTGTTGTCTGTGGTTGTGATGATGGTTGTGGTTGTGGTCTTAAATTTCTTCTCCTTCAATTTTCAATTTCTTCTTCCTTATCTTCTTCATTCTTCTTCCTCTCCTTCTTCTTTCTTTTCCGTTCTTTCTTCTTCAGTCCTCTTCTTCCTTCTCTCTTTTCCATTCATTCTTCTTCTTCAGTCTTCTTTCTTCATCAGACTTCTTTTTCAGTCTTCTTTCTTCTCTCTTATTCATTCTTTCATTCTTCTATTTCACAACTTGACCTCTTCATCTCAAAGAATCAGACAAACCTAAACATAACAAAATAAACATATCAGAACACATAACAACATAGACATAAGAAGACATAGTAAGAACACAACACATAGTAAGAACACATTAGAAGGAGACATAAACATAAGAAGGAGACATTGTAAGAAGGAGACATAAGCGTCAACTCACCAATGAGATTTGAACTTGCTCTCTCTCTCTCTCTCTCAGATAATTACATCATATCATACTGGTTATGTTGACATTTATAACCTCCTTACATACTATTATACAACACCATCTCTCTCTCTTTTCCCCCCTCTCTCTCTCTCTCTTCCTCTCTCTCCGTCTCTCTCTCTCTCTCTCTCTGTTGTAATATTAAATTTCTTAATTTCACGCAAAATTAACAATGCCACTCCACACTCCACTCTCCACACTCCACTCCACACACTCCACTCCACACACTCCACTCTCCACACTCTACACTCCACACACTCAACACGCAACACTCAACACTCAACATCCAAAATGCATTTTGTTTTTGTTTTTGTCACTGTTTTGTGTCAACTGTTGAAAAGAGTATTTGTATTTATGTCTGTGTCTGTGTGTGTGTGTCAGTGTGTATCTGTGTGTCTGTTTGTCACTGTGTGTATCTGTGTGTATGTCTACCTGTGTGTGTGTGTGTGTGTGTGTGTCTATAGGCAGTGAAGTGGCACAGACATTAGAACATTGGATAGAATCAGAATACTTGGCAATATGTATTCCAACTTTCTCTAACTCTCACTTCAATTCCTGCTGAGATCAACTTTGTCTTTCATCCTTTTGTGGTTGATAAATAAAGTACCAGTCTACTACTGGGGACGAATTTCCTCCTTTGTAGCTCTTTCTCATCTCTCTCTCTCTCTCTCTCTGTGTGACAAAGGGAGAAAGAAAGAAAGAAAGATTGGATGAATGAAGGAAAGGTAGAGGGGAAGTTTGTATGAGAGAGAAAGAAGGAGGAATCTGTGTGAGTGTGTTTATGAGAGAGAGAAAGGAAGAGTGTATGTGTTTATGAGAGAGAGAAAAGAAGAGTGTGTGTGTTTATGAGAGAGAGAAAGGAAGAGTGTATGTGTTTATGAGCGAGAGAAAGGAAGAGTGTGTATGTGTTTATGAGAGAGAGAAAGGAAGAGTGTATGTGCTTATGAGAGAGAGAAAGGAAGAGTGTGTGTGTGTTTATGAGAGAGAGAAAGCAAGAGTGTGTGTGTGTTTATGAGAGAGAGAAAGGAAGAGTGTGTGTGTGTGTTTATGAGAGAGAGAGAAAGGAAGAGTAAGTGAGTGAGTTTATGAGAGAGAGAGAGGTGTGTATGTATACTTCTGGTCATCTTAGATTTATAATCACAGAACATATATAAACAACATAACTTGTAGCTAATGTTTAATAGGGTCTCTGTACTATAAGGCACAGAAAGGGTTAAGTAATGATAGCCTCTACACAGCCCCGGCAGACGGTTCGTGAAAGAAAAAGAGAAAGGAGAGGGAGAACGTGCTTGAGTTTGAGTCTTATCATTTAAAAGTAAAGGAAGCGTTGGTAGAGATGTTGTGTTCCTTGATGCAACCAGTGGACCTGTGGATCTGTGGATCTGTTGGTATAATATACTTCTGAACTCTATATATTGGCAGGTACATATATACCTGAACACATTCTTACACTCACTCACACTCACGCATGCATATTTTCACACACACACACACATTCAGAAATATCTATATATATATATATACTAATATATTAATTGTTTCTACTTTTGGCACAAGGCCAGCTATTACCCCAGTGTATTACCGGTACTTTATTTTATCGACCCCGTAAGGATGAAAGGCAAAGTTAACCTCGGCAGGATTTGAACTCAGAATGGCAAGGGCCGTAACTCAATGCCTCAAAGCATGGCGTCTGACCCTCTACCGATACTGCCAATCCACCGCCCTCATATATTAATAAATGGAAACTATATTTATAAAACCATAAATATTTTATTATATATATTTCAAGAGCAACCAAGCCAAGCCAAGCCAAGCTTGGTGCGCTTTCGTCAGATAAAATACAAAATTTGTTTTATAAATAGTGACATAACCATGGAAAACAACCTTGACGGTTGAAAATTCGCTGGATAGTCAGGTTGTTTTCCATGGTTATGTCACTATTTATAAAACAAATTTTGTATTTTATCTGATGAAAGTGCACCAAGATTGGCTTGGTTGCTCTTGAAATATATATAATAAAATAATTATGGTTTTATAAATATAGTTTCCATTTATTAATATATAAGGGCGGTGGATTGGCAGTATTGGTAGAGGGTCGGACGCCATGCTTTCCAGCATAGTTATGTCCCTTTACGATCTGAGTTCAAATCCCGCCGAGGTTGACTTTGCCTTTCATCCTTACGGGGTCGATAAAATAAAGTACCAGTAATGCACTGGGTAATTGCTGGCCTTGTGCCTAAAGTAGAAACAATTAATATATTGAATATTTACTCCAGTAAGCTGTTGAGTGCTCTATTTCAGTTATAAACATTTATGTCTGTTGGAATCCCAACAAATTAAATATAACTTCTACATATATATATATATATATATATATATATATATATATTTCTGAATGTGTGTGTGCGTCTAAACCCATGCTAGCATGGAAGATAGATGTTAAACGATGATGATGATGATGATGATGATGATATATATATATATCCCGGGTTCAATCGGGAGTAACCACTGTAAGTAAGGTACTCAATACATAGCAGAGTATAAATATTTAATATAGAAATGTCTTCTACAGGACTAGAACTGTTTCATTCGGGAGAAATCATATATATTTTTATATATCAGATATATTTCATATATATTTATTTATTCATTTATTCATTCTGTTATAGAAATGACTCCTATACAGGATTAGAACTGTTTCATTCATAAGAACTCGTCATCATGATTTCTTACGAATGAAACTGTTATATAATGGTTTCTTATATAGGCACAAGGCCAGCAATTTGGGAGGAGGGGAAAGTCAATTAAATCTACCCCAGTGCATGACAGATACTTTATTTCATCGACCCCGTAAGGATGAAAGGCAAAGTTAACCTCGGCAGGATTTGAACTCAGACCATAAAGGGCCGTAACTCTATGCTGTAAAGCATGGCGTCCAACCCTCACCCGATACTGACAATCCACCGCCCTCGTATATATAATGAAAATTATTGTGCACAGAGTTCAGGTGCACTACAACTCATCAAAAGTGCATGTATAGTACATAGGATAATGTACTATAATCAGGAAAGTGAACAGTGTATGATTTATGATACATACACACACACACACATGCACACACACACACACCACATGCGTGACCTATAGCAGTCATTTCTAAAATAAAATAAATATACCTATACTCTACTAATGTACTGAGTACCTCTTTTAACTGTGGGCACCGCTTGATACACATCATGAATCCACCTATATATATATATATATATATATATATATATATATATCATCATTTTACATCCACTTTTCCCTGCTTGCAAGTGTGGGACAGGTCCTATTCAGCTCAGCATCACTCCATTCATCACGGTCCTTCGTCATCTCCTCTGTGAGCTTCAGAGATCTGAGGTCAGCTCTCACCACCTCCGCTCGTGATTTTCGTGGTCTTCATCTACTGCGTCTTCCTTCCACTGGGATTTCTTGGCACTTCTTTACCCAGCGGTCATCCTCCATGCACATCACATGTCCATACCATCGCAGTCTTCTCTCCCGCACACTACAGCCTATCCCTCTTATACATGGCTTCTCTCTCAACACGCCTATGCTTGGTCGTTCAAGCACATTGACATTGCACATCCAACAGAGCATGCTTGCTTCATTTCTCTCCAGCCGTCGCATATCCTCCGCAGTTGCTGCCCATGTCTCACTACCATGCAGCATCGTGCATCTCACACAGGCATCATATGTACGTGTGTATACATTTGTGTGCGTAATCTACATCCAAACACATACATACGCACATATCATCATCATTCGATGTCCATTTTCCTTGCTAGCAAAGGTTGGACCAGTTGTCACAGACTAAATCAGTATTTAATTGGAGCTACTGACCTCTCAAATGGGCCAGGGACTTGCATCTTGCTTACATACACTCACACATTCTACCGAGTGCACTGGGTACATTCTATCATGATATTCTCCCAGACAGACAGGGTGCTCTCATCTTGCTTACATATATTTTCACTTTCTTCTGTGTGAACTAGATGTATTTTGTCATAAGGAGATGGCTGTGTTTTTCACACAGCTGTGATCCACCTAACCATTTGTTTGCCAGAGGTTCTCTGGTTGGATGTCCTTCCTATCACCAGCCACTTTACAGAATCTACTTGGTGCATTTATCATGTCAATCACCAACACTGAGAATTTGTTGTACTCCTGACACAAGTGAAGAATCTTTTTGACTCTCTTTTGGCCTCTTGACCCTTTTGGGGCATAAGTCCCAGCCACTGAGATTTCTCTGTATTTTTTATACCCCTATGTTCTTCCATATGCACCACATGTTTATACCGTAGCTGTATTCAGGCCTAGAAAGGTCTATCCCAGATTTTAAAAAGTGCCCTAGAAATGCTGTATGTCAATATGGCCACACTACACACCCTTGGGTGTTACAGGACCATGCATGCACGTATGCATTAGTCCAACCATGCTGGCATGGAAAATGGATGTAAAACGATGATGATTATGATATTAGACATGTTTTTCATTCTTCCTTAATCCATTACTACAGTTGACACCTCCCACAATCTTGTTTGCTAATTTCTGGTACAAAAATAAGTCTTTTTGTTGTTTTTATAACCTTTATGAGCTTCAGAGAGTATTTAGCAGAACTGTTGTTGTTGTTTAGTCCTCGCCTATGGTCAAAGGTCCACACCTGTAGTTCAGCCCTAATTGAATAGAACTATGATCAAAAGTCCTCACCTGTAGATGCCGAAGCTGGCAGATTACTGCACCAGTTTTTGTAGTTCTTGCACTTAATTCAGCCTCCTGCCTTCCATCACTCGTGAACACAGCCCTGAGATACTTGAACTTCTCTACCTGCTTCAGTGAAAATAAATTTACATGTAGAGTGCACTGCGCAGGCTTTCTTGAGAAGATGAGTGTCTCAGTGTTCACAGTACTGATTTACATTCCAGCCATGCAGCACTCGGCATCAAACCTATCAAGTGAAAGTCAGAGATCACCCTCTGTCGAGTTAAGTAACACCATGTCGTCTGCAAATTCCAGCTGACTGATTTTACACCTGCCAGTCGTGATTCCACTTCCAGCTTGACTACGCATGTCAATCCTGTTCATGTAAATAATGAACAGCAGAGGTGACAGTATGCACCCTTGGCAGAGTCTGACTTCCATATTGAATAGTTTCAATTTAGCACCATTTATCTGAATACAAATACTTGGGTATTCGTATAGAGACATCAGGGCAGCAAGGAACTAATCATTGATCCCATGCTCCTGCAGAACCTTCCACAGCAGGTCCCGAGGGATGAGGTCATATGCCTTTATATATATATATATATATATATATTATAGAATAACAGGAGGCTGGACTGGTGTAAATTCCTTGAAAGGTTTATTATACTATGATCATTTCAATGACCGGGTTCAGTATGAATCCGGTGACATCATCAGGTATTCAGAATATAATAAAGGAATATAATAGACAAAATCCATGGTGCTGAAAATCAGAGACAGGAGGGCGGCCGACAGAGGTAGAAGCAACTAAGTGATCGGTTGCCTTCATGTCTCTGATTTTCAGCACCATGGATTTTGTCTATTATATTCCTTTGTTATATTCTGAATACCTGATGATGTCACCGGATTCATACTGAACCCGGTCATTGAAATGATCATAGTATAATAAACTTTTCAAGGAATTTACACCAGTCCAGCCTCCTGTTATTTTATAATAATTAACTCCGTACTCGCACCACCAACTACACAAACGAAGACGGGTGAGTTGCATTACGCTGAGTACTCTCCATAATATTACATCGAGGTTGACCACACAGAATAACCAGTTCTATCCAGTGGTGAACCAACAAACCTAAATATATATATATATATATATATATATATATATATATATATATATCCAACCATGCTAGCATGAAAAGCCTACATAAAATGATGATGATGGTAACAATGGTGATGATTATGATGATTGTGGCAACGATTGATGGTGATGATGATGATGATGATGATGGTGACAATGAGGATGATGATGATGATGATGATATTAGTGATGGTGTTGCTGATGATGATGCTGTTGTTGATGATGATGATGATGATGATGATAATGGTGATGGTGATGATGATAGTGGTGATGATGATAATGATGCAGATGATGATGATCTGTTCTGTATTTCATCACTTCACCGTGTCGTTATATCCAGAGTTAGTTCCCTTATCTTAAGCCACCATTAATATGTTGCTATTTGATGTGGTATTATAAAATAGATCAATATTGATCTATAATTTTTTTAACCTATTATTTAGATTTTTCAAATATAGTTTAAATTTTATGACTGGCAGTTATGTCATGTGACTAGCCGATACTTTTAATTTTTTAATTTTTGTTTTTTGTTTGCTTTTTGCTTTTTCTCCACCCCATAGACACCAGTATTTTTTACCATATATGGTGAACCAGATACAAGAGAAACAGACACTAAATTGTTTCCATAAAATGTTTTTTTATTTTCTTCTTTATATCTTCAAGCTCTTTTTTGTGTATTTTATTATTTTGTTTCTTCATTTCTGGATTCAAATAAATACAATACATCTTGTAATTTTGATATGCCTGTACAAAATGTAGGACCAATATATATATATATATATATATATATATATATATATATATATATATATATATATATGTAGATAAATCTACCAAAAGTTTACGGTAGTGTCCAATCCGTATGAAGAACTCAATGTAATCCGGATATCATGAAAAGAAGAGATGCATTCAAAAATCACTTTCGGTGAAAGATAAACGGAATACAGAGTCAAGATAAAATATTAAAAAAATAATGAATAAAACAAAGAAACAGTTCCTTATATTAAGCAAAAAAAGTTCATTATTTTACGATCGTTTCTAGGACATATATGTGTTAGAATTGGTATGCATATTCAAAAGATCTATGTACAAAATTATACAAACTATCAAGGAGAATATACATACCATCACATATATATATATATTCTGACACTGCCTATGATTTTCAAATGATTTTTTGAAATAATCAAGAATTTGGAGAGATTTAGTAATGTTATTAACCTTTTTACAATTATTTATCTTTCATTTGGAGCAAAGGTTCTTACATTAAATTATGATAGACGGTTTTTTGGGGGTGGGGGGTGAGGGGTGGAGGATAAATAAAAAAACATTAAAAAGATTATGACAGGAGCTAGTTTCATGAAAAAGGTTAAAATGGAGAAAAAAAAATCTAATAGAAAAAAGTCAAATATATCAATGTTATAATTTCAAATGATTAAGTTAAGAGTGATGTATTGAATGTAAAACCCTTTCCTCTGACCTACAGATTAAAGTAGACTATGTTATACTGATGATATGGAATAGACTGAAACATATGTCCATAACTGTCTTTTGTTCACAAACTAAGATTAAACTGTTCTTTCCTTAAGCATGTAAATTAACTTGAGAAATTAATTCTTGAATTCTTGAAATTATATTCTCTTATGTATGTGTATATATATATATATATATACACACTAACATATCATCATCATCATCATTATTACATCCATTTGATGTGAAACTGATATATATATATATATATATATATATATATATATAGGAACGAGTAGGACCCCGACAGCTGAGCTCAAGCCGTTTCGACGGCTAATTCTGGGCTAAGTGTGTTAGTCCAGAATTAGCCGTCGAAAAGGCTTGAGCTCAACCGTTGGGGTCCTACTCGTTCCTATTACCCACCCTAAGTATTGAGTACTTTGGTGCGTTATGGTCCACCTGGTTCCTTACCACATTTCCTTTGTTATATATATATATATATATATATATATATATATATATATATATACACATTATCAACATCACCATTTTAGATTCACTTTCTTGAGCAAGACACTTTATTTCATGTTGCTTCAGTTCACTCAGTTGTAGAAATGAGTTGCGACGTCACTGGTACCAAGCGGTATCGGCCATTACCTTTCCCACATCAGTGGCATAGAGAGGGGAGACTGGTATGTATGGATGACTGCTGATCTTCCACAAACAACCTGGCCTGGGCTTGTGCCTCAGTGGGAAACTTTCTAGGTGCAAATCCCATGGTCGTTTGTGACCGACAGGAGTCTTTACCGTATAATGAAAATACATATAACAATGTATAAGTCCTATTTATAATGACTACAATGGCTCTACCATGCTGAAACTCTATACAGACTTGTGTGTTATACCTTCATGATAATAAAACCACTTATATTTGTGTATCTACATGTCTATATGGAAGAATGGACAGAAAACAGTGATGATGATGATGATATCATCATCATCATCATCATCGTTTAACGTCCATATTCCACGCTTGCATGGGTTTGGACGGGAGTTTTCCCACTTGAGGCAAGAGTGGTTGTCTTGCTCGCATAGGACTGTCTGGCGGGTTTTCTACGGCTGGATGCCCTTCCTAACACCAACCACATTTACAGTGTGGAACTGGGAGGTTTTTACCGTGTTACCTACACGGCCACATTACAGCGTGGACTGTGTTTTTTTTGTCGTGACACCTACACGACCTCATTAGTTTGGACTGGATGTTGTGGTACCAACATAACTTTACATTGAAAGGGGCGGTATATATATATCAGTTCTAGTCCTGTAGAAGCCTTTCTATATTATATATATATATATATATATATATATATATATATATATACACATATATATACATATATATACATATATATATATAATCATCATCACCATTTTACGTCCATTCTTCCACGATAGCATGGGTTAGACAAGTTGTCCTGTTATGGGCAATGCTAGGTCAAGTGACCATGCTTTGCTTATACAGAACGGATTTTGGCTTGATTTCTACAACTGGATCATCATCATCATCGTTTTATGTCCATTCTTCCATGCTAGCATGGGTTAGATGGGTTGACCATGTTTTGCCCATACGGGAACTGATTTTGGCTTGATTTCTACAGCTGGATGCCCTTCCTAACACCAGCCTCATTTACAGTGAGTGCTGGGTGCTTTTTTGACCGTGGCACCTACATGACCACTTTACAGTGTGGGCTGGGTGCTTTTTTACCATGGGGCCTACACGACCACTTTACAATGTGGAGCCAACCTCATTTACAGTTAGTACTGTCGTGATCCTCCACAACCACTTTACAGTGTGGACTGGGTGCTTTTTGTTGTGATACCTCCATGACCACTTTACAGTGTGGACTGAGTGCTTTTTGTTGTGATACCTCCATGACCACTTTACAGTGTGGACTGAGTGCTTTTTGTTGTGATACCTCCATGATCACTTTACAGTGTGGACAGTGCTTTTTGTTGTGATACCTCCATGACCACTTTACAGTGTGGACTGGGTGCTTTTTGTTGTGATACCTCCATGATCACTTTACAGTGTGGACCGGGTGCTTTTTGTTGTGATACCTCCATGATCACTTTACAGTGTGGACTGAGTGCTTTTTGTTGTGATACCTCCATGATCACTTTACAGTGTGGACTGAGTGCTTTTTGTTGTGATACCTCCATGACCACTTTACAGTGTGGGCTGAGTGCTTTTTGTTGTGATACCTCCATGACCACTTTACAGTGTGGACAGTGCTTTTTGTTGTGATACCTCCATGACCACTTTACAGTGTGGACTGGATGCTTTTTATTGTGATACCTCCATGACCACTTTACAGTGTGGACTGAGTGCTTTTTGTTGTGATACCTCCATGACCACTTTACAGTGTGGACTGGATGCTTTTTATTGTGATACCTCCATGACCACTTTACAGTGTGGACTGAGTGCTTTTTGTTGTGATACCTCCATGATCACTTTACAGTGTGGACTGGATGCTTTTTATTGTGATACCTCCATGACCACTTTACAGTGTGGACTGAGTGCTTTTTGTTGTGATACCTCCATGACCACTTTACAGTGTGGACAGTGCTTTTTGTTGTGATACCTCCATGACCACTTTACAGTGTGGACTGAGTGCTTTTTGTTGTGATACCTCCATGACCACTTTACAGTGTGGACAGTGCTTTTTGTTGTGATACCTCCATGACCACTTTACAGTGTGGACTGAGTGCTTTTTGTTGTGATACCTCCATGACAACTTTACAGTGTGTGCTGGATGCTTTTTGTTGTGATACCTCCATGACCACTTTACAGTGTGGGCTGGATGCTTTTTGTTGTGATACCTCCATGATCACTTTACAGTGTGGACTGAGTGCTTTTTGTTGTGATACCTCCATGATCACTTTACAGTGTGGGCTGAGTGCTTTTTGTTGTGATACCTCCATGATCACTTTACAGTGTGGACAGTGCTTTTTGTTGTGATACCTCCATGATCACTTTACAGTGTGGGCTGAGTGCTTTTTGTTGTGATACCTCCATGATCACTTTACAGTGTGGACAGTGCTTTTTGTTGTGATACCTCCATGATCACTTTACAGTGTGGACTGAGTGCTTTTTGTTGTGATACCTCCATGATCACTTTACAGTGTGGACAGTGCTTTTTGTTGTGATACCTCCATGATCACTTTACAGTGTGGACTGGGTGCTTTTTGTTGTGATACCTCCATGATCACTTTACAGTGTGGACTGAGTGCTTTTTGTTGTGATACCTCCATGACAACTTTACAGTGTGTGCTGGATGCTTTTTGTTGTGATACCTCCATGATCACTTTACAGTGTGGACTGGGTGCTTTTTGTTGTGATACCTCCATGATCACTTTACAGTGTGGACTGAGTGCTTTTTGTTGTGATACCTCCATGACCACTTTACAGTGTGGACCGGGTGCTTTTTGTTGTGATACCTCCATGACCACTTTACAGTGTGGACAGTGCTTTTTGTTGTGATACCTCCATGACCACTTTACAGTGTGGACTGAGTGCTTTTTGTTGTGATACCTCCATGACCACTTTACAGTGTGGACTGAGTGCTTTTTGTTGTGATACCTCCATGACCACTTTACAGTGTGGACTGGGTGCTTTTTGTTGTGATACCTCCATGACCACTTTACAGTGTGGACTGGGTGCTTTTTGTTGTGATACCTCCATGACCACTTTACAGTGTGGACTGGGTGCTTTTTGTTGTGATACCTCCATGATCACTTTACAGTGTGGACAGTGCTTTTTGTTGTGATACCTCCATGACCACTTTACAGTGTGGACAGTGCTTTTTGTTGTGATACCTCCATGATCACTTTACAGTGTGGACTGAGTGCTTTTTGTTGTGATACCTCCATGATCACTTTACAGTGTGGACCGGGTGCTTTTTGTTGTGATACCTCCATGATCACTTTACAGTGTGGACTGAGTGCTTTTTGTTGTGATACCTCCATGATCACTTTACAGTGTGGACCGGGTGCTTTTTGTTGTGATACCTCCATGACCACTTTACAGTGTGGACAGTGCTTTTTGTTGTGATACCTCCATGATCACTTTACAGTGTGGGCTGGATGCTTTTTGTTGTGATACCTCCATGATCACTTTACAGTGTGGATTGAGTGCTTTTTGTTGTGATACCTCCATGATCACTTTACAGTGTGGGCTGAGTGCTTTTTGTTGTGATACCTCCATGACCACTTTACAGTGTGGACTGAGTGCTTTTTGTTGTGATACCTCCATGATCACTTTACAGTGTGGACAGTGCTTTTTGTTGTGATACCTCCATGATCACTTTACAGTGTGGGCTGGATGCTTTTTGTTGTGATACCTCCATGATCACTTTACAGTGTGGACAGTGCTTTTTGTTGTGATACCTCCATGATCACTTTACAGTGTGGGCTGGATGCTTTTTGTTGTGATACCTCCATGATCACTTTACAGTGTGGATTGAGTGCTTTTTGTTGTGATACCTCCATGATCACTTTACAGTGTGGGCTGAGTGCTTTTTGTTGTGATACCTCCATGACCACTTTACAGTGTGGACAGTGCTTTTTGTTGTGATACCTCCATGACCACTTTACAGTGTGGACTGAGTGCTTTTTGTTGTGATACCTCCATGATCACTTTACAGTGTGGGCTGAGTGCTTTTTGTTGTGATACCTCCATGATCACTTTACAGTGTGGGCTGAGTGCTTTTTGTTGTCATATTTACATGACCCCTATACAATTGAAGGATGGTGTGGGTGCTGGTGGGGCAGGGCATATTGTATATATGCTTCAGTTTCAGCCTGTACCCATGGGAAGTCAGGTCTTCTGTATTACTGCATAATGCCAGATATCTCGGCCCTGTGTCATCCCCTTTGAGAGGTGCAATTGGGCAAGGTCAGCCTTTGTCACCTCATCCCAAGTCTTCCTAGGTCTTCCCACTCCAAGGCTTCCATCAACTTTATTTATATATATATATATATATATATATATATATATATATATATATATATATAGACCTACATTCATGTATATAAACATATTTATTATAATACATCCATATTCACATATATAATTATATTTTTAGTTTTGTTTATTTCAATAAAATCACTAGAATCTATATT
>OZ024755.1:22571599-22584099 GCA_964016885.1 Eledone cirrhosa
AGGTTGTGAGCTCAATCTCAGACCAGGGTGATGTGTTGTTTCCTTGAGAAAGACACTTTATTTCACATTGCTCCAGTTTACTCAGCTGTAGAAATGAGATGATAGGGACTGGGGTCCCTATCATTCCACTGCAAAGTGGTCATGTAGGCGCCACGGCAAAAAAGCACCCAGCACTCACTGTAAATGAGGTTGGTGTTAGGAAGGGTATCCAGCTGTAGTAATCAAGCCAGAATCAGTTCCCATATGAGCAAGAGAAGGTCAGCTGACTGGACACTGCCCACAACAGGACAACCCGTCTAACCCATGCTAGCGTGGAAGAACGGACGTAAAACGGTGATGATGATGATGATATATATATATATATGTGTGTGTGTTCCTATCTGTTGCTGTGAACGACCCAGCATAAATGTGTTGAGAGAGAAACTGTGTCTGAGAGGGATAGAATGTAGTGTACGGGAGAGGAGACTGAGGTGGTATGGACATGTGATGCGCATGGAGGATGACCGATGGGTGAAGAAGTGCCAGCAATTGCCAGTTGAAGGAAGACGTGGTAGAGGTAGACCACGAAAAACATGGGCGGAGGTGGTGAGAACAGACCTCAGATCATTGAAGCTCACGGTGGAGATGACGAGGGACCGTGACGAGTGGAGAGATGCTGTGCTGAATAAGACCCGTCCCACCCTTGCAAGCAGGGAAAAGCGGACGTAAAATGATGATGATGATGATGATGTGTGTAGTAATACTAGATGGTGCCATACCAAATGATTGGCACAGCAGCATCATTGTCAACTGCTAAAAGAGTAAAGGAAATGCACTAGAGGAGACTATAGAGGCATGAAGTTGATGCATCAGGTCATGAAAATGACAGAAAGAATTATAACACAGCTGATTAGGGACTAGGTAAATTTAGATGAGATGCAGTTTGGATTTGTGCCAGGCAAGGGACCACAGATGCTCTCTTCCTGGTGAAGCTGTTGGGGGAAAAGTACCTAGCTAAAAGTAAGCCACTCTACCTGGAATTTGTTGATCTGGAAAAACCTTTGTGTGTATATGTTTATGTTTTCGTATGTGTGATAGCAGGTGTGTGTGTGTGTGTGTATGACTGTGTATGCATGAGTGTGTGTTTGTGTATTTGATAGTGCACGTATGTTTGTATGTTCGTGCACGTGTGTGTATGCTTATATGTGTATGTGTTTGTATGTACATGTATGTGTGAGTGCCCGCCGAGGTTAACTTTGCCTTTCATCCTTACGGGGTCGATAGAATAAAGTACCAGTAACCTACTGGGGTAATTGCTGGCCTTGTGCCAAATGTAGAAACAATTATTATTATTATTAAGGACGGTTGATTGGTAAAATTGATAGAGCGCCGGACAACATGCTTAGCGGCACCGAGTTACGGCCCTTTACATTCTGGGTTCAAATCCCGCCGAGGTTACCTTTGCCTTTTATTATTTGGAAGGGGGGGGGTCGATAAATAAAGCACCAGTAATAGTCTGGGGTCGATTTAATTGACATTCCCCTCCCCCAAAATTGCTGGCCTTGTGCCTAAAGTAGAAACAATTATTATCATCATTGTTGTTGTTGTTGTTGTCTTCCTCCCCATCACAATCAGCTGTGTTCTGTACATACCTCACAACTACTATGGAAGGGAAAAAATAAATCAGTGAATTTCCTCACTGCGAGTGAAGCATGCAACTATTGCTGCTGTTGCTGTTACTGCTGCTTTGCTGCTGCTGCTGCTGCTGCTGTTGCTGTTACTGTTGCTTCTACTGCTGCTGCTGCTAGTAAATACGATGATGATAATGATGATGATGACAGTGGTGGCAGTGGTCGTGGGTGGCAGCAGGTGATGATGATAATGTGATAATATTGGTGGTGGTGGTGGTGGTGGTTGTGGTGGTAATAGTGGTGGTGGTGGCGGTGGTATTAGTAGTGGTGGTGGTAATAGTGGTTGTGGTGGTGGTGGTGGTGGTGGTAATAGTGGTGGTGGTATAGTGGTGGTGGTGGTGGTAATAGTGGTGGTGGTGGTGGTGGTAAAAGTGGTGGTGTTAATAGTAGTGGTGGTAATAGTGGTGGTGGTATAGTGGTGGTGGTGGTAATAGTGGTTGTGGTGGTGGTAATAGTGGTGGTGGTAATAGTGGTGGTGGTAATAGTAGTGGTGGTAATAGTGGTGGTAGTGGTGGTGGTAATAATGGTGGTGGTAATAGTAGTGGTGGTAATAGTTGTGGTGGTGGTAATAGTGGTGGTGGTAATAGTGGTGGTGGTATAATTCTGCCACTCACTATCAGCCAACAGATGGTATGGAAAGGCTACATGTTGTAGTGGTGTAATCTCCGCGACACCGAGAGACTGAGCATTGGTTCACTGAAGACAGAGTCAGGGGTAGTACCTACATACATACGTGCATGTTTGTGTGTGTGTGTACATAAATATATGTCTGTGTGTGTGTGTGTGTATATATATATATATACATATATACAGGGTGTGGACGATATTTGTTCGCAGTTTTCAACTGCTAATTTTATGCAAATTTTTTTTATTTCCATTGTCACTCTTGTCTTCATAAAAACAGTGACTATATTTCCATTATTTATTTTCAGAATAATTGATTATGAATAATTTTGAACCTCCAAATTTGCGGAAGAGACACAGAGTTCTTCTTGGAATCCGCGCCGGGAGGACAAATAAGGACATTTCAGACTTTCTTAGCGTCAGCAGGAGAATGGTGGAAAAGGTCAGAAAGGAATTGGAAGATTCAGGATTCGACTATGAAGCAACATCAGAGAGGAAAACACATGATCGACGATCTGACGCCTTCGGAACGCCCGAGTTCATCGCTGAAGTTCAGGATATCATCAACAATGAACCTCGCAAGTCGATGCGTGCCATTGCAAGGGAGAAAGGCGTGGATGAAAAGCTCATTAGGCTGGTGGTACATGAAGACATTCGCTACATTTCATACAAGATGAGGAAAGGACAGTTTCTGTCAAAGGCAATGCAAGAAAAGCAACTGAAGCACGCAAAGAAGTTGATCAACAAGTTGAAACACCCACTGGAGCCAGACATGCTGTGGTTTTTCTCCGACAAGAAAAACTTCTGCCAAGACCAGAAGATCAACTCCCAGAACAACAGGTGGTTCGCTGTCTCATCCAAAGACGTGCCCAGAGTCATTCAGACAAAGTTTCCAGCGACAACATTGGTCTTAGGTGTCGTCAGCAGTCAAGGTGACGTCCTGCCACCTCACTTCCTCCCTGAGGGCCTCAAGCTGAACACCGATGGCTACATCCGTGTTCTGAGCGAGGTAGTAAAGTACTGGATCGACCAGGTAGCTGCAGGTAGGCCGTACGTGTGGCAGCAAGACTCAGCGCCCTGCCATATCAGGCGAAAGACCCAAGCCTGGCTGTCAGAGAACTTCGTCGACCACACTTCACCTGACATCTGGCCTCCCAGCTCGCCTGACTGCAACCCCCTCGACTTCTTTGTATGGGGCGCAGTGGAACGAGACACCAACAGATCTAGCTGCAATATGAAAGACGATCTGAAGGCCAGGATCACAAGTGCCTTTAGGGGGCTAAGTCGGGGGACAGTGACGAAGGCCTGTAGTCGGTTCCGAGGCCGCCTTGTGGCCGTCATCAAAGCCAATGGCGGGTTTATCGAGTGAGATCGAAAGAACAAGTCATGAAGACAAACTGACCCAAGTTTGATAAATATATCTTAAAAAATAAAACTACTGTGTTATTTTTTCCAAGACAGTAATCTTGCGAACATATATCGTCTGCACCGTGTATATGGACTAATACATATCAATACATATGTATATATGGATGTCTTCATAAACACACATATGTATACTAACAGGAAGATTAATTTGATTTATATATATATATATATATATGTATATGTATATATTTGTATGTACATATATATATATAGTGTGTGTGTATATATATATATATATATATATATATATATATATATACATGTATATGTGTTTATATATATATATATATCTATATATGTGTATGTATATATGTGTATGTATATATGTGTATATATATATGTGTATATATATGTGTGTGTGTGTATATATATATATATATATATATATATAATGTAGGAGGTGAGTTTTATTGTAGTACAATAAAGATATGTTGATATATATATATATAATGTATATATGTTGATATATATATATATATATAATGTAGGAGGTGAGTTTTATTGTAGTACATAAGATATGTTGATTTAAAACTGCACTATCCACAAGTGTTTTTAGCCTTCATATCATGTTCTCCTGTTTTATCTGATGAAAACACAAATATTATTGCATGATGATGTTTGTTTTTGAAATGCGCATAATAAAATACATGGAACTCCTTTAACCATCTTTTGATCTTATATTATATATATATATATATATATATATATGAGAAATATAGTTGAAAGTAAACCTAGCTGGAGACAGTTGACTTATTCCTTGTTATTTCATTGATAGAAACTAGTCACCTCACACTTTCACGCACCAAAACCACCACCATTACTACTATTTTCTATTTTAGGCACATTGCTAGTAATTGGGGGTCAAATTCTATTATATCGACTCAAGTATTTTATTTTATTGACCCAGTGAAGTTGAAAGGTAAAGTGGACCGTAGTGAAAATAATGTGTTGTCGATCTTTTCATCGCCCCTCTACTCTGACCCCACCCCCCAAAATATGAATAGGAAATTCCATAGCTACTCTGAGATTCTCATTTTTGTATCTTCATTCAGGTATTCATTCATCTTTTGTGTCACCTGATGGACTGCATATACATACATACATACATACATACATACATACATACATACATACATACATACATACATACATACTGCTTGCAAATTCAGAGTATTATAATCGTTTGCCAGATTACAGAAAATGATGCACTTTTAGGCTACGGCCAGCCACACGAACCTGTAACAGATCTTGAACAAGCAATGCCTGGGCTTTGAAGGGTTTTTTTAAGTGAGGAAAGGTCTTGCACTCGACCAATCCCACTCTCTGAACATCGAAAACACTATCCGAAAAGGAGAACTGGTCAACATCATCGGATGCTTCCAAAGCTGCAGGTTTTTTTTCAGTGTTTCCCTGTCCTAGAAAAGTGTTGTGACAACAACTGGAGGCCTTTCACTCCCAGGTAAAAAAAAAAAAAAAGGGCTATTTGGATGTCTGTTGACTCTGCTGAGTTCCTCCACCCTTTGCTGGGTCTTGTATATCATCCCGCAGAGTGTCCAAATATCACCCTCCTCACCAAGCAAGTGGTGGGGTTGCCGGTTTAGTCGCCGACGACCCAACCTTGAGACAGGATGTACTGGGTTACATACATACATACATACATACATACATACATACATACATACATACATACATATCTATCAACATCATTATATGGTGGAGTAATCTTATCTTCAGAAAGTATGTTACTGAACTAGTTACAGTTAAGTGAGATGGGGACAAATGATAGCAAAAAGATGTATGGTTGTATGCCTTGAGGACAAAAAATATTTAACTTATTTTGCAGATGAATATTTTTTTCTTGGGCATACTAAAGGGGGAGTGGGTGATATGATCAGTAGAATATCAGATTAAATGTCTTGCAGTATTTAGCTACATCCCTTTAAATTTTGAGTTCAAATCCTATTGAAACCAACTTTACTGCTGAGAATTTTCGTTTTTTTTATTGGCTTGAAAGTTAATTTGATTTTCCTCTGTTGAGGAACCAGAGGAGAGATCAAGAAAATAAAGTCAAAAAATATTCTTCTCAACCTGGATTAATGGTATTTTATCTGATGGTTGTTAGAGAGAAAGGAACAAAAAAAAAAAAGAATCAAGCCACCACTTGGAGAAGTTATAAAAAGGACTTTCAGTGGGAGCCCTAACTAAAGAATCTTAGTGAGAAGAAAACATACCATATTTTTAGATAATTTAAGAGAGAGTCCTACTAATCTATAAGTAACTGTCTTATTACGTTCAGTACAAGGACACAGCCAGGCAGTATAATATAATGGTGGGAATTCTAAAGAAGATAAGATAATAGGAAAAGATAAATATGTGAAGCTTGAAAGTTTGAATAAAATAGGGAGCAAGCAATCTTATTCAGATGCTAGACCCAAAGAAAAATAACTAAATAGTTACACAATAAATTTAGACAGGGAAAGGGTGAAATATATAAAGAGGGAGCAAGCAATCTTATTCAGAAGCTAGACCCCAAGAAAAATAACTAAATAGTTAAAAAGTAAAGTTTGACAGGGAAAGGATGAAAGATATAATGGTCTTTTTTATTTTGTTTTGGTGTTTACTTATATTTCTTAAATTCCATTAACTAATCAGAATGTTAAATCAGTGAGGGGTAGAATGTTGAAACATTCAAGATTAGCAATAGTAAGCAGCAGAGAGGGAATTATGACTGACTAGAGAACAAGTATTTAACCCTTTAGCATTTACATTACTCTCTATATACTATTGCATGTTCACGGTAAAGGCTTTACCTCACATAATATCTCATATAATATCAAATCTATGAGATTTTGCTTTTATTTATTTTGAGAACAATACCTTAACATAAGTATGAGTGGCTAGTTACAGCCAGTTTGAACAGAAAATGGTGAGAGAATTCTGGCCAGTTACAGCTGGTTTAAATGCTAAAGGGTTAACAGGGAACACTTGTATAGTATGATAAAAAAAAAGTCCTTAACTGAAAAAGGATTAGCCAATGTAGTCAGTGGAACATTGATGAACAAAGCAATGAAGGAAATGAAGACACTACAAACTACAGAGCTCTCAGTCAAAGTTAGGGATATGCTAAAAGTTTCAGGTCAGCTTTGAACAATTTCACCAAAAAGGATTAACAGGTCAAGCCATTCTAGAATGTGTTACCTCTTAGGAAGCTTAGCAGCGACTTCAATGGCTTCCAGACTTTTATGTCCTCTAATTAAACAGGTGTAACTACAAATTATGGGAAAAAGGGGTGGGGTGGAAGTCTTATAGCTAAAATAAAATGTATGATATATAGTGTTTGTATTTGTGCCAAGCCAAAGAACTACAATGAGAATGTTTTTAAGGAATGAATTATAAGAGAATTTAATCCTTTCAGAAACCATAGGAATTCATAGGGTCAGCACCTAAATTCTTGAACAGTAACTGATAATGTTTTGATTAAAGCAATGAAGACATATGACTATATTGAATATACATACAGTGAAAACTTATTGTATATATACATATATACACTGGAGGCACATGGCTTAGTGGTTAGAGCATCGGCCTTGCAATCGAAAGGTTGTGAGTTCAATTCTCAGACTGGGTGATGTGTTGTTTCCTTGAGCAAGACACTTTATTTCACATTGCTCCAGTTTACTCAGCTGTAGAAATGAGATGATAGGGACTGGGGTCCATATCATTCCACTGCAAAGTGGTCGTGGAGGTGCCACAGCAAAAAAGCACCCAGCACTCACTGTAAATGAGGTTGGTGTTAGGAAGGGCATCCAGCTGTAGAAATCAAGCCAGCATCAGTTCCCGTCCCACCCTTGCAAGCAGGGAAAAAGCGGACGTAAAATGAAATGATGAATGAATGACACTGAAAACATGCTGCTATATTGTTTATACATAGTGAAAACATTGTTATATACAAATATACACTGAAAACATGCTGCTATATTGTTTATACATAGTGAAAACATTGAATTTATATACACTAAAAACATGTTACCATATTGAATATACATACATTCATAGTAAAAATTGGTGAAATGATCAAACTGAAACATATTGGAATAGAATCAAAGACCTCTTCTAAACAGACAGTGATAGAATAGAAAGAAGAAGAATATACCATAGATAAGGCCTGTCAAACATGCGCCCTTTATGAGCACACCTGTTGCCCACACAAAGGTTTTTTTACAGCGGGAGCATTTTTTAGCTTCGTAATATATAATAAAAAAATTAGTTGTAATGTGCACAATTAGTTGTCGCGTGTGGCCCTCAGACAGCACATATGTGAGCCATGTGGCCCTTGGGGGACCCTCAGCTTGTCTTTGCATTTCTTCCTGTGTGTATGAAATATAAATATTTATTTTTCCCTACTGGGATTGTTAGTCATTGATGTTAGATTAACTAAATAGTTGGTAGAAAAAGACTTCTTCTCTTTAAAGTACAAACTAGAGTTGGTTGTTCAATGACAGGAGAAAACTATGAAGAAGGTAGATAAGAATCTAGTGCGGGAAGTAGTGGTGGTGGTGGTGGTGGTGGTAATAGCTGAAGAGTAAGCTGGTAATAGTGAGTAAACTAGTTGTAGTAGAAGTGGTGATAGGAGTAGAATTAGTAGTGGTAATAGTAACGGAGTAAGCTAGTAGTAGTAGTGGTAATAGTAAGGGAGTAAGCTAGTAGTAATAGTAGTGGTAATAGTAATGTTTCTTCTTTTGGCACAAGGCCAGCAATTTCCCCAGTGTATTACTGGTGCTTTATTTTATCGACCCTGTAAGGATGAAAGGCAAATCTAACCTCAGTGGGATTTGACCTCAGAACGTAAAGGGCCAAAACTCTATGCTGCAAGCATGGTGTCTGATGCTCTACCGATACTGTCAAACTACCAATAACAAGGGAGCAAGCTAGTAGTGGTGGTGGTAATAGTAAGGGAGCAAGCTAGTCATAGTTGTAATAGTAGTAGTGCTAGTGGTAGTAGTAGGAAAGTAAACTAAAACTTCAGCTAGAACACTTTAATAATATAGTATAGGCACAAGGCCAGCAATTTGGGGGGGAGGAGAAAGTCAATTAAATCGACCCCAGTATGTAACTGGTGCTTTATTTTATCAACCCTGTAAGGATGAAAGGTAAAGTTAACCTCGGCAGGATTTGAACTCAGACCGTAAAGGGCCGTAACTCTATGCTGCAAAGCATATTGTCTGACTCTCTACCGATACTGCCAATCCACCAAACACTTTAATAATAATTGTTTCTACTTTAGGCACAAGGCCAACAATTACCCAGTACATTACTGGTGCTTTATTTTATCGACCCCGTAAGGATGAAAGGCAAAGTTAACCTCGACAGGATTTGAACTCAGACCATAAAGGGACGTAACTATGCTAGAAAGCATGGCGTCCGACCCTCTACTGCCAATTCACCGCCCTTAATAATAATAAAAGAGAGACATTGGTGTAAATGTAAAAAAATAAATTAAACTATAAAACTAGAAAGAAAACAATAACTGAGTAATGTGATCTAAGATTTATATTGGAAGAATAAGGTGGTAATAATGAAATTATTGTGTACAGCGCTCAGGTGCACTACAACTCATCAAAGGGGCATGTATAGTACATTGAATAATGTACAAATGTCAGGAAAGTGAACAGTGTATGTGTCATGATATACACACAGATACATGTGTGTGTATGGAGGGGGAATATCAGGTGTAGTGTTGGCGAATTTCGAGAAGTATTGAGGTTTTGAAGGATACAGGTAGTTTGTTCCATGCTCCAGCAACTCTGAGTGTGAAAAAATGTTTCTGAAAGTCATGGGAGCTGTGCTGATTTCTGACTTTGTGGGCATGCCCACGTGTGTCCACATGTCCACATGGAATTCAAAAAGGTACTTAGGGTTGTTGTTGGCAAGATAGTTAATAATTTTGTGGGTGTTTACCAAGTCAGGTGGAGGTGAAGTAGATCCTGGTTTATATTGGAGGAATAAGGCGGGGGGAGGGTGAAGTAGGTTCTGGTTTATGTTGGAGGAATAAGGGAGGGGGTGAAGTAGGTTCTGGTTTATGTTGGAGGAATAAGGCGGGGGGAGGGTGAAGTAGGTTCTGGTTTATGTTGGAGGAATAAGGGGGGATGAAGTAGGTTCTGGTTTATGTTGGAGGAATAAGGGGGGATGAAGTAGGTTCTGGTTTATGTTGGAAGAGTAAGGCGGGGGGAGGGTGAAGTAGGTTCTGGTTTATGTTGGAGGAATAAGGTGGGGGGAGGGTGAAGTAGGTTCTGGTTTATGTTGGAGGAATAAGGTGGGATGAAGTAGGTTCTGGTTTATGTTGGAGGAATAAGGGGGGATGAAGTAGGTTCTGGTTTATGTTGGAGGAATAAGGGGGGGATGAAGTAGGTTCTGGTTTATGTTGGAGGAATAAGGGGGGATGAAGTAGGTTCTGGTTTATGTTGGAAGAATAAGGGGGTGTGGAAGTGAAGTAGGTTCTGATTTGAGATAAGAAATCTAAACAGCAGGAAGGAAATATTCAAAGCCAAATAGTAGATCAGCTGAAAATGTCATAATAAGAATTAACTTCCTTCAGTTTTCACCACATACACTTAGAATGGTGGAATTATAAACAAGTAATTTGCTTATCGGCCATTATATATATATATATATATATAAATATGTATATACATCATGTGTTTGTGTGAGTGAGTGGGTGGGTTTTTTTTTATGAGTTGGTGAGATGGGGAAAGGCAATGCTGATGACCTTTGCAGACCTTTCCAGCTTAATGTAGTTGATTCTCTGTTTGAACAGTTGTAGGTTGACGTGTGCAGGAAAAAAAAAACATAGGAAGGGGCATTGGAGGGGAATTGCAGACTGCTGCAGTTCCGGGAACCAATTAATGGGAAAACTGTTTGATGCAGGATCTAGGTGGGTGGGATTCAGGATTCATTAGGAGTGGGGGATGAAAGTAGAAGAGGCAAAAAAAATATGTTGAATAGAAGTGGGTAGAGGATGAGGTATACAGATAGTTAGTTCAAGGGACCAGAAGCTAAGGTGGTAGTGATGGAAGAGACAGAGAGATGAAATCACATGGCTATGAGACAGAAGTTGAAGTAGATTTTTGAGAGGATTTTTGTCAATTATCCAAATGGTTTTCCTTTGAATATCATCTCCAATATTTATGTATGTAACAGTAACAGTATTACATATATGTGAGCAATACTTCAATATAGGTATTTGAGCTTTGTAAAAGGTCAGCAACTGGGGAGATTTGAATTAATTCCTGGCCCTAGTCTTTGTAATGCAATAATAGCCATATCTTATATGTGAGATCCCCATAAGAGAACATTAGATGTTTTGAAGGCTGCTAACATTTGTAGCAACTTTTAAGGATTTAGATGTGTAGTTTGTGTGTTAGGGTGTGTAGTGTGATATTGTGTCTTATGTGTAATGAGAACATATTTGAGCTGTTAAACTATGTTTTTGAATGCAGTGTATGTCGAATATTATGTGTTTAAGTTACACATAGATGGTTTCTGTGTCAAAGAGCAGTGGTGAGTGGTAGTATTATGTGTATAGGATTGTATGTTGTCAGAAGTGACAGCAAGAAAGTTGATGTTCTTGAAGGAAGTAGCTTCATCCACGGACTTGATTAACCCTTAAACAAAATAAACAAAATGTTTAGGGCATCAATGAAAAGAGGATACCATTTCATTCAAATTAATTGTACTTGTTATTTCAAAACAAAATTTTGGGGCAGACTTTATATATGGCAGGGGGATAATCTTTTAAGTGCTTAGGGCTTCAAAAGGACTTAATCTGACCCTTTTTCATCACATATATAATGGAGTTGTCTGACAAGAAATGATCTTAGATATGAGAAAAGTTGTAGCCTATAGGCAGGAAAGTTAATTAAGATGTTCTCAAACTTGACCAAATCTAGTCAATAATTTTGTTGTTATTAAAAGCAAAAATATTGTTTTTTTCTTCTGCTGAGGTGCTAAAGATCAAGAGGCCTTTGGCACATGATATAAGAGGGAAATGTTATATCTGAAAATCAAAGTTGACTTTGGCAGTATTTGAACTCAGAGCACAGGGATCCAGGACAAATACCACAATGTATTTTGTCCTACACTCTGACAACTCTGTCTGTTCACGCTTCCTAACCAATTCACCCCCTGCACAATTAAGATGTTAAGAAGAGGATAGTTAACTGCATCAAATAGTATACTGTTTACTACTTATGGGGGAGGGGTAAAGAACTATTTTAAGGTCACTGCTGAAGAGACATACCAGAAACTGTGGGCTGGTAATTACAGTTTGTTTGGGGAGTAAATATTAGTAAACCAGTGAATAGTCTTGCTTTTTTTCTGTTATATTAGCTCTAGAATTGCTATGGCTCTCCATTCTATTCATGGTGGGAAATATGGTTTACGAGGACTTGGTCCTGTTCTTGAGCTATTTGTAGTTTCACCATTAGTTTACTGAGTGTGTGTACCAGCTTGCACCCTCCCAGATATGTAAGCAATCCTTTAGAATGGGTCACACTTCAAACCTAGCAAATAATAAGTTATACCTATATAACAAGGGACCAGTCCTGTCACACATAGTGTTAACCTGAATATCCCTGAGGACTATGTTAAGGGTGCACGTATCTGTAGAATGCTCGGCCACTTGCACATTAATTTCATGAGCAGGCAATTTCATTGATTGAATCAAATGGAAATGACAGAGGTCCAACAGCAACATGTATGTATAGAAACTTTATTAACAGT
>OZ024755.1:22591599-22616599 GCA_964016885.1 Eledone cirrhosa
TTATAAGGAGGAAAGGCAAAGCTAACATCAGAGGGATTTGAACTCAGAACATAAAGGAACATAACTATATGCTGCAAAGCATGTTGTCCATAGCTCAACTTCTGGATTTGCCATACAGCTTTTGTTTGTGTTTTTTGGCAAGTGTCAGTTTGAGACAGTATTCCACCTGCTATCATGGAAATCTTTGATGTTGGATATTTGTACTTTCTTGAGAGATATAAAAATGTCTGCAACATAGAGATGTAATTGATGTTGACAGTAATTTTGTATCTGATTGCTTTTGTTTTCCTTTTTCATCAGATAGGAAAAGATAGACAGAGAGAAAGAGTATGCCATCATCATCATAATCATTTTACATCTGGTTTTCCTTCTGACATGGGTTCAACAGTCAGAGTCAATTCGAGTCAGTTCATTTACTACCCAGAAGTGTTAAGGACTGTCTTTCACTCTTACATTCTATTATTGGAATGGTTTCTATGGCTGGATGTCCTTTCTAACACCAACCACTTTACAGAGTGTACTGGGAGCCTAGTTTCTATGGCTGGATGTCCTTTCTAACACCAACCACTTTACAGAGTGTACTGGGAGCATAGTTTCTATGGCTGGATGTCCTTCCTAACACCAACCACTTTACAGTGTGTACTGGGAGCCTAGTTTCTATGGCTAGATGTCCTAACACCAACCACTTTACAGAGTGTACTGGGAGCCTAGTTTCTATGGCTGGATGTCCTTCCTAACACCAACCACTTTACAGAGTGTACTGGGAGCATAGTTTCTATGGCTGCATGTCCTTTCTAACACCAACCACTTTACAGAGTGTACTGGGAGCATAGTTTCTATGGCTGGATGCCCTTTCTAACACCAACCACTTTACAGAGTGTACTGGGAGCATAGTTTCTATGGCTGCATGTCCTTTCTAACACCAACCACTTTACAGAGTGTACTGGGAGCATAGTTTCTATGGCTGCATGTCCTTTCTAACACCAACCACTTTACAGAGTGTACTGGGAGCCTAGTTTCTATGGCTGGATGTCCTTCCTAACACCAACCACTTTACAGTGTGTACTGGGAGTAGGGTTTCTATGGCTGGATGTCCTTCCTAATACCAACACTTTACTGGGTACATTTTATTGTGGAACTTGCATTAGTAACTTTGCCTTGTCCTCCACAAAACTAAAGAGCTTTCAGTATTCTACACTGTTTCTGTGTGTATATGTATATATTTGTCTTTGTGTGCATAGAAACCTATATAGATATTGATGCAGTAAAACAAAACCAACTGTTCTTGTAATTTGTGTTCCTACCAAAGTTAACTCACTTAATACTAACTGGTCTACAACTGCCTATCCTAAAATGACCATATTTTAACTAAAATCTTATAATAAACATGAATGGTAATATGAGATTTCAGTGGATCACCAACTTTAAATATTTTACAAAACTCACCAAAGTCTCTATGTTAAAAATTAATTGAGACACTTAGGCAGTCTACCCATTAAATGAGAGACTAAGGCAGTTTTCCCATTAATTTAGACACTTAAGTAGTCTAGCCATTAATTTAGACACTTAAGTAGTCTAGCCATTAATTTAGACACTTAGGTAGTCTACCTATTAAAAAAGTCAATTTGGAAGTCCATGTGGAGTCATTTGGCCTACTAGAAATAGTAGTAAAACTTCCCTGAAATCACAATCCAACATACTAAAACAAAAAAAAGGACATATTGGATAATGTGATCCTAGATATACTGTGACAAAAGAAGATGGTTACAATTAGATTGGTTTTTCTTCCCCCCTCATTTTTTTTTAATCATAGGTCTGCTTGATTTAAGCTGATCTGGGACTAAAAACTAACCCCTTAGAAATCTAGTCATGAAAGTGTTAAAGGGTTTCTGGTTTTATATTTTGTAGGATTTATATGTATGTAATTTGATAAAATAAATTCTTCATTGCACTTTTGAAGAAAAGTGCCTTTTAAAAACATTTTGGGAAATAATTATAATCATTTATAAATAAATCAACTTTGGCAATCTTCGGTAATTTGATGAATAATTAATTATCATGGCATATAACTAATTAGATTGATATATAATTTTCAAATGATGAACTTTTGAAATAGCAAGTAGATCAGAAAGTGTAATTTTTTGGAGACATTGTAGACAGGAGGTGAAAGTGATATTTAACTGACATGAATAATAAACTTAATGACATGTAGAGCTTAATGATGCAGTGAATTGGAGTTGAGAACAAAATCAGCTGGTTGCTACTCCCTGAGGCAGTGTTTCCTACTATGTCTGTCTCATGCTCTGTTGCCTTCTGCAATAGACTTTTACTCTTTCTACTGACACTACTATAAAAACTGTTTTTATAGCAGTGTCAGTAAAGTGATTTTCAATTCTATCCCCCATACAGTGCAAAATCAGATGTAATAAAAATATGAGACTAGGATAGAAAAGTGTTCCAAAGAGGTCATTTTAATTGTGCTCACTAGAGATAAAAACTCATTCAGCATAATCATATTATTCCTACCATAAAGAATTACCTTAAATATGTCCATCAATGTAATTGCTATTAACAAATACCAAAATATCTAACTAACATGCTATGTAAAATATCGATTTCTTTCAATCTCATCTTTCCAAGTAAAATGTTTCTATAAAAAAAAAAGAAAGAAAATGTCTTTGTTTAACCCTTTGTGACTGTATTACTAACAAAATACTTTCTATTTCGTTTCTACGATAGTAAGTTAACATATTGTTTTTATATAAAATTATGTTGGAAGATTTTGATTTATATAAGAACCCTTTAAAATGAATGATTTTGTTTCATAGAACCCGAGCTGGTTTTTGTTGGGTGGGTATCAAAAGGGTATCAACATGACTGTGAAAACATCCAGAATGTAGTATCTAGCACTAATGGGGGGAAAATATTTTCTTTTTATGCATAGAAAAATAAATGATAATAATTCCTCAAAAAAATATATATTTATCAATGATAACTCACCTCAAAAATAAAATACAACAAACCCTGACTTAATTAATTCATTTTCAATTGCTGAAAACCATATTATGAAACTTCAACTAATTCTGTATTCTAGAAATATAAAGAATAAATTGAGGTTTTATAAATGTTTCCAGTTCTTTCTACTCTAAACCTCTAAATAGAGATGCATCATTAATGGCTTCCTTGTTGGTTAGACTCAAAAGAAATAAAATAAGAAAGAAAAACATCTAAGATGACTCATTGCTTTTTTTCTCCTTTTTTAAATATCTGAAGAATCTTTTCTGTTTTTTTTTTTGTTTTTTTCAGTTTATGACAGAACATTTTGGTTTATAAAAATATTTATGTATGGTTTATATATCATCAAAGACATTTGATGATTGTAAATGGTTGGTTTTCTTGTTGCTGTTGTTACTTTTTTTTTTTTTTATTTTGTTTTGCATGTTAACATATGAGAAAGAACACACACAGACAGACAGCTAAACAGAGAGACAGACAGACGTAGCCAGTTAATAAAATAACATGAACGTTTCTGGAAACAGCTTGAGCTTGGTTAAAGTTGAAGAAGACTGATACTGTATGAAGGTCACTGAGTATAAATCAAATAGAGAATTGAAAAGAAAATATGTTGAGAGAGTTGAAGCTTGGAACATCTGGAGAAATAATTTCAGCTATCTACTACAGCAGTCCATTAGAAAAAATAAATAGTAATCTTAAGAGATCAATACAGTGGCCCCATTATTGTCAACATGCACAGAAATAACAGAAGCTAAGACAGATGGCAATGAGTTGAATTATTTATTTTGAAGAAACATTCTAGAATAATTATTTATTATTACATTTACCAGAGGGAGAGCCATGAAAATCTCCCAAACAAAGCACGGCCATTGTTATTTTGCAGACAATGAATAGGATTCACTAGACACATCATGAAAGCTAAATACCATTTTTAGTGCCATTCGCAAGAGAAAAGAAACCTGTTACCACCTGTCAGGAAATGCCAACATAAAGTCTGATAGATTGATTATATAAGATATTTCATCTAATCCATGTCTATAGATACACACACACACATATATATAAATGGCACTTTAACACACATACCTACATACATGGTACTTTAACATGCACACACACACACACATATATATATATATATATACATGGCATATTAACATACACACACATTTATAACATCTTCGATTTAAACCTCATATAATATATATATATATATATATATATATATGTATATGTGTGTGTGTGTTAATAAATCATATATATATATATATATATATATGATTTATTAACACACACCAACATAATTTCATACAATTGTCTCCCCAGCTCTGCTTTCTCTCCCTCTCTCTCTCACTCTCTACTAATTTAAACTCCACAAATGATTATCTTTCGCAAATTATTGCTACTATCTCAATATTTATTTACCACCACCACCACTACTACTACTTCTATTACCACTACTACTGCTACAACTACTACTACTTACAAAGGGTGAAATGACTGAGGAATTTATCAGTTCTCTATCACATTTAGCAACATGACATTTTAAATATATAAGTCAGAGAATATCGCTGCATTTGTTTCCTTAGCTGTCTCCTTTCCTGGGTCCTGCAATCGTTATATATATATATATATATATATATATCGTGGAAGATGAACATTAAACAATGATGATGATGATAATATAAACAATATGTATATATATATTTAAACAATATACCCCCAATTTTTTTTTCTTTTTCATATATGAAGGTGAGAAATAACAAAAATTATGCTCTGAATTCATTAGGCTTTCTTTGTTGAGTAACATAATCAATATATATTTATGTATAGATTAAACCTAATTATAGTATATATATATATATATATATATATATATATATATATATATGTGTGTGTGTGTTATGTCCCTATGTCTTCTTTGTTTATAGATTCCTCAATCATGTAGAGGGATAAGCCCTACCATACACATTCACAATTGCACACAAACACATACATGTGCATGCACAAACACTCATACAAACACAGTATATTTAAAATGTTGCAAATACCTTAAGATATATTGAGTTCATCAGAATTGAGTCTTTTAACCCTTTAGCATTTACATTATTCTATATTTACTATTATATTTTCATGGTAAAGGCTTTATCTCATAATATCAAATCTATGAGATTTTGATATTTATTTTGAGAACAATACCTTAATCAGTATGAGCAACTGGTTACAGCCAGTTTGAACAGTAAGAGGTGAGAGAATTCTGGCCGGATATGGTTGGTTTAAATGCTAAAGGGTTAAAGAGATTCATTCTTTGGTTTAAACTTTACAAACTTTGTACTAACATTTGTTAGTACAAAGTCTGTACAGGGAGTCAACTGTACAATATAAAGTAGTGTTTATAATCAAGTACTTCTGGCAAGATGCCTGAAATTGAGACAGAGATTGATTGAAGATCCTTATTCCAAATTGTAATGTTAGAAAATTTATCCACTTCTTAGAATATATTTCACAGGTATTTGCAAGTATATATCATCATCATCATCATCATCATTTTACGTCCGCTTTTCCCTGCTTGCAAGAGTGGGATGGGTCTTATTCAGCACAGCATCTCTCCACTCGTCACGGTCCTTCGTCATCTCCACCGTGAGCTTCAATGATCTGAGGTCTGTTCTCACCACCTCCGCCCATGTTTTTCGTGGTCTACCTCTACCATGTCTTCCTTCAACTGGCATTTCCTGGCACTTTTTCACCCATCGGTCATCCTCCATGCACATCACATGTCCATACCACCTCAGTCTCCTTTCCCGTACACTACATTCTATCCCTCTCAGAGACAGTTTCTCTCTCAACACATTTATGCTGGGTCGTTCACACACATTTACACTACACATCCAATGGAGCATGCTTGCCTCATTTCTCTCCAGCCATCGCATATCCTCTGCAGTTGCTGCCCATGTCTCACTACCATGCAACATCTCACACAGGCATCATATAACCGTCCTTTCGTGCGCAGGGAGAAACCCTTCTTTGTCAGCAGAGGAAGCAGCTCCCTAAGCTTCTTCCAACCCGTCCTTATTCTAGATACTATGGCCTCAGAACACCATCCTCCCATGCTAATCTGATCTCCTAGGTACCGGAAGCTATCCACCACTTCTATAGCGCCCTCCTGCATTTGAAAAATGTGTCTATCAATGCGACTTCTACTGTTTAATTTCCCTGTACATCTACTGCATACAAATTTCTCCCTACCTGTTAGTTTGCCTGCTATCCCGCTACATCTCTTGTGTACCCAGGATCTGCATTGTGTGCATTTTATAGAATTTATGCCAGTTCCTTTTCTGCATATCGAACATGGCCATTTCCCTGATGGAATCAGAGTTTTGTCCTCTTTTCTACTCATCAACACTTTTGTCTTAGCTAGGTTCACTCTCAGTCCTCTTGCTTCCAACTGCTGTTTCCATAGCCAGAATTTATTCTCTAGCTCCTCTACTGATTCTGCTATAAGAACCAGATCATCAGCATAGAGAGGTTCCCATGGACAGCCAGTCTTAAACTCCTCTGTTATGGCTTGGAGGACTATAATGAACAAGAGCGGGCTGAGGACCGAACCTTGATGTACTCCTACTTGTATCTGGAATTCCTCACTAAACTCCATTCCTACCCTTACTTTACTGAGAGTACCTCTGTACAAAGTTTGCACTGTCCTCACAAGCCATTCCTCAACACCTAGCTTCCTTAGGGACCACCAGATGACAGATCGGGGTACCCTATCAAAGGCCTTCTCTAGGTCAACAAAGGCTAAGTATAGTGCCTTCAGCATCTCAGCAACTATTCCCGATGGTCCAGCAGCCTTACCATTTTTCATTTCCTTAATCGCCTCTTGGACCCTATATTCGTCAATCTCAATAGCTGGTCCCTCTGTCGGATCTACTAAGGGTAGTTTCTCTCTCTCCCATTCGTTCTCCACATTCATCAGTCTCTCATAATGACATTTCCAGGCCTCCTTTTTCTGATCATTCGTGACACTAAGTACACCGGCATCATCCCAGATACATTTATCTCCAACAACATCCTGATTTGCATTGACACACTGCCTTGCAATGTGGAACACCGCACGCCTCTGATCTTTCCGTCGCAGAACATTGGCAAACCTCCTACTCTCCGCCTCCCTGCGTGCTAAGTACACCTGACGTCTAGCTTCTCTCTTAGTGGCTGTATATTCTTCCCTACTCCCACCCTTTTTCCAAGCCTTCCATGCTAGTCTTTTGTCTCTAATGGCCTTATCTACTGTGTTGTTCCACCACCAGGTCACTCTCTGTCTGGTTGGAGCTCTGCTCCAGCCACAAGTTTCATCAGTAGCCTGCAGCAAGTTGTCACGTAAGAAATTCCAGTTATTATCTATGTCATACATCTCTAAATCTTCTTCTTTTTCATCATATACATCTTGAAGGGCTTTCCTAAATTTGTATTTTAGTGAAAGGTCTTTTAGCTTCCAGACCTTTCTTCTCCACACCTTCCTGTATGTCTCATTCCATCTCTTGTTTACTGAGATATCACTAACAACTAACCTATGCTGTGGAGTACATTCTTCCCCAGGGTATGCCTTGGTATTAGACACTATCTGCCTGTCCCGCTGCCTAACTAGTAAGAAGTCAATCTGGCTTATGTGCTCACCAGATTTGTAGGTTATTAGATTTGTAGATTGGCAGGTTTCTGGAAGTCTGCGTTGCAAATAGTCAATGTACCTGCATCACAAAATTCAAGAAGTCTCACTCCTTCTGCATTTCTTGAACCGTAACCGTGCCCACCATGTACCCCAGTGTAATCATCCTGAAGCTGTCCAACATGACCATTGAAGTCTCCTGCTAGCATAACGATGTCTCCGTCCTCTGTCATTGTGGTTGTTTGTAAAAGTTGCTCGTAAAAGCAGTCTTTCTCATCTTTGCCTAGGCCTGCTTGGGGAGCATAGACCGAGATGATTGTCAGTAGTCTCCTGCCTACAACTAATCTAAGCGTAATTATTCGATTACTAACTCAAACTACCTCTATTGTCTTATTGATCCATTTCTCAGCCAGGAAAATGCCTACTCCCCCTAACCCATCATCCTTACCTACCCAGAATAGCTTATAGCTAAGACGCTTGCCTATGACTAGTCTCGCAGAGGCACCTCTCCATCTCACCTCTTGCACGCAGCACACATCCACATGCCTTCTCTCCAGCATCTCCGCTATTTCAGCAGATCTACCTCTGAGAGTGCCAACGTTAAGTGTTGCAACTCTGAGATGCGACGTCTTCATATTTTGTTGTTGTTCCTATTTGTTGCTGTGCTGATAAGCGTTTTGGCATTGATACACTGGTTGGATGCCCTTCCTAACACCAGCGCCACTTTACAGCATGGACTGGGTGCTTTTATTTGTGCCACCAGCACTAGAGAGGATGTCTTACTAGACTCAAGGGCCCTCTCTACCCCTCCATTTTACAGCATAGTCATTAAAAAAAAAAAAAAACTTATTGACAAGACACGACACACACACACACACTCACACACCAACACTCATGCATACAAACCACAAACACACACGCCACTCACATACCAACACTCATTCATGCATACAAACACACACATATATATATATATATATATATATTACCGGCAGTAGTGATACAAAATCAAAATCATGTCAACTGTTGACTTTTCCCAGTCCAGTTCAGTTTATATATAATAATAATAATTGTTTCCACCCTAGGCACAAGGCCAGCAACTACCCAGTGCACCACTGGTACTTTATTCCATTGACCCCGTAAGGATGAAAGGCAAAGTCAAATAATAATTGTTTGCTTTACGCTGGTAATGGTGGTGGTGGTGGTGGTGAATGGTGGTGGATAGTGTCAGTATGGTGATGGTGGTGGTGGTGGTGGTGGTGGTGGATGGTCAGTGATGGTGGTGGCAGTTGTTGCTGTAGTTGCTGTTGCTGTTGTTGTTGTTGCTGCTGTTGCTGTTGTTGTTGTTGCTGCTGCTGCTGCCGTTGTTGTTCTTCTTCATTTCACTGATGCTGCAGACAATGGTGTTGATGCTGTTATTGTAGTCGCATATATATAAATACATACATACACACACATTCAACACAGACAATGGTGTTGTTGCTGTTGTTGTTGTTGTGTATATATAATGAAGGACTACTGTCCAAAACATAAAGACTCTTTTTCCTACTATTTCAAGTGTTAAACTAATATATTTCTTCATTGTCTTATTTTGTTTGCTTTGTTGTTTCTGTTTACTTTTTGCTTACATACATATATATGTGTGTGTGTGATTGTTCTTTAGGGATATAAGCAAGGTGTTTCTCTAATTTGTAATGTTTTTCAGCCAATTCGAAAGCCTTTCAGTCTCCTATTTATGTTCTCCTTTTCTACAGATGATTACAACTTAGTTGTATGACATACAGCTAAAGTTATACAGGTGATTACAACTTAGTTGTATGACATACAGCTAAAGTTATACAGATGATTACAACTTGGTTGTATGACATACAGCTAAAGGTGTACAGATGATTACAACTTAGTTGTATGACATACAGCTGAAGTTATACAGATGATTACAACTTAGTTGTATGACATACGGCTAAAGTTATACAGATGATTACAACTTAGTTGTATGACATACAGCTAAAGTTATACAGATGATTACAACTTGGTTGTATGACATACGGCTAAAGTTATACAGATGATTACAACTTAGTTGTATGACATACAGCTAAAGTTATACAGATGATTACAACTTGGTTGTATGACATACAGCTAAAGTTATACAGATGATTACAACTTGGTTGTATGACATACAGCTAAAGTTATACAGATGATTACAACTTAGTTGTATGACATACAGCTAAAGTTATACAGATGATTACAACTTGGTTGTATGACATACAGCTAAAGTTATACAGATGATTACAACTTAGTTGTATGACATACAGCTAAAGTTATACAGGTGATTACAACTTAGTTGTATGACATACAGCTAAAGTTATACAGATGATTACAACTTGGTTGTATGACATACAGCTAAAGTTATACAGATGATTACAACTTGGTTGTATGACATACAGCTAAAGTTATACAGATGATTACAACTTGGTTGTATGACATACAGCTAAAGTTATACAGATGATTACAACTTGGTTGTATGACATACAGCTAAAGTTATACAGATGATTACAACTTGGTTGTATGACATACAGCTAAAGTTATACAGATGATTACAACTTGGTTGTATGACATACAGCTAAAGTTATACAGGTGATTACAACTTGGTTGTATGACATACAGCTAAAGTTATACAGATGATTACAACTTGGTTGTATGACATACAGCTAAAGTTATACAGATGATTACAACTTGGTTGTATGACATACAGCTAAAGTTATACAGATGATTACAACTTGGTTGTATGACATACAGCTAAAGTTATACAGATGATTACAACTTGGTTGTATGACATACAGCTAAAGTTATACAGATGATTACAACTTAGTTGTATGACATACAGCTAAAGGTGTACAGATGATTACAACTTGGTTGTATGACATACAGCTAAAGTTATACAGATGATTACAACTTAGTTGTATGACATACAGCTAAAGTTATACAGATGATTACAACTTGGTTGTATGACATACAGCTAAAGTTATACAGATGATTACAACTTAGTTGTATGACATACAGCTAAAGTTATACAGATGATTACAACTTGGTTGTATGACATACAGCTAAAGTTATACAGGTGATTACAACTTAGTTGTATGACATACAGCTAAAGTTATACAGATGATTACAACTTGGTTGTATGACATACAGCTAAAGTTATACAGGTGATTACAACTTAGTTGTATGACATACAGCTAAAGTTATACAGATGATTACAACTTGGTTGTATGACATACAGCTAAAGTTATACAGGTGATTACAACTTAGTTGTACGAGATATACTGCTGAAGGTGTACAGGTTATCATGGATTATTGTTCTGAATGTTCTAAGACATTTAGACTCAGTATTAGCCATTGTCGCTGTTTTTATGTCACACTTACCATGTTAGCATGGGTTAAATGAGACTTTGTGAGGTAGTTTTTCTATGGCCAGATAACCTTCCTGTGCTAACCTTTACTTTATAAGTATGGCATATGCTATTTATCTTCATCAGAGGACTATGCTGTGGGACATATTGTTTACGCATGGCATAGACAAACAACACTGCTGCTTTAAACATTGTAAATACGAAGACGAATACTGTAAACTGACATGCATACACATGCACACATATACATATGTACACATACACATATACACACACACATATATTATCATCTTCATCATCATCATACGTCCACTTTTCCCTGCTTGCAAGGGTTTATATGCACATAATTCTACGTCTACTTTTCCATGCTGGCATAGGTTGGATGGGATTTTTTGAGGCAATACTTTATAGCTGGATGCCCTTCCTGACAGCAAACTTAGCTACTTCTTTCAACAAACAGGGATACGGTGGAGCCATTCTAAACCAGATAGATATACATCAGTAGATATTTTCTCATTCTCTGTCCTCTTTCTTAACATCATTCTTATTTGTCTCTATACCAGATGACCAGAAGTTCTCTCTGTCCTCTGTCCTATCATTGCTGCTATTTGTTTCAATTCCAGATGACCAATAGGTCTCTGTCTTCTGTCCTATCATTGCTGTTATTTGTCTCAATTTCAAATGATCAATAGTTTTCTGTCCTATCATTGCTGTTATCTGTCTCTATACCAGATGACCAGAAGTTCTCTCTGTCCTCTGTCCTATCATTGCTGCTATTTGCTTCAATTCCAGATGACCAATAGGTCTCTGTCTTCTGTCCTATCATTGCTGTTATTTGTCTCAATTTCAAATGACCAATAGTTTTCTGTCCTATCATTGCTGTTATCTGTCTCTATACCAGATGACCAGAAGTTCTCTCTGTCCTCTGTCCTATCATTGCTGCTATTTGTTTCAATTTCAGATGACCAATAGTTCTCTTTGTCCTCTGTCTTATCATTGCTGTTATTTGTCTCAATTCCAGATGACCAATAGTTCTCTGTCCTATCATTGCTGTTATCTGTCTCAATTCCAGATGACCAATAGTTCTCTGTCCTATCATTGCTGTTATCTGTCTCAATTTCAGATGACCAATAGTTCTCTGTCCTATCATTGCTGTTATTTGTCTCAATTCCAGATGACCAGTATGATGCGTAACCAGTCACCGACAACCAATGAAAACGATGTCCGCATGAGGAGCAATCGACCCAGCAAAGAGAACAATGAAACAAAAGAGCAGGCAGTCCAACAACAGACACCTCAGAACCAACCAGCAGAAGATGTTGTTAGTCCACCAGGTTCCCCAACCCATTCACGAGAAAGACGATTCTCCACCACGTGTTGCTTCTGCTGGTGCTGCACTCCTCCTTGTTTCTCCAAGTAAGCAGCTTTTCCTCTGCCAACATTGTTGTTGTTGTTTTGGTTTTTACTGAGGGTTGTTGTTGTTGTTGTTGTTTCAGAAAGAGGTAGATTGGCTGATGTAGGGAGGGGGAGGGGGGGGGGGGGGTAAGTGAGAGAGGCAGTTCTTTCTTAGCTCCACCTGTGCCACTACCACCACCACCAACAACACCAACACCAGTAACAATACCACTATCACTACCAGTAACATTACGACCAGTAATAAGGCCACCATCTCCACCACCACCACCACCAACAACAACACCATCACCACCAGTAACACCAACACCACGTCAACCACCAATAACACCTCCACCACTACCAGTAAAACCAACACCACCACTACCAGTAATACCAACACCGCCACCAGTAACACCAGCACCACCAACACCACCACTACCAGTAACACCAGCACCACCAACACCACCACTACCAGTAACACCAACACCGCCAATAACACCACTACCAGTAACACCGTCACCACTACCACTGCCAGTAACATCACCAACACCATCACCACCAGTAACACCAACACGACCACCACTACCAGTAATACCAACACCAATACCACCACAACCACCACTAGTAACACCAACATCATAATAACCATCACTACCAACATAAACAATCACAGTTATTTTCTCTTTACTTATGTTAGTCCAATCTTTACTGATCTTTTTCTTTTTAATATTGACTTGTTTGGTAACACAAAAAAAAACTTTTAGAAAGAGAAAAAAAAAAGAATAAGTCCAAAGAAAGAAAAAAAAGGTAAAGAGGCAAAAAGGACAAAAAGGGCAAAACAGACAGAAAAGTATAAGAAGTCAAAAAGTTAAGCCAGAAAAAAAAAAAACGGTAATGAAAGCTATAATTGTTTCTACTTTTGGCACAAGGCCAGAAATTACCCAGTTCATTACTGGTACTTTATTTTATCGACCCCCGTAAGGATGAAAGGCAAAGTTAACCTCGGCGGGATTTGAACTCAGAATGACAAGGGCCGTAACTCTATGCGTCAGAGCATGGCGTCCGACCCTCTACCGATACTACCATAGTACTAGCAGTATTGGTTAGTTGTTTTCTAACACACCATGTTCCTGATTCTAACACTCATAATGAAGATTGTTAGACTTTGGTCTGGACATCTCAAACATCTCTGCCTAGTTCTAAAATTTAAAACACACACACATTCACACATGCTCACACAATACACATATTTGTTAAAAGCTGATAATTCAAAATTATCTTTTTGTTACCTGAAGGATCACACACATACAGTAAGAACACCTAGTAGTACCAGAGTGAACCATTAGCTTCAAATACTTAAATAAGCTGTACTACTTATATTGAGTACTCTTACACCAAATTCTCTCATTTGTCTATCTAAATCTGTCTGTATATATATATATATATATATATATATATATATATATATATACACACACACACACACACACACACACACACACACACACACACACACACACACACACACACACACACGCACACACACACGCACATAGGGAAAGAGTCAGGACTCCGATTGAGTACTATGGTCCACCTGATATCTTACTACACTCTCTTTGCTATATATATATATATATATATATATATATATATATATATATATATATATATATATGTATATATATATATATATATATAAGAATAAGATAATTAAATTACATTAGATTATTTAATTGATTTACAAATGTTTCTATCAATACAGTAAGAATTGCATGTCCAAACATCTCCATTCCGGTTTGAAATGTATTTTATTACTGTATTGATAGAAACGTTTGTAAATCAATTTGATAATTCAATGTAATTTATTCCTGATTATTTTATTATTTTATATATGCTCTGTGATATTGTAAAACTATTGTAATTGGAAATTTACCAATTGGATTAAACTCTGAACTGACTTTTACCTGTCTTGCTGTCGACTATAAAATCACTTTTGAGATTTGAATTATTCTTTGCCTTTATATGGTTGTCTTATCAACTCATGTACACTAATATATATATATATAAATATATATATATATAGTAATAATAATAAATTTGAAGACTAAAATCCAAAGAGGGCTCGATAAGGATAAATATATATCAAATATATAAGAACCGTAGAGCAAATATTTATTAAAATAACAGATTAAAGTTTAAGCAAAGAATCGCTGCTTTCACCCTTAACGGGATCTTTCAGAAGATCCCGTTAAGGGTGGAAGCAGCGATTCTTTGCTTAAACTTTAATCTGTTATTTTAATAAATATATATATATATATATATATATATATATATATATATAATGATAATTACGAAGGCCAGATATAGAAATTCATAATTGCTTTATTCATTATCATACAGCTGGTTATAAATAAAGGAATTATGAATATCTACATCTGGCCTTCACAATCATCATTATTGTACATATACCCCGTCATTGACTAACAAATTGCATTTGTAAGGATATACATGATGTTGGGTGTTTGAACTTAATAGCATCATCGTTCAATAATTGTTGAGTTGCATACACAACCCTGATTAGTAAACATCTTATAATATAAGTATATATCATCATTTCATTTTGATGATATATACTTATATTATAAGTATATATATATATATGTTTACAAACAAAAGTAAGAAGTCCTCAATATATGGTGTAGAGTTTATATGACTAGTGCATTAAAGGGCAATAACTCCGCAGTGCTTGTTAGATCTGATGGTTGTACATTGGTATCGATAAACTTTGACCTTTCAGGCATTTGAAAACTGTCCATCGGCCACTTCCTTTGTTGATAGTAATTAGATATTACTTCTGGTCTCCAGTGAAATCATATCACTAGCTGTTTTAAAATCTGAAACTTTTCAGTTAGACAAAGTTTACAGTTTTGTGATCCCTCGAAGCATGGACTGGCTTTATTGACAATGCATCATTTTGTTAAAGAGAATTCAGATCCTTCATCTCTGAGTTTCCAGGTAAATTTTAACATGAATGTAGAGTTTTACCTGTCTCTTGGCCTAGATATGTGGAGTTGGTGGTAGTAGATTTTGTAAATGATTACAGTGAATCACATGTAATTCCTTTTGTGTTATAGAATACTTCTCAATACATTACTGTTTTGGAAAGACAGGATCCCTTGTGTGGGAAGATAGAAGGTGTTCAACAGTTATAAGTTAGCTATTTGGAGTGTAGCTGTGTGGGTGTACATTTTCAGCTGTAGTGTGGGGTTTGGGAAGCAATATTGTCCAGGCTGGAACAGCTGATCTTAATGTTATGACTGCTAAAATGTTTGTTGTTTGTGTCTGAGAAGTGTTGTCTTATTTCACTTAGAAAGTTCTTTCCTAATCTATGGTAAATCTTCTGTGGTGTGAGATACTGGCTTCTCAGTTAGACCTCTTCTAGCTAGTGTATGGTTATAGTAAAGACGTCATTGTCCAAGAACAGATTAGAGACTCTCCTAAGATTCCTAATTATGGTGGAAGGGGGTTGGAATTTTTATTGATATATATGGTGTTTGCATTTGGCTTTCTGTTGGGGTGGTGTTTCCACATGTTTAAATCTAGTGTTATGTTTAGTTGGTTATTGTTAAGTGGATATGTCTAAGTCCTTAAATATTCCTAGTGGTTTTGATCATGTCTTTATGAATGCAAACTCTTTATTCAACATCTCCATAAAGAGCCATGGTGGAGCAGAAAGTGCATTACACAGAGATGATGGTTTGGCAATCTCATACAATGTGAATGGCTCCACTAAGGGCATATTTAGAAAGGATTTAGTGGAAATATTCAAAGAATTTGGCTTAAACACGACTATTAATACCAATTTAACAAGAGTCAACTTCTCTTGTTTATTTCCTGCTGAAAGGGGTTCTATTTGTGTCCCTATAAAGGCAATCTCTTTCCAGAAACACAACTGTGTCCTCCTAATATATGTTTTAAATTAAATTTTAATCTAGTTTACATATTATATTAATATGAATATATATATATATATATATATATATATATATATATATATATATCATCATCATCATCATCATCATCATCATCATTTCATTTTATGTCCACTTTTTCCCTGCTTGCAAGGGTGGGACGGGAACTGATTCTGGCTTGATTTCTACAGCTGGATGCCCTTCCTAACACCAACCTCATTAACAGTGAGTGCTGGGTGCTTTTTTTTTTTTCTCCACAACCACTTTGCAGTGGAATAATAGGGACCCCAGTCCCTATCATCTCATTTCTACAGCTGAGTAAACTGGAGCAATGTGAAATAAAGTGTCTTGCTCAAGGAAACAACACATCACCCGGTCTGAGAATTGAACTCACAACCTTTCGATTGCAATGCTCTAATCACTAAGCCATGTGCCTCCATATATATATATATATATATATATATAAAAATAACAGATTAAAATTTAAGAAAAAAAACCCTGCTTTCACCCTTCGAATGAATCAGTTCTAGTCGTGTAGAAGCCATTTCTATATAAAATTTGTATATATATACACACACACACACACACACATACACACCACACAATATAGAGGGAACATACAGGCATTGCAGTAAAATTTGGTTTATGACAAACTCTTGTCTATTATTCACCTTAATTATTGTCTTTGATTTCCAGTTCAGAAATTACCTGAGCTGTACTAACATTGAATTAACATTTTGTAATCGAATCCAGGTTTGTTTGAAAGGAGGCAAATTATCTTAAATTTGTTAACCTATAATAATAATTTGTTACACCTTTAGCATTTACAATACTCTATATATACTATTATATTTTCTTGGTAAAGGCTTTATCTCACATAATATCGAATCTATGAGATTTTGATATTATTTATTCTGGGAACAATACCTTAACATTAGTATGAGTGGCCTGTTATAGCCGGTTTGAACAGTAAAAAGTGAGAAAAATCTGGCCGGATACAGCCAGTTTAAATGCTAAAGTATTAATTTATAATAATAATTTAATTATTACAGTCATTTGTTAGTCTATAGTAATAATTTGTTAAGCTGTAATAATAATTTGTTAACCCAAAATGAAGGCAACTTTGTAGGTTTATTTTAGTTTCATTTACCCATTTTATTATAGGTAATCAACTTCTTTTCTAACCTTCCATACAATGCTCTCACTCTCTCTCTCACACACACACACACATTGACACTTAAGTACACTTAAACACACTCACACACACACATTCATACACACACACAGTACTGCACCAAGAGAATAAACTCACTACTTTTCTCCATCTCCTACTCTTCTTCCTCCTCTTCACCAAGACAATACTTCTCAATAAATCAATACACACTTTTCTCATTTAGCTTCTATCTAGTATTGCATTTGGTAAATAGATCTTTCTGGGGCTTTCCTTTGATTCCCATTAAGATCTCCAATTAACACTTTTAATTCATAAAAAAAAAAATGTCACAGCTTATCCTCTCACCTGATCATAATTTCGGTTATTGTTCCTACAGCCAGCCATGTTGGTTCTATCTACTGACATCACTCTGACCTCTCACAACTTATCCTTGTAAGTTCTTGGCTATATCAACAAATATAGGCATCTTTTTTTTATTATTCACTTATCTTATCAGTCCTTTATATTTTAGTTGTAGTGTTGGTGCCATGATAAAATGCACCCAGTACACCCTGTAAATGGTAGTGCTGATACCATGATAAAATGCACCCAGTACACTTACTTTTCATATTATTTACTAAATCTGACATAACCTTGCCCCACTTTGTATTATTTTTAAACTGCTCCAATATTTGTATAAATTTATATAAATGCTTTATTTTCATCATCATCATCATCATCATCATCGTGGTTAGCAATGGCAGCAGTATGACAACAATGATAATGATGATGATGATCTCTGTTACATCATCATCGTCATCATCATTATCCAGGTGTGCTTATTGCACACATCGCCATGATTTATTTTCTCCAGTCTCTTTGGTCTGCCATTGCTTGTGGTAGGTATTTTTCAGTGTACCCAAGAAGACCTATGACAAGCATTTCTGTTACAGTCTCATTAATAAGTCTGAAAGCTACTGAAATTAACGTTTTCAGAGATTTTCTACCACAATCATTTATTTGGTGGTCTTACTTTCTGTTGTCCTTATTGTAAACCTGACTGAGAAGACAAATTATGATACGTGAACCTCTTTTAGTAAGGTGTGGGGGGAGGGGTCTATATAATTCTTGAGGAAAACTTAATGGACCAAAATCCCAAATCCAGAGCTTTCTCACTCCTGTTGGAGGAACTCCTCCCTGTTTGACCTCCACCACTTCCTATCTGTGGCCATATTGGGGCATGTGAGGCTCAGATATCGAGTCAGTTCATCACACCATCTTGCCTCTTGTTCTTCTCCACTGCCTTGACCACACTGTCACTCTAATATTCCACCTGTTGTCTCTGAGACGAGAGAAATGGCCAGGTGGCCAGGTGTCCACTCTGCCACTCTAATAGTCCACATGTTGTCTCTGAAATGAGAGACATGGCCAGGTGGCCAGGTGTCCACTCTGCCACTCTAATAGTCCACATGTTGTCTCTGAAATGAGAGACATGGCCAGGTGGCCAGGTGTCCACTCTGCCACTCTAATAGTCCACATGTTGTCTCTGAAATGAGAGATGTGGCCAAGCCTGGTGTCCACTCAGTCACTCTGATAGTCCACATGTTGTCTCTGAAATGAAATATGTGGCCAAGCCAGGTGTCCACTCAGTCACTCTGATAGTCCACCTGTTGTCTCTGAGACGAGAGACTTACAGTGGACCACAAACATTTAATATAGACTACTGGTAGTCTACCAGAACCACATAGTGGATCACTGGGCTAAGAATATGTTAACAACTTGCCCAAAGTAAATGCTTCTACTGACAAATTCAACTCTCGGTGAGATTTTTAAGTCCAACATCATTCATATTAATGACATTCCTGCAAACAATAGAATAATTAACTGAATCGAGTTGATTTGTACAAATCAAGGCTTGAATATTTACCATAATTTCCTTTTGTTGTTGTTTTAGGATATTTTGTGGGGAGGGGTGTTTTATTGTTGTTTTTGAAGGGGGTTTTCAGGAATTTTTGTTGGTGTTTTAGGATATTTTTTTAGGGGGTTTAAAGGATTTTTGAGAAATGTTTTTTAGGGTGTTTTGACGGGTCTTTATAGTTTTTAAAGGGTTTTGTTGTTGTTTTTTGTTGTTTTTTATGGTTTTTAGTTTTTCTTTTTTTTTATTTTTGGTCTATTTTGTTTTGTTGTTGTCTTCTGTTCTTTTAGGTTAAACATTTTTATTCAATTTTTAAAATAACTTATTCAATAATTAAGACTGAGATAACAGCAAACAAATTCCTTTCAATTGTGTTTTATCACCAGATTCTTTCCAAATAATAGTTGTACTGATCATCATCATCATCATCATCATCATCATGTTTATTACCAGAAGAGAAGCTAGGGAAACAAAATGATGTGAATAATGAAATAGATTTAATGTATCTTAGAAAATCTTTTAAAATATAATGTTTAAACAAAATATCACCTTCAATAATATGTCAAAATTATGTCAACTTATACTTCATGTAAGCAAGTAAGTTGAGCAGAAAATATAAGGAAATTGAGAAGTTTAAGCAAATTCACCAAATACAAACCAGAGAATTCAATAGATTTAATATAATCAATGTTATCAATACAACCTTTTAGCAAAGTGTCAGATCCTAAAACCAACGGAGGAGCTGAAGCATAGCTTAGTTCTTTGATCTAGAATGAGATAAAATGACATATTAGGAAATATCCTGCTGACTCAATCAGTATGTTTTTGGATAAGTTTAGCATTGCTGTCACTATTTATAAGCTAAGTTTACAGTGTCTTCTGAAAATATTTGTAGTTCACTAAATAAGTTGGCAAATTAAACAAAACTTTATTTGGAGAAAAGCAAGCAATCATTTTAATAAATATATTCTTATATTTATGATAAAATAGATTTTTCACTTTTTTTTAATGAGTAAATTTGTTGAAAATGCTAGTTGTGTATCTAAGATTTTGTGATTTAGTATAAGTGGCATAAAATATCTAGACATAGATAATAATTGCATCAATAATAATTGTTTCTACTTTTGGCACAAGGCCATCAATTACCCAGTACATTACTGGTACTTTATTTAATAATAATAATAATAATAATAATAAACAATACCTATAATAATAGATGCTCTGGGAATGATAAAAAACACAGATAAATACATAACCAACACCCCAGGACTTTCAAATATATACAGCATACAAAAGATAGCACTACTAGGCACTGCACACATATTACAAAAAGTACTATCAATACAATAGAAACAACAGTAAAAACTATGCTGTTCATACCTAAGGCACACTAAGCTGTGCTCGGTAAAGCAGTAATGATGTGTAATAAAAATAATAATGGAAATAGTTACATTAATAATGATGATGATTATTTCATTTATTGGCCACAAGGGCTGACAATAATAATAATAATAATAATAATAATGTAGGGAGCCAATGCTCAAAATTGTACTGGAGGAGAAGACAATAGACCAGGGGATGTCCAAGGAGGAAGAGCAACCTTCATGAAAAATCCCTTCATAGCACCTTCTTTAAGAAAACGGAATTTAGAGATCCACAGACATGGAACTGGTTAAAAAGAGGAGACCTTAAAAAAGCTACAGAAGGAATGCTAATGGCTGCGCAAGAGCAAGCCCTCACAACGAAGTGGGTGAAACACCATATTGTCAAGGAGGAGGCTAGCTCATTGTGTAGGATCTGTGGAGAGACAGGAGACTGTGGCTCACATTGTATCCGAGTGTAAACACCTAGCCCAGACTCACTATAAAGGCTGGAGATATGATGTGATAGGCAGGGTGATCCACTGGCATCTATGAAAAGTAAACAATTTACCACATTCTGAGAAGTGGTATGAGCATAAGCCAGAATCGGTGATAGAAAACAATCAGGTGAAGGTGCTGTGGGATTTTAGGATACAGACGGACAAGAAATTAGAACACAATAGACCTGACCTGGTGGTTTTGGACAAGGAAAAAAGATTGTGCCTGAATGTAGATGTAGCCTGCCCATTTGACACGAGAATGCAAGAAAATGAGAGGGGGAAAATTAACTGATACCAGGATTTAAAGTGGGAGGTAAAAAGGATTTGGAACTGCCATGAAATCAAGGTCTTCCCGATTGTCATAGGCGCACTAGATACTATCTCAAAGAGTTTCCAAGGATGGTTAAAGAAGATTAGGCCAGCCCCACTTTTTGGAACACTTCAAAAGGCATGCTTGCTGGGAACAACAAGAACCCTCCGATACGTCCTGAATGTTCGAGGCTGCAGGTAGCGGCTTCATATTCATTTCAACAAACTTTCCAGTTAAATAACATCAATGACTGAGACTCAAGGAACAATAATAATAATAATAATAATTGTTTCTACTTTTGGCACAATGCCAGCAATTACCCAGTGCATTACTGGTACTTTATTTCATTGACTCTGTAAGGATGAAAGGCAAAGTTAACCTCAGCGAGATTTGAACTCAGATCATAAAGGACCATAACTCTATGCTGAAAAGCATGTCCGATGCCCTGCCAATCCGCTGCCCTTATAATAATAATAATAATAATTGTTTCTACTTTAGGCACAAGGCCAGCAAATACCCAGTGCATTACTGGTACTTTATTTCATTGACCCCGTAAGGATGAAAGGCAAAATTAACCCAGTCCCTATCATCTCATTTCTACAGCTGAGTAAACTGGAGCAATGTGAAATAAAGTGTCTTGCTCAAGGAAACAACACATCACCCGGTCTGAGAATTGAACTCACAATCTTTCGAGTGCAAAGCCAATGCTCTAACCACTAAGCCATGTGCCTCCATGTATGTATATATATGTGCCTCCATATATATATATATATATATTAAAATGTGCTAAGTTGGTTGGGTGGAAAATTCTTTGAGGGCACATGATTGTATAAGTGTATGAAATGGTGTTGATGACACTTTCAGGTTAGAATATTTCAAGATTTTATGTACTGAGTTTGAAGTTTATGAGCTGTTGACATTCTGTAGCAGCTCATTAGTTCATTAACACCATCAGGTTTAACAGTTGAACACATGCTGTTGTTTTATCTGACATCAGCCATTTGAATTATCTTTCCTTGTTAGGCAGAACACATAGGGTTGAAGGAACTATCAGATGTTTACAATCTACCACGAAATTCAGACTCTGGTCATGGGTATTGATAAATGTTAACAATTCTACAAATATTTCAAAGTGTGCTGTCGCTTAACCTTTTGAACACAGGCAGCCAAATTATTGATCACGATGTTGTGATGCCCACAATATGAACAGCATTTCAATTTGAAGACAGGCAGACAAAGTATTGATCAGGATAAACAGCATTTCATATTGGTCACAATATGAACAGCATTTCAATTGAAGACATAAAGAGTCGGAACCAATGCCCCAAAGCATTTTATCTAAAACTCTAACAATTCTGCCAATCCACCACCCTCCTTACACTTAATATATTAAATCAATAATACCAATACTACCATACTTTTAACAAACAGTAACTTTAGAAGAATTCAAAGTAAAAAGTATGGCTGTGTGGTTATACAGGTATGGCTGTGTGGTTATACAGGTATGGCTGTGTGGTTATACAGGTATGGATGTGTGGTTATACAGGTATGGATGTGTGGTTATGCAGGTATGGCTGTGTGGTTATACAGACATCGCTGTGTGGTTATGCAGGTATGGATGTGTGGTTATACAAGTATGGCTGTATGGTTATACAGACATCGCTGTGTGGTCATGCAGGTATGGATGTGTGGTTATACAGGTATGGATGTGTGGTTAAGGAGCTCACTTTGCAACCACGTGGCTTCAGGTTCAGTCTCATTGCATGACACTTGGCCAGGTGTCTTCTACTATAGCTTCAGGTTGACCAATGCCTTGTGAGTGACATTGGATAGACAGAAATTGTGTCTGTGTAGGCGTCTGTCTGTCTGTGTCTGTGTGTGTCTATCTGTGTCTGTGTGTGTGTCTGTGTCTGTGTGTGTCTATCTGTGTCTGTGTGTGTGTCTGTGTCTGTGTGAGTCTGTGTGTCTGTGTGTGTGTGTGTGTGTATATTTTGTAACTTAGTGGCTCAACAATAGTGATTAATAAAATATGTGCCAGACTTTATAAAATAAGAACTGGGGTCAATATGGCTGGTTAAATCCTTTGAAGGCAGAACGCCAGCTTGATTGCAGTCTAATTACCAATCCAATCCAGGGCCTTCTCACCCCTGTTGGAGGAAGGAACCCCTCCCAGGTTGACCTCCACAGCTTTCTCTTTGGTTTTGGTCATGTCTTCATGGCTGTATCCATACTCACCATTGTTGGTGGGGATGGCAATTTACTCTGAGGAGTTCATCTGCCCTTTATAACAGCTTTTGTTTTTTGTGCTGCTAGGGTTCCACTTACCCTCCTCACCTGACCAGGTTTAGTTGCCGACCACTCAACCATGAAGCAGGGTGTACTGGGTTACATGGTACCAGTAGCAGGCAGAAGCCTGATCTGTCCATCTAATGACTAAACGCAGTAAAATATATGTACCTTTTGCAAGGACATGACTTTGATATCACCACATACACTCTACAATACTCTCTCTCTCTCTCATCTATGAAAATATAAGGAGATATCACACCACATACACTTTACAATACTCTGTCTACTATCTATGAAAATATAAGGAGATATCACACCACATACACTCTACAATACTCTCTCTACTATCTATGAAAATATAAGGAGATATCACACCACATACACTCTACAATACTCTCTCTACTATCTATGAAAATATAAGGAGATATCACACCACATACACTTTACAATACTCTGCCTACTATCTATGAAAATATAAGGAGATATCACACCACATACACTCTACAATACTCTGTCTACTATCTATGAAAATATAAGGAGATATCACACCACATACACTCTACAATACTCTGTCTACTATCTATGAAAATATAAGGAGATATCACACCACATACACTTTACAATACTCTGCCTACTATCTATGAAAATATAAGGAGATATCACACCACATACACTCTACAATACTCTCTCTTCTATGTATGAAACTGTTAACATGCAAGACATTATCAACTGATGCTATACACAACACCCACACAACAGACAGCTATACTAAAATATGACAGCCATAATCTATGCACGATTTGCCAACCACCCACAACAATGCAACATTATACAATACAAATATTTGATCTGTAAAAATTTAGTCAAATTTTTCCTTGCTTTTCTTTTATATTTTGTTTTTTTGTTTTGTGTCTAATATTTTTTGTTGCATTAGAAATATAAAACATGATACTATGTATGTGTAGGTAGCATTTGTATGATTTTATGTATATATATATATATATATATATAGAGAGAGAGA
>OZ024755.1:22624099-22649099 GCA_964016885.1 Eledone cirrhosa
GTATATAAAATTAGATATATACCGTATTTTTCGAAATATAGGATGCGCTTATTTTCCCAAAAGTCGACCCACAAAATCACTATGCATCTTATAAGGCGAAGGTCAGGTTTGGGGTAATTACTGTATGTAACAATTTCATAATTAAAAAGTAGGAAACATTTAAATTTTTGTTTAAATGTTCGAATGTATACCTTCTTGTTTGAAACCAATTCCGTACACATACCGCTGAGAAACTATAAGGAGGGTAAAAATCTTAAACACTGAAATAGCTGTCATACCTGCTGGAATGACTTCTCAATTACAAACTCTTGATGTTTCACTAAACAAGCCTTTTAAGACACACACGAGAGAGGAATAAGATAATTTGGATGAAGGACCAGCACCATGAACTGACACCGACAGAACCTATGAAGAGGCCTACATTTTCCTAGGTAAACGAGTGGGGTGAAAAACTCGTGGGATGCTGCGAAAACCGAGGCAGTTATAAAAGCTTCCAAAAAATGTGACATCAGCAACGCCCCAGAAGGCACTGAAGATGATTTTCTGTATAATGATAGCGACACAAGTGATTCTGAAAACAGTGATGACCTCGAGGAATGCGAGGAAGAAGATGAATTTCAAGAAACTAGACGAGGGTGACAGCCAGGAAATCAATGAGGATGACAGTAGTCGTTATTTTATAAGATTTGTAAAATAAAGTACCAGTAATGCACTGGGTAATTGCTGGCCTTGTGCCTAAAGTAGAAACAATTATTTTATAAGATTTGAAAATCATTAAAATTTTAATAGCCTTAATAGTGTTAATTCCCCTTAATTTTATTTTTCCTGGATAATATGTTAAATTGTGGTGTGTCTTATATTCCGAAAAATACAGTATATAAATATATATATATATAAACTCACACTAAACTGGTGGTTTTATAGAGATGTAGTATGCCACATGTTTCATAGCCTGAATATTTAGACCATACTTCCATTTTCGTGCCATTTCGCTTCAGTGAATGAATCTATTTTTTATTTCTTGTGAATGGCTGTACAAATATTTCAGTATTTTTGTTTCTACAAAATAGCTGGGCATGCTTCTTCTCCTCCTCCTCTTTCTTCTTCTTTCACTTCTTCTTCTTCTTCTTCTTCTTCTTCTTCTTCTCCTTCTCCTCCCCCTCCTCCTTCTTCTTCTTCTTCCTCCATTTATCACATTATTACACTATTTCATCTGTACTTGCATGTTTTACTCTTTGTATGCTTGGACTGTCTTATATTCTCTGTTCATCTTCATTTAGAGGTATATGTCCCTTATTTATTTAAAAACATTATTGTGTCATATATATATATTAATAAAAACAATGAATAAAAACAAAGAACAAGTTCCTTGTATTAAAAAATTCATCATTTTACGATCGTTTCTAGGATATATATATGTGTTGGTATGTATATCATATAGATCTATGTAAAAATATTACAAACTATCAGAGGAAATATACATACCTTCACATATATATGCTGTCTTCAGAAATGATATTCTTCATACGGATTGGACACTACCGTATATTTTGGTAGATTTATCTACTTATATATATATATATTAGAAATATAAGCTATCGTCGTATTTTCTCCGAGGGTTCTTAACCCCACTATCAGGCTAAATAATTTCTTTAATTTCTTTAGTCAAAATACGGCGATAGCTTACATTTCTAATTTCAAACTCGCTCGCTGTTTCGAAAATATTCTTACTTGATATACATATATATATATATATATATATATATATATATACATACATCTATATATACATATATAGATATACACACATCTATATATACATATATAGTAGAAATAAAATACAGAGAACAAAATCCAGAGAGAACTCGATAAGGTGTGTGTGTATATATATATATATGTGTGTGTGTGTGTGCATATATATATATATATATGTAAAATATTTGTATGTATGTATGTATAAATATATGTGTCAGTTGAAAGTTGGTCATTCACTCTGTTATTTAGTGTTTTTCACTATATATAATCCTTCAGATGACATAGTTATGAGTACAACATATACAGACATACACACATACACATATGCATACACACACACATACACACATACATACATACATACATAGATACATACTTGATGGCTGCAACTCGATTTCAAGTAATGCCATTGCTTGATACTTAAGCATGAGCATCTTGGATGTGGCTTTTTAGTCCTGTTAGGAACTTGCCTATGACCAGCAATACCATGTATCACGAAAAATATCACATATCAAGTGATGCCTTAGCTTGAAGCTTTTCTAAACGTGGAAAGGCTTTGCACAGGGCCAATCTCACTTTCTGAACATCAAATTCATTTACCTAAAAAGAAGAACTGGTCTACTTGCCTTTCATCCTTACGGGGTCGATAAAATAAAGTACCAGTAATGCACTGGGTATTTGCTGGCCTTGTGCCTAAAGTAGAAACAATTATTGGATGCAGCCCAGTATCATTGGCAACTAAACCAGCAACCCCACCGGGTGATTTTGGACACCCTGTGGGATGAAGGACAAAACCTGTCAAAGGGTGAAGGATCTCAGGAAGTGTTTTTTTTTTTGGAGGGGGGGGGGGGGGGGGGTGACTCCTTGTCTACATTAAGACATCTCTCTAGAAGTTCACTCTGATATAAAACACATACATGCGATGGCTGCAAACGCTACTAAAAGTATTGCAATCGCTTGTCAGATTATAGAGTTTGGTGCACTTTTAGGCTACGGCCAGCCACACGAACCTCTAACATATCCTGAACAAGCAATGCCTGTGCTTTGAAGGTTTTTACATACAATCATACATACATACATACATACATACATATATATATATATATTTTCTGTTGCTTAAACCATTTTGTTTGTTTACCCTAGCGTCCCCTTTATTTACGTGTCCCAACGACTTTTTTTAGCCGTTGCTCGCACCACCAACCTGAGGTATATGGTCTTTAAAGCGATGAAATGCCTATGACGGTTGGAAGACCACTGATGAAGGACAAACTTTTTCATATGTAACCCATTTGCAACGCCGCAGCTCCATTATTATCATATTTTACATATATATATATATATATAGGAACCAGTAAGACCCCGACAGCTGAGCTCAAGCCGTTTCGACGGCTAATTCTGGACAGCTGAGCTCAAGCCGTTTCGACGGCTAATTCAGTCCAGAATTAGCCGTCGAAACGGCTTGAGCTCAGCTGTCGGGATCTTACTGGTTCCTATTACCCACTCTACTACCCCAAGTATTGAGTACTTTGGTGCGTTATGGTCCACCTGGTTCCTTACCACATTTCCTTCGTTATATATATATATATATATATATATATATATTGATAATTTCTCAGCTCTCATCAGATATAAGAATGAATATAATTGTGTTTTAAAGGTAGTTACTCTATTTTCTAATATTTTTCACACTTAGATTTGCTATCTATATAAACAAACAAACAAACAAATAAAGAAAGATATCTATATAAATATTTAAACCAACTGTTTGCTTAGAAATTTCCTTCTAAAACATAAATCTGTGTATAAATAAGGTGAATAAAGTAGCTAGCTGAAGTTACAAGTGATATTGGAATAATTAATTTTAGTTGTAAATTCTTATTGTTCAACACCAACATCTATTGACTTTCTACCACCATGCAAAACATTTGAGACACAGCCCCAAGAGAAGACACTTACTACCGCCAATTAGGAGGCATTGATCCACCACTGCAATACCCTGAACATAAAGATGTGTTTCTCCTTTGCACAGACTGCAAACTATGTTGCCTTCCAAAATACAACTAGGCTTTCTCTCTTGTAAAGAAGTTTCTACTAACTTAAAATATAGGTTTTAACTGCCACTTCTTAACTAAAATGTTTATGTAAACACAGCCACATTTAGGCATTGGGGGCCCAGGGCAGTTTCGGTTTGGGGGAGCCCTGGGAAGTTTAAGTTTGGGAGGCTCAGAGCTGTTCCTAGAGGAGGCCTTGTTTGATAAGTGGTGCCCTGGACATTTGCTACCCTCTACCCCCTCTCCAAATAAATTCGCCCCCACACACTACTTTAATTGCTCCCTATTTTGAATCTGACTCTACAAAACATATACACAACACCACTTCTTACCTCCCCATACTCTCCATATTCAATTCACCTGTCTCACAACACCACATATTTATATAAATGTATGGACATTTAAAGGAGGTGAATTGGCAGAATTGTTAGGATATCTGATAGAATGCTTTATATAATTCGTTCGGGCTCCTCTCTGCTCTCTGAGGTAGGAACCTGCCATAGTCAACTTCGTCTTTTATTCTTTAAAAGACAATAAATAAAGTACCAATCCAGTATTGTAGTTGGTTCTTCCTCTATGTCTCCTTGTCCGTCCCCTCATCTAGTCTGAATACAGATGATTTCTTCCAGAGAAGGAGAGAGAGAGTGGGGAGGAGAGGAATTTATCCCAGTACTAAACTGGTACTTTTTTTATTGACCTTGAAAGGCTGAAAGACAACGTTGACCTTGGCAGGATTTGAACTCAGAGGGCTGAAATAAATGCTATCCAATGTTCTAACAACTCTGCCAATTCACCACCTGATGAAACAGATAAAATGATCTAAATTAGCAAATTCAAAATATTGAAAGAAACATGTGTTTATGCTTTTAGAAACTGGTTTGCTTGATAGGAATCAGTTAGCTAAAGCAGAGTCTTCATATGATCAAAACTGTCTTGGTGAAATATTGCTATCGAAAAAGACATTGCTTGGAAGGAGAAATTACTCATATTTCTTACTTCATGTATTTGATCTGGTAAACAGTTTAAAATGTATCAGCATTTTGATTTGTTTATACACATAACAAGGCATGTTCTGAATAGCAATTGAAAAGAAAGTGATTGGAAAATAATATTTCATAACAGTCAGGAATTCAAAGCAGACATGGCCTATTGGAATAGATATGAGCTTTTGCCAAACTTTATATTCCCTTTGATGTCAAAGTTTGAATTATTGAATTCAAGTTTCCAGATACGTGTAGACAAATATATATCAAGGCATTTAAGTTGATGACAAAAAGTTTAAGGATGTGGATAATTTGATCCGGAAACTGTATTTGTTTCGGCAGCAGCACAGTAAAAGTTCCCTTCAGAAATACACCCATGGGTGAGTGGTCATTCATTCAGGCAGATGTCTGATAAGATTTGGACTACAGTTTTAAAGACTTGGTGGTTGTATGGAGGATTGAACTACGTAATGTTTCTTTTTTTAGTGTTTACGGAATCTTTAGATGGTGAGTTTAATATATCATATTTTACAGAGAATCTCTTTCATTCTAATACATTGTTTAGTACTTTGAATCATCTGTGATTACAAGGAGATTACAAAAGAACAAAGAAATATTTCCAACTAGATGGTTTAAGACAATGTGTAGGTACTTAAAAAGTCTGTGTATGTAGTGGAGTGATTTGTTTAGCTTTCTATATGGAAGGAAATGTGAGTTGAGGTTACGAGTAGTGACATTGAAGTTGACAATCTTCAGGTTAGAAAAAAGAAAAGCATCGTCACCTGTTTCAACTCTATTACAAGGTTTTACACTGGAACCCAAAATCTTTTTAATCCTTTTATTACCATATCGCTAATGAAAGACTCTACCTATGATTTTCAATTAATTTTGGAAATAACCAAGAATTTGGAGGGATTTAGTAATAAAATGTTTACCACCCACACCTCTTACTCTTTGCTGGGTTAATCAGCCTACATATAATGTCAGCTAGAAAGTTATCCTTGTGGTTTTTAAATATGATTTGGGATTTATATGATGCTAAGCATTTGGTTCAATCATCTATTTCATGTGTGATGGTTAATATACAGGCTTCTATATTAATTTCATATATACTAGTGTATTTGTTTTTTTTTTCTGTATGTGATCTTAATACTATTTGAATGAGGTCTAAAATGTGTTGCTATGTCAAGCTCATAATTTTTGTTTGTTTGTTTTTGTAAGAGTGAACAAATATTTCCCAATAACTTTTGACGTTCATGTATCTCTCTTTCAATGTGCTTAAATGATGTAATTATATTTCGACTGAAATGCTTCAATAGTTTGTTATGTGCAGAACAATTTCTCGTTTCTTGTTCTAAAGCCATATCTTTTTATCAAAGCATTTTTAGAAGGAATAGAAATGTTCTTTAATGAATACTCATTTAGGTGTTGGTACATCCTTGGTCTTGAAGTTTCCTGGTTGTGTCGCTAATACAGTTTCATATGGTATTTAGAGTTGAACTTAAGGATAACAATTATTACCAATGCCTATCTAATGATTCGTTTAGATATTAAACTGGGCTTAAATAACGAAATTAAATGAAATATTTATGTATATGCATCAGCCTACTATAACAATATCTTACAACAGAGGGATTTCCTTGAAGAAATACAATATATATCACATCATCATTGTGTTCCTGCAACTGGTGCAGCCAGTCGTTGGGGTGCCTCTCTATATGTGCAGCTGGTGCAGCCAGTCGTTGGGGTGCCTCTCTAGATGTGCAACTGGTGCAGCCAGTCGTTGGGGTGACTCTCTAGATGTGCAACTGGTGAAGCCAGTCGTTGGGGTGCCTCTCTAGATGTGCAACTGGTGAAGCCAGTCGTTGGGGTGCCTCTCTAGATGTGCAACTGGTGAAGCCAGTCGTTGGGGTGCCTCTCTAGATGTGCAACTGGTGCAGCCAGTCGTTGGGGTGCCTCTCTATATGTGCAGCTGGTGCAGCCAGTCGTTGGAGTGCCTCTCTAGATGTGCAACTGGTGAAGCCAGTCGTTGGGGTGCCTCTCTAGATGTGCAACTGGTGCAGCCAGTTGTTGGGATGCTATTCTAGATGTGGAGATGGTGCAGCTAGTCATTGAAGTGCCACTCTAGATGTGCAACTGGTGCAGTCAGTCATTGCCATTGGTCTCTGTTCTCTGTCATGTGTAGAAGAGTCTCAGTGTTGTGACCAGTCCAGCCTTTGAGGTTGTCGGACCACGATTTTCTTTGTCTTTTCTTTGCTCTCTCCTGGTTTAATTCTCCCTGTAGCCAAGGTGTAGCATTTAATATCACCAAAACCTTCTTGACACTAATACAGAGGTTCTTCTCAATTCTTAAGTCTAATGCGCAGGACCTTCTCAATACATACCACATGATATTTAACAAGAACTCTTTGAAACATAGTCATAGCTATAATAAAAGTATCATGAATTTGGTTTCTGGCATCAACAGAAAAAATTAGTAGCAGCTTTGTCAGTTAGCCACCACCAGTGTAATTGTGCCATCATCATCTCATGCCCACTTGAATGTAAATGCCAGAGCAATGAGTTATTATGCTGTACTAAAACGAAATTGGCAAACCATAGTGAACAAGTTTAACAGAAAATACTTTTAAGAACAGATACACGCAGCAAACATTTATTTAGGCGCCTTTAGAAAAGATATACCATCTATCTTTCACAGCATGTCTAGATACTGAAAGCTGAAAGCGCTGCAAACTTCAAGATACTGTGGCTTGTGGTGCAATTTGCCAAACCATATTCTGAAGGACCTGAATTTTGCTTCTTGTGTAGCTATGAAGTTTTGTTTTATATTGACCTTTCAGCTTGTTAAATTCTATGAATAAACTAATTTTAAAATGTCATCACTAAAATATGTTTATTTTGTGAAACTTTATTCTAACTACAATTGTATAGGAGGAATTATTTCATTATAGTTATATAAATATCCTATCTTATGAGTATTTAGAGTTCCCCTTGTTAATTTGTATTCTGTGTCAAAGATTCTAATAAGTAAGTGTTGTTGAAAAATATTTCGCAGGAGAATGATAACTATTAGAAAACTAACTTCTATTTTTTTTTTCTATTGAATATTGTGCATATTTTTACTTTATTTTATTTATCTAAGCACCAATCAGCTGTTTTCCCCCTCCTGTCCCTCTCTATGTCCCGCTCTTTCTTGCCATTTCTTTTTCTCTCTTTTCTTTATATTTCTGTGACTTTCATTCTCTTTCTTCCTTTCCATATTTTTCAACACACCCTAATATATTCTCCAAATACACTACATCTCTTCTCCTTCCTTTCTTTCTCTATTCAGTTAGTTACATAATCATGATGATGATCCAAATTGACAAGATCTCAGACTTGATTCACTTACCAGATGAGGTGGAACTCCTCAGATTAGACCCAGGAAACAATGTTTCCATTAGTCTTTCCATTGTTAATACTATCTACTGGTCGCAACTTTATCATTAATGTTCACGGTGAAGGCGTTGGATTGGCAGTATCGGTGGAGGGTTGGACGCCATGCTTTGCATCATGGAGTTCCGGTCCTTTACGATCCGAGTTCAAATCACGCCAAGGTTAACTTTGCCTTTCATCCTTACGAGGTTGATAAAATAAAGCACCAGTAATACACTGGGATAATTGCTGGCCTTGTGCCAAAAGTTGAAACAATTATTAATGTTCACACTCCTCTAATGAATACGCCTTTTCTTTATAACAGAGATATAGTTAATTAAATCCACTGTGATCATAATTTAACGAACAATCTACATCTTACAACCTGCTCCTCTTTCTCTTTACTCTCTTTATATTTCGGATATTTCTTTATTCTTTCTTTTCTCTCTGTTTTCTTCCAATTTTGCCAGTGTTTGTTTTACAGATTTCTTTATCACTTTTATTATATTTCTATCCTGAGGGTGGTGGTTTACCAGTATTGGTAGAGCATTGGACACCATGCTTTGCAGCATAGATTTACGGCCCTTTACGTTCTGAATTCAAATCCCGCCGATGTTGGCTTTGCCTTTCATCCTTAAGGAGTCGATAAAATAAAGTACCAGTAATACACTGTGGTTGATTTAATTGACTTTCCCCTCCCCGCAGAAAATTGTTGGCCATGTGCCTGAATCAGAAACCATTATATTTCTACCCTCATACCTAAATACTCTGTTAGCCACCATACATCTTATTACTTTTTTCATATTTCTATCCTCATACCTAAATACCGTGTTAACCACCATATATTTTAAATGTTAGATTTTAAGTTTAGCATTTTAGAATCTTAGTAGATATAACCTTCATTTTGACCAAATATACGACACATAAATAGGCCTTTAAGTTGTATCGAACTATAATAAAGATTTTAGTTGCATCGAAAAATCTTGATTGTTGATATTATCATTATTGCTAGTTGTAGCCTGGTTTTCCTGAGGACATACAGAAACACACACATTTTTCCCAACATTTTCAGTCAAAACTCGTTAGTGTGGTGAGAACGCTCACTAGCTTTTACAAACACACTCCCTCTCACTGTATTTCTCTCTTAACAACAACAACCTATTGGTTTTTTTTTCTTGAAACAAATTTTAATTCTATCTTCACACACATTCTCTCTCTCATTGTATTGCTCTCTCAATAACAACAACCTGTCATTATAGTGAAATTCATTTTTAAAATCTGTATTGCATTTTCTATATGTAGAAGGACATACTGAGACACACACACACAGAAATACAGACACACACAAACAACCAAAACAAACTCTATAGTATTCTCTTCATTCATTCGCACATTATGTTTTAGTTAGTTAGAGAGAGGATAGAGTGGGTGGGAGGTGGAGTAGTATTTCCCTCTCTGAATATAGAGAGCATGACGGATGGATGGTCAGAGAGACATGTTTCTTATCATAGTATAGATTATTGAGTTTACTTTATTTTACTTTATGTTTTGGGAACTTTTTCATAATACTGTTGTATATATATATATATATATATATATATATATATATATATATATATATATATATATATATATATATATATATACATACAGACATACATAACAAAGAAATAAGTCACCAAGTTCAACAGTTAATACATTATTTATTTTGAGCTTTAAATATCTGAATGCCTTACTGTTGTTTTATCAACTTATAGAATTATTTCTCTCTCTCTCTCTCTATATATATATATATAAACATATCTACACGCATATATATATATATATATATATATATATATATATATATATGCATAAATATCCATTGGGGGGAATACAAGCTAGACATACTAAAATTAGAAAGTTTCACAATGTTTTATATATATATATATATAAAGTGCGCTAAGCAACCAAAGTGTACAATAAAGTTATAACTGTATATATACAGATATAACTTTATTGTACACTTTGGTTGCTTAGCGCACATTATATATATATATAAAACATTGTGAAACTTTCTAATGTTAGTTTGTCTAGCTTGTATTCCCCCCCAATGGATGTTTATGCATTAGATAAACTGTTTTAAATGCTTCTCTGATTCTTTTCATTGAGATGCCCAAGTATATTCATGACAAATAACTTTCTGCCTGAAATATATATATATATATATATATATATATACCAAGATAATAATAAATGGAAACTATATTTATAAAACCATATTTATTTTATTATATATATTTCAAGGGCGACCAAGCAAATCTCGGTGCGCTTTCATCAGATAAAATACAAAATTTGTTTTATAAATAATGACATACCCATGGAAATCACACCTTGGCAGTCCGAAAATTCGCTGGATAGTAAATATAGTTTCCATTTATTATTATCATGGAATATTTACTCCAGTAACTTGTTGAGTGCTCTATATCAGTTATAAACATTTATGTTTGTCAGAATTCCAACAAATTAAATGCAACTCCTACATATAGATATATATATATAGCTTAATGGATAGTAACCTTATGTTACTGTTGATTCACTAACTTGAGCATTCAATGCATATGTGGGTCCATTTAAATATAGTACATGGTGTTGTATACTTGGTGTTATACTCTGGTCGGTTTCCTTTCTAAGAGTGTAATATTAATTGTTTCTACTTTTGGCACAAGGCCAGCAAATACCCAGTGCATTACTGGTACTTTATTTTATCGACCCCGTAAGGATGAAAGGCAAAGTTAACCTCAGTGGGAATAGAATAATGTAAATGCTAAAGGGTTAAAGAGATAATAAACAAATTGTCAACTATAGATATATTTCAATGTGTGTGTGTACTTTAAATATATTGGAGAAACTACCCAATCTTTATTACTAGATATTAGAAAATATTTATGTATGTATATGTGTGTGTATAGATACATAAGATGGGAAGGAGTTTTGTGGGGACTGGAATCATTTAGGGTTTTTATAACTTTTAATAATATTTGCATAAGTTTATGGAATGTAGAAATATTGTTTCATTGATATATAATAAATCAGAAATATTTCATGGAGCTATTTTCATTTTGAAAGTTGTTTGAGTTATAGAAATATTTTGTGTAAGTAACAAAGTAACGAAGATTTTTTCTGAGAAATTCTCAAAGAAATCAACCTTGTTAAGTTTTCTTGTTTTTATCAAACAAAGATTAATTTCAACTCATTAGCATGAAGACATAGAAATGTTTGAGGTTTCTTTTAAACAAATTGAACTTTTTTTGTATGAAATTTTATTATTTTATTTTCTGTGTCATATTTGTTTTATTTTTTCTTTATGTGCTATAACATTTATTTGTGATAACATAAACAAAAAACTTTAAATATGCATGTGGTTATTCAGCTGCTAAAACTTTGTAACAATATTTTGTTTTGGTGATTAATAATCTTAGAAAAATTAATAGTACTTGAAAATATCATATACACTGTCTTTAAACATCCTTAACTAGATATAATTCTTATTGTTTTTTTTTATTTGTTCTGTTCTTTTGTTGTTGTTGTTGTATTTTTTGTTTTGTTCTTTATTGTTTAGTTTTATTATAAATCATACAAAAATAACCTTTAATAATGTTTTTCTTTTTTCTTTTTGTTTTATTCTAATTAGTATGGTTGTGAAAAATGATCAACTCGCTCAGAGTAGATCGAAAGACTTGGATTCTAACAGCGACAGAGAAGAACTGTACGTATATTAATGTTTGTTGTTGTCATATGTTGTTGTTGTTGTTCTCGTTTTTTAATGCTCCTATTCTGGAGAGCTTCTCTCAAGCATAGATAACCAATCATAGAAAGTGTTTGATTGACATTTTCATCTTTCTGAAGATTGGTGGTGGAAGGGGACATGTTGTTCTGAAATGTCAAGTCTTAAACTATGTGATCCTCATTCTAAAGATAACATGGAGTTCCTGAGTTTTCATTGAGATAATTGAGTGATAGAAGTTCTCTCATTGGCTCATTACATTAACATGTGTTAAATAAGCGACATGGACTCTGTAAACTATAGTGGAGGCAACTCGTCTAGGAGAGCAGACACTCTGAATAGAAACTGATATAAAATGGAGAGGACTCTTGAGTTCAGTAAGACAACCTCTCTAGTGCTGGTGGCATGAATAATGCACCAAGCCCATACTGTAAAGTGATTGGAAAATTCTTTATGCAGATCACCTGGTTCTTATAGCTGAATCTGTAGAAAAATTGAAGAATAAGTTCTGACTGTGGAAACAGAATTTACAATCAAAGAACTGAGAGTAAACTTAGAAAAAACTGAAGTTTTAGTAAATAGGAAAGAAGACAGGACCCTGGTCCCATCAGGTAAATGGCCCTGTTCGATGTGCAGAAAAGGAGTAGGTAGAAACTCTATATGGTGTACACAATGCAAATACTGGGTACACAAGAGGTGTAGTCGGATAGTAGACAGACTAAGAGGGGAGGAAGACTTAGTATGTAATAGATGCACAGTGGTAATCGATAGGAAGAGTATCAATGGTATAAACTTTTCCCAATCACATGAAGGATCCACAGAATTGGTTGATAACTTCTGCAGCCTAGGTGACCTAATTAGCAGTGGAGGAGGCTGCTCCAAGAGCATAAGTAGTTCAAATGAGGAAAGGATGGAAGATGTTTAGAGAGTTACAACCTCTGTTGACAACAAAAGATTACTCCTTATGAACAAAATGATGACTCTATGAAGTTTGTGTGTGAAGTGTGATGCTGCATGTTAGTGAGCAATGGCTGCAGAGGATATATGTAGGTTGGAAAGAGATGAAGCAACCATGCTTCATTGGATATGCAATGTTAATGTGAGAGAATGTCAGAGTTTGGATGAACTGAGAGTTTAAGAGGAATTAGAAGTAGTGTGCAAGAGAGAAAACTGCATTGGTGTGGACATTTGATGCTACATGGATGGTGATCGCTGGGTGAAAAAGTGCCAAGAAATCCCAGTGGAAGGAAGCCACAGTAGAGGAAGACCAATGAAGACCTAGGCAGAGGGTGTGAGAGGTAATCTCAAATCGCTGAGACTCATAGAAGAGATGACAAAGGAACGCAACAAGTGGAAAGATGCTGTGGTGAAAAGGACCCATCCAACCTACGCAAGCATGGAAAAGCGAATGTAAAAATTAGGATAATGATGATGATTCGATGTTCCTGTGATTTTAGTATTTTACTAACTTATGATAAAATTCAGTCCTTAAAACCTATCATACATCACACTAAAAGTCTATCTTCTTAAATTCTATTAACACATGAAAAATAATGTTCCCTTCTCTTGTAAGAAGGCTTAGTGTTCTGACTTTCTAACCACATTAATACACCTCACCACAAATATATTTGGAAAAGGATTCTAACACATCGACACTGAAGAAAATGGAATCATTTTCATGAAATACATAAACAATAAACATGTTATTATTTTGAATTCTGTAAAAACCTCTCTGAATTTCAATAAACAAAGTAATTGATACCATCATCATCCTCATCACCATTTAACATCCATTTTTCCATGCTAGCTTGGGTAAGATCAGTTGTGTGTATATATATATTTAAAAGCCAAAACCAGATTCCAAACTATTAGTAACAGTTTTCATCAGTAAAATCTATATTTTCAATGCTACATAAACATTTAAACATTTTATCTCTTTGACAAATGACTTTGGTCAAAATGTCAGGATGCTTGTCTCCTAACAAAATACAAACCTATCCAGATTTGTGACTTTTACTATATATATATTTTTTGCAAGACTAATCGCAGGCAAACATCTTAGTTATAAGCTTTTCTGGGTGGGTAATGATGATGGGTTAAGTGGGGTAGGCATTTTACTTGCTGAGAGATGGATAGATAAGACAATAGAGGTAGTTAGAGTTAGTAATAGAATAATTAAGCTTAGATTAGTTGTAGGCAAGAGACTGCTGACAATCATCTCTGCCTATGCTCCCCAAGCAGGCCTAGGTAAAGAAGAGAAAGACTGCTTTTACGAGCAACTTTTACAAACAGCTGCCATGACAGAGGACAGAGATGGTGTCAAATACCAAGGCATACCCCGGGGAAGAATGTACCCCACAGCATAGGTTAGTCGTTAGTGATATCTCAGTAAGCAAGAGACAGAATGAGACATACAGGAAGGTGTGGAAAAGAAAGGTCTGGAAGCTAAAAGACCTTTCACTAAAATATAAATTTAGGAAAGCCCTTCAAGATGTGTATGATGAAAAAGAAGACAATTTAGAGTCGTATGACAGATGATAACTGGAATTTTTACGTGACAATTTACTGCAGGCTGCTGAAGAAACTTGTGGCTGGAGCAGAGCTCCAACCAGACAGAGAGTGACCTGGTGGTGGAACAGCATGGTAGATAGGGCCATTAGAGACAAAAGACTAGCATGGAATGCTTGGAAAAAGGGTGGGAGTAGGGAAGGATACACAGCCGCTAAGAGAGAAGCTAGACGTCAGGTGTACTTAGCATGCAGAGAGGCTGAGAGTAGGAGGTTTGCCAATGTTCTGTGATGGGAAGATCAGAGACATGTGGTATTCCGCATTGCAAGGCAGTGTGTCAGTGCAAATCAGGATGTTGTTGGGGACAAGCGTGTCTGGAATGATTCCGGTGTACTTAGTGTCATGAATGATCAGAAAAAGGAGGCCTGGAAAGTCATTATGAGAGACTGATGAATGTGGAGAACGAATGGGAGAAAGAGAAATTACCCCCAGTAGATCCGATAGAGGGACCAGCTATCATCAATCAGGCTATATATGGCGGTGTCATACCCAAAGACTGGTGCAGCAGTACTCTCATAAATTGCTACAAAGGTAAAGAGGATACTTTGGAGAGGAGCAATTATAGGGGTATAAAACTGATCAGGTTATGAAAGTGTCAGAAAGGATATTAGCACAACTAATTAAAGAAAGGGTCAAACTAGATGAGATGGAGTTTGGTTTTGTGCCTGGGAAAAGTACAACAGATGCCCTCTTCTTAGTAAGACAACTACAACAGAGGTTCTTAGAGAAGAATAAGCCACTATACTTAGCTTTTGTTGACCTAGAGAAGGCCTTTGATAGGGTATCTCGATTTGTCATCTGGTGGTCCCTAAGGAAACTAGGTGTTGAGGAATGGCTTGTGAGGACAGTGCAAGCTTTGTACAGAGGTGCTGTCAGTAAAGTGAGGGTAGGAATGGAGTTTAGTGAGGAACTCCAGATACAAGTAGGAGTACATCAGGGTTCAGTCCTCAGCCCGTTCTTGTTCATTATAGTCCTCCAAGCCATAACAGAAAAGTTTAAGACTGGCTGCCCATGGGAACTTCTCTATGCTGATGATCTGGTTCTTATAGCAGAATCAGTAGAGGAGCTAAAGAATAAATTCTGGCTATGGAAACAGCAGTTGGAATTAAGAGGACTGAGAGTGAACCTAGCTAAGACAAAAGTGTTGACGAGTAGAAAAGAGGACAAAACTCTGATTCCATCAGGGAAATGGCCATGTTCGATATGCAGAAAAGGAACTGGCATAAATTCTATAAAATGTACACAATGCAGATCTTGGGTAAGCAAGGGATAAGTAGTGGGATAGCAGGCAAACTAACAGGTAGGGAAAATACATATGCAGTAGATGTACAGGGAAATTTAACAGTAGAAGTCGCATTGACAGAAACATTTTTCAAATGCAGATAGGTTCTATAGAAGTGGTTGATAGCTTCCGGTACCTAGGTGATCAGATTAGCATGGGAGGGGGGGTTCCGAGGCCATAGTATCTAGAATAAGGATGAGTTGGAAGAAGTTTAGGGAGCTGCTTCCTCTGCTGACAAAGAAGGGTTTCTCCCTGCATACGAAAGGCCGGTTATATGATGCCTGTGTGAGGTGCACGATGCTGCATGGTAGTGAGGCATGGGCAGCAACTGCAGAGGATATGCGACAGCTGGAGAGAAATGAGGCAAGCATGCTCCGTTGGATGTGCAATGTCAATGTACGTGAATGACCGAGCATGGGTGTGTTGAGAGAGAAACTGTGTTTAAGAGGGATAAGTTGTAGTGTGCAGGAGAGAAGACTGCGATGGTATGGACATGTGATGAGTATGGAGGATGACCGCTGGGTAAAGAAGTGCCAGGAAGTCCCTGTGGAGGGAAGACGCAGTAGAGGTAGACCACGAAAAACATGGGCGGAGGTGGTGAGAGCGACCTCAGATCGCTGAAGCTCACGGTGGAGATGACGAAGGACCGTGACAAGTGGAGAGATGCTGTGCTGAATAGGACCCATCCCACCCTTGCAAGCAGGGAAAAGCGGACGTAAAATGTTGATGATGATATATATATATGAAAGATTAGAATACAATAGATTATTCACGATATTCTGTCTAGAGTTACGTCTGATAGTCAGTCTGGGACTTTAAAATTATGTAATAGATGTTTCGAAACATAGGGACAACATGAGTAGAACTCAGGTTTTGTGTTTAGACAAGCGCCATTATGCAACCCCTCAGGATATTGATTCCTTCTTCAATTCACAGCCCACAAGATGGATTCCCATTTCTGTATGGCTTAAACTTGGTTATAACTTTCCATCCAATATTTTTTTTACAGCATGTACTGGGAGCATTTCATTGTAAATAGCGGTTAAATCTTCCCCAATTATACTACCTTGAAAAGAATTCATTGAATAAAATAGTCTTATATTTACAATGGTTGCACCTGGAATGTATTTGACCCCATGTCGAAACAGACAGAACTAACCCATGGTTAAATAACAACACTAAATTATTATCAGTGCAATTTTTTTTCTAAAATACATATCAGCCACATTATGAATATTCTGGATTTTTTTACAAAGAATTAAAATTTTGTATTAGTCAGTTGTTGTTTGTGTTGTTTTTTTTATATAGAAACAATTTTTTAATGGTTTCTGAACATTTCTATTTTATTTAGTTTATCATTAGAAGATATGAAAAACTGGTCTGAATCTTTTGACCGACTTATCAGAAGTAATGGTAAGTACATTAAAAAATATCTTGCTGTTGTTGTTGTTATGGTTATTGTTGTTACCGTTCTTGTTCTTATCCTTGTTTTTTTTTATTGATGGGATGGTATTCTAAATCTATGTTGCATTTCTCAACCTAATCATGCTTCGAGATCCACCAACACTACAGCTAACACATACACACATGTACTTCCCTGACATTTGTGTATTATTCTATGTACTATACATACACCTTTGACGAGTTGTAGTGCACCTGAGCACTTTACACAATAATTTCATAATTATGTGTATATCATGACTCATGTACTGTTCATTTTTCTGATGTTTGTACATTACCCACTGTACTATACATACACTTTTTGATGAGTTGTAGTGCACCTGAGCACTGTACACAATATTTCATTATTATTATTATTATTTTTATGGAAGTAAATCTATTCCACATGCTGCTACCACCATAAATGAAACTAAGGGTCAGTTCTCCTCATGGTCCTGGCCGACCTTTCACTACCACTACCTTTCTCCCAGAAGTTCTACTGTCTGTTAAATAGTTAAAGCAGATCACATTTAATCTTATCTCTTTAACTCTTTTATGACAATATATGGCGGTGCCCCAGCATGGCCTCAGCCAGTTGACTGGAACAGGTAAAGGAGTAAAAATGTAATATCTAATGAAATACACATCATATCTACTTCAATTAATTTCGAGTAATTTAGTAACATAACTAACTTTTTTTCATTATTGATTTCTGTTTATTTCACCGTCCAATGTAACACTGTCTTCATCTTTTCTTTGATCCCTTACTGAATCAATAAGCACAGAAAGATCACCAAATGCAGTGTTTTTATAATCACAAAGAAAATAGTGGAAGTTGGTATTAACAGGGATTAATGGTTTCTGATTAAGTCACAAGGGCAATATATATAAAAGTAGCAAAAAATCATAATTGTTTTGGATAAAAATATTAAAATTGGAATTAATCTAATTGCATATATAGATATAATTAACAAGCCTTCAACATACCTCAGAAATAATTGTTTCTACTATTGGCACAAGGCCAGCAATTACCCAGTAGATTACTGGTACTTTATTTTATCGACCTCGTAAGGATGAAAGGCAAAGTTAACCTCAACGGGATTTGAACTCAGACTGTAAAGGGACGTAACTATGCTAGAAAGCATGGTGTCAAACCCTCTACCGATACTGCCAATTCACCGCCATCACCAACATACCTCAGAAATAATTGTTTCTACTATTGGCACAAGGCCAGAAAATTACCCAGTACATTACTGGTACTTTATTTTATCGACCCCGTAAGGATGAAAGGCAAAGTTAACCTCGGCGGGATTTGAACTCAGAATGGCAAGGGCCGTAACTCTATGCGTCAAAGCATGGCGTCCGAACCTCTACCGATACTGCCAATCCACCTCAGAAATAATGACAACCATAAATAATTTTTATAAGATCTAAAAGATAATTTTTAAAAAAAAATACTATCATATCATTCCTCATCACACAAGACATTTTTGCTGCAATTTTTTAAATATTACTTTATTTTATTCAAACTTACTCTATAGCATTTCTTTTTCTGTACGTTTGACTAAATATTAAATCCAATAAAGTTTAATAGATATGCTAAAAAAAAAATATTTCTACACAAAAAAAAAGATTAAAATAAAGAAAGTAAACTTAAAATGTTATTCTTATAGGTGGTCGAAGAAAATTTCGAGAGTTTCTCCGAATGGAATATAGTGAAGAAAATATGTTATTTTGGCTAGCATGTGAAGAACTGAAGAGGGAACAAAATTCTGAACTAATAGAAGAAAAAGCCAGATTAATATATGAAGATTATATTTCTATACTGTCTCCAAAAGAGGTAAGTTTTATTGTGTTGTGATTACTGTATAGAATTTCTTAAATTCATAACCATCGTATCAACATGAAAACCAAACAGTGGCATAATTGATTATCCACTGAATGTTGATTGACTTAAAAATATGACTGATATATATATATATATATGTAGATAAATCTACCAAAATATACGGTAGTGTCCAATCCGTATGAAGAACCCTCCCAGAGTTTGGTGGTGCTTGTTTCCCGCAGCTGATTGTTGCTTGCTGTCCCAGTGCAGTTGCTGCATGTAAAGCCTATATTCTTAGCTAAGCTTCTTGAGATCCCACTACATCTCTTGTATACCCATTGTTTGTATTTGGGGCAGAGGATGGAGTTCCTACCTACATCTTTCCTACATACTGAGGAAGACCATTTCTCTGAGGGGATCTGGGCTCTGTTTTCTCGTCTACTTACGAGGACCTTAGTCTTTGTCAGGTTGACTTTGAGACCCTTTCTTTCTAGTCTCTGCTTCTATATTTGGAATTTCTTCTCTAGTTCCACCATAGATTTAGCTATAAGAGTGAGATCATCCGCATACAGGAGTTCCCATGGGCATCCGGTCTTAAACTCCTCTGTTATTGCCTGCAATACTATAATGAACAGGAGAGTCATTGTTAACCCTAACTTTGCTGATATATGGCTTGTACTGCTTTCACAAGCCATTCATCTACTCCTAATTTTCTAAGAGCCCACCAGATTATAGTGCAAGGCACTCTGTCAAAGGCTTTTTCCAGATCGACAAATGCCAAGTAGAGTGGCTTACTTTTAGCTAGGTACTTTTCCTGTAACTGCCTCACAAGGAAGAGGACATCAGTGGTGCCTTTTCCTGGCACAAGCCCAAATTGCATCTCACCTAGTTTTACCTGGTCCCTAATCAACTGTGCTATAACTCTTTCTGTTACTTTCATAACCTGGTCCATCAGCTTTATACCTCTATTGTTTCCTCTATCTAGTGCATCACCTTTACCCTTATAGCAGTTGACAATGATGCTGCTGCTGTTGTTGTTGATTCACCTCAGGTGCCTGAGGATCCTCCTCAGAAGCACTAGAGATGCAACTGGGAGATGGACTAGTGCCGAGTTGGTGATGGTATCTCTCGATCGCTAATGCAGGGCATCGTAGCCAGAGGTGTTCAGACTCCTCCTCCTCTTCACCGCAGAGTCTGCAAGTGCTGTCTTCACATTTGTCAGTCAGTAGCTGCCACCTGCCAAGTGCTGGATGGTGCCCACTTCTGAAGCGGATAAGGTGGGTGAGATCAGCCTTGTCTATAGCGTTTTTGACTCTCTCGTCTGGCGGTTTGCTGAAGGTTTGAATAGTTCTCTCGTGGGTGAAGGGTGCTGGTCTACACTCCCTTTTGATAAGAGCTTGTCTCATGGCATGGTCAGCAGGGGTGTTAGGTTGTGGAAGTGAGGAGCCCTGCTTTGCGAGTTTGTCTGCTAGTTCATTCCCTTGTAGATTACAATGACCAGGGATCCATACAACAGTTAGGTGTTTGTCTTCTCCGAGGTTGTTAACTGCTGTTGCTGGAGTTCTGTTACAGTGGGATCTTTGGGGGCAGAGTTGTCGATTGCCTGAACTAGAGATTTACAGTCGCAGATGATGGTCGCCGAAGTCCATTTTGCGTTATTGGTTTGTAACCAGTGGATGGCTTCTCTAAGCGCAGCTTTTTCTGAGTGAAAGGAGCTACTTCTAGCGCCTGTTGCTGTACGCCACTCGTGGACGATCTCACCATCTTTCATGATGACCATACCAGCTCCGCTATCGCTAGTACCTTCTTTTGTAGACCCATCAGTGTAGATTTGAACATCTGATGGGGCGATCTGCTGCGCCAATTCTTTGGTATGACACCCTCTAGTATTACCTGGTTAACAATACGTGTGGTTATGGACCTACCAATCCATCTCTGCAGCTATACCCAATGGACCGCTTGCCTTCCCAGTCTTCAGCTTCCAGATCTTTCTTCTCCTGGTTGCCTTCTATTTCCAAGTTCGTCTAGTTCTGACAATGAGGTCGCTGACAACTAAGTTATGTTGGGAATTCCTCCTTAGGGAAGGCTTTTGTGTTTACAACCGTCCATCTATCTCATCCTCTGATGAGGATAAAGTCTATTTGACTAGAATGCTCCCTTGATCTATAGGTGATCAGATGATTGTCGGGTTTTTTTAAGTTTGTGTTACATATCGACATGTCATTGGCATCGCAGAATTCTAGAAGCCTGAAGCCTTCTTCATTTCTTGTGCCAAATCCGTGGACTCCATAGAATCCATCACAGTGTTTCCCAATGTGTCCGTTAAAGTCCCTTGCAATGATTAGGAAGTCACTGTTGTTTGTTAGGGCAGTGGTGTGCATGAAGGACTCGTAAAACCTATCCTTAAGTTCGTCTGGCAGCCCCAATTGGGGTGCGTAAACTGATATGATTATGGCAATTGTTTTATTCAGGATTAATCTGAGTTTAATAATTCTTGCGTTCACCCTGTTAACTGAGATTACCTTATCTACCCATTTGTCAGCTAATAGTATACCTACGCCACCCATCCCATTGTCATTTCCCACCCAGAAAAATTTGTAGTACTGATTTTTGCCTACAAGGACTCTAGCAGACTCTCCTCTTCATCTAGTCTCTTGCACACAGCATACATCAATTTTATTTCGCTCTAGCATCTCTACAATTTCTCCTGCTCTTCCTTTCATTGTGCTTACATTGATGGTTCCAACTCGGGGTTTTGGACATTTGCCATCACTCGTAGGATGGAGTGAATTTTTGTGGGGGAGTATGCTTCCTGTCTCTGAATTAAAGCTTCGCAAGGGTGCTTGGTAACTCACGGATTCATATTCATTTATTAACTCGGGGTTGTTCCATTTATCCTCAGCTCATCCATAGATATCAGTAAAAGAATTATTTAGTGCAGGATTAGAAGGACAGTAGTAGTAATAGCAGAGTTTTGGGGGGCTGGAAAGGGCGAGGAATGCAGTAGTAGTAGTAATAGTAGTGTTTGTTGGGGCTGATAATGGTTGGAGGTTTGATTGTTCGAATAGCCTATGGTGGTGAGTGGGGGCGGGAGGGAGGGAAATTGTGAAATAGGTAGCCATCACAGCGTATATCATCATAGGAGATTTGAGGGAAATAAGCCGGTGCAAGTAGGGATATTGGACAAGGCGAATATGTGTAAGCTAGCTTCATAAACACCGAAATGAATGTATGAGAGAAGAGGGAGGTGATGACGGGGGTTAGGGATGACTTTCGCAGAGAGAGAAACGTAATGACCAACGTGGTGTATTTCAAAAAACAGGGTTGAAGTATATAAGGTTTGGCAACAGGAAGTATATAAGGTTTGGCAACAGGAAGTATATAAGGTGTGGCAACAGGAAGTATATAAGGTGTGGCAACAGGAAGTATATAAGGTTTGGCAACAGGAAGTATATAAGGTGTGGCAACAGGAAGTATATAAGGTGTGGCAACAGGAAGTATATAAGGTGTGGCAACAGGAAGTATATAAGGTTTGGCAACAGGAAGTATATAAGGTGTGGCAACAGGAAGTATATAAGGTGTGGCAACAGGAAGTATATAAGGTGTGGCAACAGGAAGTATATAAGGTGTGGCAACAGGAAGTATATAAGGTGTGGCAACAGGAAGTATATAAGGTGTGGCAACAGGAAGTATATAAGGTGTGGCAACAGGAAGTATATAAGGTGTGGCAACAGGAAGTATATAAGGTGTGGCAACAGGAAGTATATAAGGTTTGGCAACAGGAAGTATATAAGGTGTGGCAACAGGAAGTATATAAGGTGTGGCAACAGGAAGTATATAAGGTGTGGCAACAGGAAGTATATAAGGTGTGGCAACAGGAAGTATATAAGGTGTGGCAACGGGAAGTATATAAGGTGTGGCAACGGGAAGTATATAAGGTGTGGCAACGGGAAGTATATAAGGTGTGGCAACGGGAAGTATATAAGGTTTGGCAACAGGAAGTATATAAGGTTTGGCAACAGGAAGTATATAAGGTGTGGCAACAGGAAGTATATAAGGTGTGGCAACAGGAAGTATATAAGGTTTGGCAACAGGAAGTATATAAGGTGTGGCAACAGGAAGTATATAAGGTGTGGCAACGGGAAGTATATAAGGTGTGGCAACGGGAAGTATATAAGGTGTGGCAACGGGAAGTATATAAGGTTTGGCAACAGGAAGTATATAAGGTGTGGCAACAGGAAGTATATAAGGTGTGGCAACAGGAAGTATATAAGGTTTGGCAACAGGAAGTATATAAGGTGTGGCAACAGGAAGTATATAAGGTGTGGCAACAGGAAGTATATAAGGTGTGGCAACAGGAAGTATATAAGTTGTGGCAACAGTGAATGATAATAACAACAATAATAATTATTTCTACTTTTGGCACAAGGCCAGCAATTATCCCAGTGTATTACTGGTACTTTATTTTATCGATCCCGTAAGGATAAAAGGCAAAGTTAACCTCGGCGGGATTTGAACTCCGAATGGCAAGGGCCGTAACTCTACGCGTCAAAGCATGGCGTCCGACCCTCTACCAATACTTCCAATCCACCGCCCTTACATGGCGTCCGACCCTCTACCGATACTGCCAATCCATCGCCCTAATAACAATAATAATAATGATGTGACGAGGACATTTTGAAATTGAGGAAGGGAGAGATACCTGCAGGAGAGGAGAAATAATCTATGGATGACTGGGATAGGTTGAAAGTTTTTAGGAATCCATGTAGCCTTTCAGAAATCAGAAATCTGTCAGTCTGGCTTCGTACCAGCGGCATGAATGAGAGAGAGAGAGAGAGAGAGAGAAAATGGGAGGTAATGGGTTAGGAGAGAAGCATAATGACCAATGTGGTGTATTTCGAAAATACATATATATATATATATTAAAAAATATCTTCTTTATCATGATTTTTTATATCTGCTGTTCATAGTTGGACAGGTTGTTACAATGTAAACCAGTTATTGTTTACAGTTACTGCTTTACAGAGTGTATTGGGTGGATTTTATTGGGACACCAACACAAGGCAAATTACCTGTCCTATGTGAGGTAAAAGAATTAAGTATTATGTATATATATAGAGCCTTTTCCAACCATCTAATAATCAACTTTAAAATATGAATGAAAATTACTTCTCATAGTTGTTACTGCTTCTTCTTTTTTTTTCTTTGCAGGTTAGTCTAGATTCCAGAGTAAGAGAGGTTATAAACCAAAATATGTTGGATCCATCTCCACATACATTTGATGAAGCACAATTGCAGATATATACTCTGATGCACCAAGATCCTTATCCACGCTTTCTTAATTCTCAGCTCTACAAAAAACTCATTGAGGAGGCCTCCTCGTGAGAGAAGACCTGAACTAAAAACAAAGCTCTGTTCTAGTTTTTCCCCCCATTTGCTACAAGGAAACTTGCTGCAGCCAATCAGAAGCTTCACTGACGGTCGCTGGGACAGGAAGTGATGGCATCCATAACTATTTCTACCTGTTGAGACCATTATCTGGCTATGACAAAGATGACAACTGTTGACCTGTATTGTGCTGGCAATGAAGATCTTTGGCCTCCAGCTCACACTGCTAGCCATTCTGTATGAGTGTGTGTGTGAATAAGAGTGTGTGAATGTGTATTTGTGTGAATAACTATGAGTGTCTGCTTGTGTGTGTGTGTGTATGTGTGTATGTGTGTATGTATGTCGCCAGCACGTGTCTACATGGCATATTATGACAGATACAGTCATTGTTGTCATTGCTGTCGTTGTTGTTGTTGTTGTTGTTGTTGTGATTTATTGTTGTTGTTAGTGTGCAAGGAGGACTTAACATTGCAGCAATTGGACTGCACATCTGAACTTCATTCTTTTGTCATCTCTTGTATATTT
>OZ024755.1:22654099-22666599 GCA_964016885.1 Eledone cirrhosa
ATAAAATATATACCATAATATATATATATTATAATATATTTATATATATTATAAAATATATATCATTATATATATATATTATAATATATATATATCATAATATATATATATATTATAAAGTATATATCATAATATATATATTATAAAAAATATATATATATTATGATATATATATCATATATATTATAATATATTTATATGTATATTATAAAATATCATAATATATATATATATGTATTATAATATATTTATATATATAGTATAAAATATATATCATAATATATATATCATAATATATTTATATATATATTATGGTATATATATGTATATTATAATATATATATATATATATATATATATATATATATATATATATATATTATAATATTTGTGTATATTAAAATACATAATGTATATATTGTTATCATTATTTCTTCCTTACGGGGTCAATAAAATAAAGCACCACACCAGTAATGCACTGGGGTAATTGTTGGCCTTGTGCTAAAATTAGAAACAATTATTTCTTAGTGTGTCGAGGTTATTTATTCAATCTGGCACTGTAGTGAATTGTATTGAATTCTCATTTCTCAAAGCAGGATGAAGAAAGAGTGAAGGGCATTTTCAAATTATTCTTAATTCTCTCATCTTCTCTCTCTGTCTCTCTTTCTCTCTCTCTCTTTCTCTCTCTCTCTCAAACTATTATAGTTCTCTCTTTCTTTTTTTAAATTATCCTTAGTTCTTTCTTTCTCTTTCCCTCTCTCTATATATCTATCTGAATGTTACCTCTTAACAAATTATTCTTAGTTCTCTCTCTCCCCCTTCTCTCTCTCTCTCTCTATATATATATATATATATATATATATATATATGTCTATCCCCTCTGTTCAAATTATTCTTAGTTCTTTCTCTCTCTATATATATATATACACACATATATATATATATATATATATATACACATATATATACACATATATATATGTATATATGTCTATCCCCTCTGTTCACATTATTCTTAGTTCTCGGGGGCGGTGAATTGGCAGTATCGGTAGAGGGTTGGACGCCATGCTTTCTAGCATAGTTACGTCCCTTTACAGTCTGAGTTCAAATCCCGCCGAGGTTAACTTTGCCTTTCATCCTTACGGGGTCGATAAAATAAAGTACCAGTAATGTACTGGATAATTGCTGGCCTTGTGCCTAAAGTAGAAACAATTATTCTTACTTCTCTCTCTCTCCCCCCTCTCTCTCTCTCTATATATATATATATATGTCTATCCCCTCTGCTCAAATTATTCTTAGTTCTCTCTCTCACCCCTCATTTTCCCTCTCTATCTATCTGTCTATCTATCTATTCCGCCTATCCCTCTCTTTTCACTAAATCTCATTATCATAAAGGAAGTACATCTAAAGCATCAGTCAGTCTTGTAAAATTATCAATAATTCAATTATCTGCATTAATTAATCATTAAATGAAATAATTAATAAACCTGTTTTTTTCTGTCTAAAATCTAGTGTAGTCTTTTAATATGTGAGAAGGATAGAGAAAATATTATATAACTCGTAGTTCCCTGTTAAAGTCTTGGCATATACAAAAGGTTATGAACTTTTAAAGTTAACATTAGAGCAACAAACTATATAAAAGGTCTTCTAAGACATAGAATATGGGCAGTAGTGAAATTGACTATATATATATATGTATATATATGGAGGCACATGGCTTAGTGGTTAGAGCATTGGCCTTGCAATCAAATGGTTGTGAGTTCAATTCTCAGACCGGGTGATGTGTTGTTTCCTTGAGCAAGACACTTTATTTCACATTGCTCCAGTTTACTCAGCTGTAGAAATGAGATGATAGGGACTGGGGTCCCTATCATTCCACTGTAAAGTGGTCGTGGAGGTGCCACGGCAAAAAAGCACCCAGCACTCACTGTAAATGAGGTTGGTGTTAGGAAGGGCATCCTTCTCACATATTAAAAGACTACACTGATTCTGGCTTGATTTCTACAGCTGGATGCCCTTCCTAACACCAACCTCACTTACAGTGAGTGCTGGGTGCTTTTTTGCCGTGGCACCTCCACGACCACTTTGCAGTGGAATGATATGGACCCCAGTCCTATCATCTCATTTCTACAGTGAGTAAACTGAAGCAATGTGAAATAAAGCATTGGAGGTGGTATTATGACTGGCAGGTGTAAAAATCAGTCAGCTGGAATTTGCAGATGACATGGTGTTACTTAACTCGACAGACAGTGATCTCTGACTTGCACTTGATAGGTTTGATGCCGAGTACTGGAATGCAAATCAGTGGTGTGAAAACCTGAGACACTCGTCCTCTCAAGGAAGCTTGCGCAGTGCACGCTACATGTGAATAGAGTCCCACTAAAGTGTCGGTAATTAACCAATACAGCCTCTATGCTAAATTCCTTGCTATAGTCATTGTTAACTCTAACTTTGTTGGCTGCTCCCCTATACATGGCTTGTACAGCCTTCACAAGCCACTCCTCTACTCCTAGTTTTCTAAGAGCCCACCAGATTATAGCACGAGGCACTCTGTCAAAGTCTTTTTCCAGATTGACAAATGCCGGGTAGAGAGGTTTACTTTTAGCTAGGTACTTTTTCTGTAACTGCCTCACAAGGAAGAGAGCATCAGTGGTGCTTTTGCCTGGCACAAACCCAAACTGCATTTCATCTAGATTTACCCGGTCCCTAATCAGCTGAGCTATAACTCTTTTACTTTCATGACCTGGTCCATCAGCTCTATACCTCTATCATTTTCCTTATCTAGTGCATCTCCTTTACCCTTGTAGCAGTTGACTATGATGCTGCTGTGCCAATCATTTGGTATGACGCCATCTAGTATTACTTAGTAACAATAGGTGTGGTTATAGTGTGACCTACTGACCCAGATACATTCAGCATCTCGGCAGTTATACCCGATGGTCCGGTTGCTTTCCCAGTTATCATATCCTTAATTGCCTTACTTACTAAACTGCTGCTGACTTGCATTGCTGGTCCCTCTATGGGGTCAGGTCTCTTTCTCCCATGCATTCTCCTCATTCAGTAATCTTTCACAATGGCTCTTCCATGCAGCTTTCTTCTCAGCACTTGTGAGGGCAAGCGCTCCTTTATCATCCCGGATACACTTCTCTGCAATGACATCACAATTTTCTCTCACACACTGCCCCGCAATCCTGAACACCTGTTTCTGGTCCTCACGCTGCATATATAATGCCTCCTACCCATGCTAGCATAGAAGATGGATGTTAAACAATGATAATGATATATATATATATATATATATATATATATTACTAGCACACATATACATTGTTAATCACTTCCTACACAGATAAAATATAAAAGATTGCATTTACATGTGTCATAGCTAATTCACCTTCATAATTCTTAGGTACTTGGCTGCTATTTCTAGCAAGTGGAGCGAACACGTAGAGATATGTTACTGTTGTTTACTTTTATTCACAGGTCAGACTTTAACGAGCAAGACAAGATGATGCGACATATGTGTAATCGTTGGGATTCCTGTTGTGACCATCCTGTTTCTTGGTACCCACAACTACATTGCTGAATGCAGTTTTCATTGTTTTAAAAAGTGTAGAAGATAGAACATCTGTGAGTGAGAGGCCGGTTCTATGAAATAAAGAAGTGAAAGCACTTTGAAAAAATAGTGGTGCTATAGTAATTATGACACCGGTGTAGCGATTTCATATTACCCTTGCATTACCTTAACCCCTCCCACCACCACAGTAATTTGATGTTCAGCACCCGCAAAGGACCGCAGTTATGGAGAGCAAAGTCAACCTTTGGCAGCTACCAATGGTTCCTCAGTCTAGGTGTATGGATGCTGCATTCCTTTTGTTTACTATTGCTGGTGTCCACCAGCCTATCATCGGAGCAGACTTCCCTTGGGCACACTCAAGTCAATCTTCAAAGGAGATGACACATTAACAACAACATTTATGTCTTAGTTTCTCTGACAACATCTTCACATGTTGCACCTGTCATAACATATTTCTCTCAGACCTCCTTTTGAACCATCTGAATCTCACTACACTGACATTCTCCAAACCCACAACACACCATAGAGTAAAACATCACATTCCAACCATCAGCCCTCCAGTACACAGCCACACTCATCATTGCAAGGGCCGAGTTCAACAATAAGGAAGCTTTGTGCATTATTCATCTATCAAACAGTCTTTGGTTATCCCCTCTACATATGGCACCAAAACCTAATGGAGGTTGGCAACTTTGCAGGATTATCACTGACTCAACACAAGCACTACCCCATTCCGCATATATGGGACTTCTCAGCCCAGTTAGTACAACGTACTCAATTTTTTCAAAAGTTGATATCATCCAAGGGTACCATCAAATACCTGTGCAAGATGATGATATTCCTAAAACTGATGTTATCACTCCTTTCCGACTGTCTGTATTTCTGTGCACACATTTCAGCCATTTCTGAGTACACTGCAGACATTCAACACATATCTGGAAAAGGCAACCCTGTTAATGCACTCTCTCAAGCTCCTAATGACTCTGACCCCTACATGCTTTGCAGCAAAGAGTTAGGGCCCTTTATGGTCTGAGTTCAGATCCCGCCGAGGTTAACTTTGCCTTTCATCCTTACGGGGTCGATAAAATAAAGTACCAGTAATACACTGGGATAATTGCTGGCCTTGTGCTAAAAGTAGAAACAATTATTACACTCTGTTTAATGCATCCCCTAAGTACATTCTAAAGACTACACATCGACTGCTCACTTTGGGCAACCAACAGTAACTTGACGTTACAACCCCTCATCTCTCTCTCTCTCTCTCTCTCTCTCTCTCTCTCTCTCTCTATATATATATATATATATATATATATATATATATATATATATATATATATAATGTGAAGGCGTGTGGCTGAGTGGTTAGAGAATTGGATTCGCAATCGTAAGGTTGTGAGTTCGATTCCTGGACCAGGCGATGCGTTATGTCCTTGAGCAAGACACTTTATTTCATGTTGCTCCTTCTACCTGGAGTTGCGACCGATATATAGTATTAGCAATTGGAAAGACCAACGGAAACATTGTTCCCTCGGTCCGATTTGACGAAAGTCGATCGTTCCTATATATATAATGGAAAAATTTGAACAGGGACAAAACAGAGAGGCAGTACAATAAATGTTTATTAATTTCACGCTCAGGAGAGTGGGGGGTAGGTGGGGGACATATATATATATATATATATTTGTAGTAAGGTTGCTTGGATGCGTCCATAGGCGGTATGCCGGTTGAGCACTCTATGCTCCTTCAGAGCAGAGTATAATAATATGGAAAATGAAGAACCAGTGATGCATTGAAACACAATTTATTAACGTATTACAATTGTTTCTCCGACAAACAGCTCGAGGTGCGATCTGTTTGTGGATCCAACCTGACTCTGGATTCGCAAGTTCCTCAGATGCATCTAGCGACTTCATTATATATATATATATATATATATATATATATATATATAAGTATTACCAAATAGAATTTCACACCAAATCTTGATATACAATTGTTTCATCCTCATTAGGACTTGTCAAAGTCAATCATTTTATGAGCAATTACCTCAACATGTTCATCTCTTTGAACACACCAAAAAATTATGATATTCGTTCACTCCAGCATTCAAATGAGTGTTAAATGACAAAATATTCTATAAACTAAAAACAAGGTACTTTTCTCAATATATTACAAAATATTCATTATATACCAAAAAAAGGGTTTTATTCTTCCAGATGTATGTACCCATGCATACTCACTCCCACACAACTTCACAATCCTCATATATGGATACCCTTGCAAGCAGGGAAAAGTGGACGTAAAATGAAATGATGATGATGATGATGACTCACAAAAAGGCCTTTCTATTCAAATCATAGATGTACATATAATCCCCAATCTAATTTAAAAATAATAATAGTAATAGTAACAATGAAATGACAAAATTAAGTAGGTTAGAGAAACTATCAAAACAATTTACCCCACAAAAAGAATTTAGAATATACTCCAGTGATTAATTATGGCAAGGATTGTAAATGAACAGTAGTAGCTATCCCAACTTCACAATTCCAAGTGAGAAAATCTGTCGACACAGAAATCCCTTCTGGCTCATCCTTGTTGTGTCCCTGCACACGCGATGATCCCAGAGAGACACAATCTGCTCCACATGGGGCAGCGTATCGATCAGAAAACTGGCCATGAAGCCAACATGGAGGCCAACTGTCAAAGCCGCCTCCTAATCTCCTCACGAAAGTTGTCTTTCTCTTCGGGTATCACCCCAACGACGCACACAATCGAGAGCTACTTTACGAAAGTGCTCAGTACAACGATGTTGTACAGGCGAACTTTACCGAAAGTTACCAAAATCTAACCCGTAAAATGCTCATGGGATTAAAATAGGCTCGTCATTATTGTCCCCAGGCCGAATTCGTCATGAAAGTTGATGACACTTTTGTCAATGGTGTTTGACAATATCTTGTCTAAAAACATTTGGGAAAGAATGTTACATCAACAGAGAAATCCATGCCATTTCGCTGGTTCACAAAATATCAAGTTAGCTGGACTGAATATCCATATATGCGATACCTAAACTACACTTCAGGTAACATCTATCTGTTTCTCTTCAAGACTTTCTAGTGATTAATTATGGGGAGCATTAGTAAATAAACATTAGTAGCTATCCCAACTCCCTCAAGTGTATTTACAGATATGTATATGTTAACCCTTTAGCATTCACATTACTCTATATTTGCTATTGTATTTTCACAGTAAAGGCTTTATATCACATAATATCGAATCTGATATTTTGATATTGTTTATTTTGAGAACAATACCTTAACATCAGCATGAGTGGCCAGTTACAGCCGGTTTGAACAGAAAGAGGTGAGAGAATTCTGTCCAGATATGGCCGGTTTAAATGCTAAAGGGTTAATACTATTATATCTAAAATCCCGCCGAGGTTGACTTTGCCTTTCATCCTTACAGGGTCGATAAAATAAAGTACCAGTAATGCACTGGGTAATTGCTGGCCTTGTGCCTAAAGTAGAAACAACTATTATATCTAAGTCTAAGCCAGAAGGCTAATTTGGCTGGTGCTTATCCCGATTTCATGGCGTGAAGCGACTGAGAGTACAAGACTTCCCCCTGGACAGGACACCAGTCCATCGCAGGGTTAAACCTCCAGCTATTGCTGGTATTCATTTTCAGCTGAGTATACTGGAGCAACGTGAAATGAAGTGTTTTGCTCAGGAACACAACACACAACCCAGCCAGGACTATTCGCAGGCTGGCTATATGCTGGACTGTGCAAGGAATCCGTCTTACCCACTTTTTCTCTAAATTGATTAGAATTATCTCCCCTTGTGGAATTCTTTTTTGAAAAAAAGTAATTTTTCTCAATTGACTTCTGGTTCTTTGAAAAAAATCATTCTGGATATTGCATTCATGAGAAGAGGTATGTAATGTTCTCTTTGCTGTGTATATATATTTTATTAGTTATGTCAATAATTCTCACATTCTAAGAAATATAACTCAAACTTCTCGCTTCACACATACAGATACATTCTCTATAAATCTTATTCTGTAGAGCTATCTTTTGATATTGTGTGAAGAGGTATTTAATGTTCATTTTATTTTAAGAAAATAAACCACTTTATGCACATACATTTTCTCTATAGAAGAAGCAACCTCTCTTTTTTCCTTCCTTGGTCTACCTTTAATGTGGCTTTCTGACACATCTTCACCTACTCAACATATGCTTTCTTTTAAGATAAAAATAGAACTCATAGTTACGTGGCAGCTTCATTTCTTGCATACATGCGTCCTTTTGTTGTCAACAATCATTGTAGCACTATCCCTCCCATACTAGGTGAGACAACACGCAGCATATGAAGGTACATAAGGATGACATTAAAAAAAACTAATGCATTAGAGGGCATGTCTTTTGTCTATTGCACAATGGTCTTACTAGTTTAATACTGGTATATACACATGGTGTTGGTAACACACAGATCCAGCTCCTCACACATCTGCAGCAGGAGCATACCATTGCTGTTATACTTTCCCACCCCATGCCTTCCGTTTACATTCCATGTGCTAAAATCCCTACCTACTCTCACATTAAAGTCACCAAGCACGATGACCTTGTCTGCCTGAGGGATATTTCTTATAACACCTTTCAAAGCATGGTAGAAAGACACTTTTTCCTCATCAACAGAATTTATAGTTGGAGCATACACACGCACCAGGGTCGCATATCTTCCTTTGTCCAGTGGAATTCTCATGGACATAAAACACTCACTAATCCCACTGGGAATTCTTCCAATTTATCTACAAGAGCAGTCTTAACAGCAAATGCTACCCCAGCCTCTCTTCTAATTCCTTCATCTCACACTTTCCAGAAGAATGTATATTTTCCACAAAATTCTGTAAGATGACCATCTCCAGCTAATTTCGTCTCGGATAAAGCATTAATGTCAAGATCGTGACGACGAAGTTCCTTTGCAACAAGAGCAGTCCTTCGTTCAGAGGAATCCCTGTCAAGCAGTGTCCGTATGTTCCAACAGCCAATATTCAATGTTTTGTTTGGTTCTATCAAAGTGGCAAGATGATGGGTGGGCCCAGGCTGTGATACCCTGGGGCCCCTGCCGGGTCAGGCCCTTTCACCTGATGTGGTATATGTATATATATATATATATATATATATATCCATACATATATCTGCAAGTATGTGTACAAGCCCATTGCTCCTATCATTTTGGGGTGTTCATGTCTTTAACAAAAATGAAGAAATACGCCACACTGCAATTGTGTGTGTGTGTGTGTGTATATATCATCAGCATCATCACCATTTTACGTCCGTTCTTCCACACTAGCATGGGTTAGACAGGTTGTCCTGTTGTGGGCATGCCCTGCTCATATGGGAACTGATTCTGGCTTGATTTCTACAGCTGGCTGCCCTTCCTAACACCAACCTCATTTACAGTGAGTGCTGGGTGCTTTTTTCCGTGGCGCCTACACGTCCACTTTGCAGTGGGAGGGGGTGGGGGCATATTGTCTATATGCTTCAGCTTGTACCCATGGGAAGTTGGGTCTTCTGTATTACTGCGTGACGCCAGAGGTCACGGTCGTGTGTCATCGCCTTTGAGAAGTGTAATTGGATAAGGTCGGCTTTTATCACCTCATCCCAGGTCTTCTTGGGTCTCCCCACTCCACAGTTTCCATTGACTTCTAGTGCTCTGCACCTTTTTATGCAGCTGTCATCCTTCATACGCATCACATGTCCATACCAACACAACCGCCTCTCATGCACACAGCATTTAATTCCTCTTATGCTCAGTCTCTCTCTCAATTCGTTTATGCTTTGCCGTTCGCGTATATTACTATTACACATCCATCGGAGCATGCAGGCTTCGTTTCATTCTAACCTACGCAAGTCTTCCACAGACAGCACCCATGTAATATTACTGTTCGTATACAAGCACCATACAGTCTGCCTTTCATTTTAAGGGAAAAGCGTTTTGCAGCTAGCAGTGGCAGTAGCTCCCTGAACTTCTTCCATCCTGTCCTTACCCTAGTTATTGTACTTTCCGAACACCCACCTCCGTTGCTAATTCGGTCACCTAGGTAGCAGAAGCTGTCTACTGTTTCTACAGAGCCCTCCCAGAGTTTGGTGGTACTTGTTTCCTGTGCCTGTTTGCTGTCCCAGTGCAGCTGCTACATGTGAAGCCTACATTCTTAGTTAAGCTTCCTGAGATCCCACTACATCTCTTGTGTACCCATTGTTTGCATTTGGGGCCAAGAATGGAGTTCCTACCTACACCTTTCCTACATACTGAGCAAGGCCATTTCCCTGAGGTGATCTGGGTTCTGTTTTCTATATATATATATACACACACACACATATATATATATATACATATATATATATATATATATATATATATATATATATATATATATATATATAAAACAGAGAATGTCTGTCTGTCTGTCCAATCACTAAAACTCGAGAACCGCCCAATCGATTGTTTTCAAACTTTACACATGAAATACTTATGGTCCTGTAAGTGTTTTGAGCAAACAAAATTTCAAATTTTCAATGCCCTAGGGACCACATTAGGCGATTTAGCGATCTCTCGCTATAACTCTTAGTCTTTCTCTTTTTAGATAGATACATAGATATAACGTTGCACCCTTATACTATCTGTCTGTCTGCATTACGTCATTATGACGCGATTAGTATGTGTGTATATATATATATTCTTATGCCAGGGAACATCTTCACAAACCAAAGTATCGTCTTCCTGTTTTCCTTCGGTTGCAACGTTTTTCGAAATATTTACATCTGCGTTCACAGATTGATTTTCTTTTTTAGTTTCAGAAGATCCCGTTAAGGTTGAAAGCAGTGATTCTTTGCTTAAACATTAATATGTTATTTTAATATATATATATATATATATGCATACACAAAAACAAAATATAAACAATCAAGGCCAACGATTACATACGATGCAGAACAAAATATAAACAAACAAAGCCGGCGATTACATAATCACATGCATCACTGACAGATATTTTTGCATACACAAAAAATTATATAAACAAACAAGGCCAACAATTGCATACGATTACATCAGTTAGTCTTAGTGTACTTCATACTGCTTTTAGGTAGAAGATCCCGTTAAGGGTGAAAGCAGCGATTCTTTGCTTAAACTTTAAGTCAACGGTTCGGATATCACATGCATCACTGATGAGTTTACTCCTTACTCTACCAGTTAATCTTAGTGTACTTCATACTGCTTTTAGATCATGCCTCGAAGGAAAAGATACTCCATTGACCTGTGTACAAAGTGCGATGCTGCATGGTAGTGAACAACACAAAATAGTCAAATAGAACAGGTAAAAGAGTAATATATAAATATATTAATAACATCTCTATCTGACGACCGATCCAGACGTAAATTATTATCGTCTGTGATCCAGAAACCTTTGGTAATGGAGTAGTTATATTTTGTATGTATGTATATATATGAATGTATGTATAATATGTATGTATATATATATGAATGCATGTATATATGTATGAGTATGTATTTGTATATATATATATATATATATATGGGGGGTGTAAATATGTATATATTATGTGGATCTCAATATGTAAACTAAACGATTAAATCTGGTTTTGAATAACTCAAGGGAGACAACCTAGAACAATTATCAATTTTTGCGATGCTTACTATCCTTACAAAATTTCAATTAACATTTTGTGTATATTAAGTTTCAAAAGTTATATTAATAGTAGGTGAGGTAAGATTTTACAAAATAAGTTGATGAGTGTACCTTGATTATTATATCAACAGGCTGTTAAAACGAAGAGTCCACTGAATGCTAGAATATAGGCAATTACTGCAATTATTATATATAATTATTGGCAAGTTAACCCGGCGGTTTCAAATCCGCGGGTGTAACTTTGCTTTCATCCTTACGGGTCGATTAATATAAGTACCAGTAATACACTGCGTTAATTGCTGCCTTGTGCCAAATGTAGAAACAATTATACTATAATTATATTTAATTTTTATTTATTATTATTATTTAAATTTATTATTATTTATAGTAATAAAGTACCAGTAATGCACTGGTAAATTGCTGGCCATTGTGCCCTAAAGTAGAAAGAATTATTTATTTATATTATAAATACTTCGAAAATATAAATTAAATAATAAAATAAATAAAAATAAATATAATATTTAATTCTCTCTACACCCTTACAAATACGTTCCGGACAATTATATACGTACATTTCTATAAATATTCTGTTAGTAGCTTTAATTTATTTTTTTCTTAAAATCTTTCCTTAAAATTTTCTTCCACCCTAATAATTGTTTCTACTTTTGGCACAAGGCCCTCAATTACTCAGTGCATTACTGGTACTTTATTTTATCGACCCCGTAGGATGAAAGGCAAAGTAACCTCGGCGGATTTGAACTCAGATGGCAAGGGCCGTACCTCTATGCGTCAAAGCATGTGTCCGACCCTCTACCGATACTGCCAATCCACCGCCTTCTTCCACCTTAATAATAACCCCTATTTCCTTTCTTATTAAAAAAAACAATCCTAATCATTATTTAAATTACCTAGGCGTCTAAACATAACGATCTTTTTCAGTTTAAACGTTATTCTCATTAGCATATTCATCTTGTAATTTGAAGTTTTTCTTCACTATTCAAATAGAACTCACTACATTAAGTTCTTGTCTGAATATGTCACTATCTGTAAACCAACTTTTGTATTTTATCTGATGAGGGCGTACCAAAATTTGGTACCCTTGAAATATATATAATAAAATAAATCTGGTTTTATAAAGATAGCTTCCATTTATTAATATTATTGATATATATATATATATATAAGAGAGAGAGAGTAGAGAAGGTGAAGT
>OZ024755.1:22676599-22746599 GCA_964016885.1 Eledone cirrhosa
CTGACCATGCCTTGCTCATACAGGAACTGATTTTGGCTTGATTTTTACAGCTGGATGCCCTTCCTAACACCAACCTCATTTACAGTGAGTGCTGGGTGCTTTTTTGCCGTGGCACCACCACGATCACATTGCAGTGGGAGGGTGTGGGGGCATATTGTCTATATACTTCAGCTTGTACCCATGGGAGGTCGGGTACTCTGTATTACTGCGTGACGCCAGAGGTCACGGTCGTGTGTCATCGCCTTTGAGAGGTGTAATTGGGTAAGGTCGGCTTTTATCACCTCATCCCAGGTCTTCTTGGGTCTCCCCACTCCGCGGTTTCCATCGACTTCTAGTGCTCTGCACCTTTTTAAGCAGCTGTCATCCTTCATACGCATCACATGTCCATACCAACGCATCCGCCTCTCCTGCACACAATATTTGATTCCTCTTATGCTCAGTCTCTCTCTCAATTCATTTATGCTTTGTCGTTCGCGTATATTACTATTACACATCCATCGGAGCATGCAGGCTTCGTTTCTCTCTAATCTACGTAAGTCTTCCACCTTCAGCGCCCAGGTCTAACTACCATGTAACATTGCTGTTCGGATACACGCATCATACAGTCTGCCTTTCATTTTGAAGGAGAAGCCTTTTGCAGCTAGTAGTGGCAGTAGCTCCCTGAACTTCTTCCATCCCGTTCTTACCCTAGTTATTGTACTTTCTGAACACCCACCTCCGCTGCTAATTCGGTCACTAGGTAGCAGAAGCTGTCTACTGTTTCTACAGAGCCCTCCCAGAGATTGGTGGTTCTTGTTTCCTGTTTGCTACTTGCTGTCCCAGCACAGCTGCTGCATGTGAAGCCTACATTCTTAATTAAGCTTCCTGAGATCCCGCTACATCTCTTGTGTACCCATTGTTTGCATTTGGGGCAGAGAATGGAGTTCCTACCTACACCTTTCCTACATACTGAGCAAGGCCATTTCCCTGAGGGGATCTGGGTTCTGTTTTCTTGTCCTTAGTCTTTGAGACCCTTTCTTTCTAGTCCCTGCTTCCAAGTTTGGAATTTCTTCTCTGTAACATAGAACCATTTACATTCTTAGTTTCTTCATTTACTTTCTTTGTTCCTTTTCAACACTTCATTAATATTCTTAGTTTCCTCTAATTAAATGTATATATAATTGTTTCTACATTTGGCACAAGGCCAGCAAATTACCCAGTAGATTACTGGTACTTTATTTTATCGACCCCGTAAGGGTGAAAGGCAAAGTTCAAATCCCGTCGAGATTAACTTTGCCTTTCATCCTTACGGGGTCGATAAAATAATGTACTGGATAATTGCTGGCCTTGTGCCAAAAGTAGAAACTATTATATATACATTTAAATAGAGGAAACTAAGAATGTATATATAATAAAAGACAAAATTGGATGAATTTTATCAAGTTTAATATTCTTTTTATTGATAACGTATGTTCATTTCTTTTTACAGATGTCCAGCCTTCAAGTTCATATCCTGTGCTGTCTGCCGTATCAAGAAATTTTCATTTTATTTTATTTTGACAAAAATGAATAAAGAAAGTTTACATATTATATACGAATTGTGTTCATTTTACTTTAACAAAAATGAATAAAGAAATCAAGTCCACGAGAAACTGAGTAAGACGTACGAAAAGAAACTAAGAATGTCTTTGAAAATGTCGAAAAAAAAACCTATATGAAACGGGACGCCATTTTGTTTTTTTTTTATTTCTCCACTTTAGAGGCATCAGATACTCATGCATGGTTAAAGGCATGGAGTGAGGAACTGATGCCTCTAAAGTGGAGAAATAAAAAAAAAACTAACGGGGAGACCCCCTCTGTGATTGAAATTAAAAAAAATATTGAATAGTTGCTTCCATTACTTTTTACAAAGAGAAGTAATTAGAAGCCATTTATTAGGCTAATTTTTTTCATTTTCATTGTCAAACTCGTATACAATATGTAGAATTTTTTATATTTTTTCTCGTAACTAATCACAACTCGTAAATAATTTGCAAAGATTCTTTTATTAACCAAATCTTTTTTCATACAATTTGTAAATAATATGTAAACATTTTTTTTATTAACAGACACTTCATCACTATTCAGGAAACTTCCACTTGTAAAATCTTTCCCTCAGTGGTTACGGCAAACAACAGAGCAGGTTGACCGAGAAGGCCGGACATCTGTAAGAAAAATGAAATAAGAAAAACTATGAAAATCATTTACATACGTTGTCAATAAAAAAAAAATGTTAAACTTCATCAAATTCTTCCAGGTTTGTCATATTATGTACATAAATATAAAGATATATATTTAAATACTTACGTTGCCAATTAAACAACGGTGTGAGGACCACATAATGATCTGTCGGTTGTAAAGTTACGGATTTTCATAAACAAAAACCAAATGAATATGACCTCGGATTATTTTTATTGATATATATATAGCGAATCGAATGGTTGGTTGTGTTGTGGCGTTGATTCATTTATTGTGTGTGTGCTCACTTGTAGATTGCTGAGTGTTGTTGTCACTATTGTGGGAGTGTAGGCTAGAGAAATTCGATGTGCCTGATATAGTGTGGCCAGAGAGTACGTGTGTGCAAGTAAGTATCAGTGTTAATTAAGATGATGATGATGATGATCACGTAGGAAATGAAATATATATATATATACAGTGTGACCAGAGATTGCGGGGGTGTAAGTAAATAACAGTGTTCATTAAGATGAAATGTATGTTTTTGAAAGTGTCAAAAATAAATGAAATGCGTGTTCATTATCATGATGATATGTTGGTTCCTTGATCACACGGGAAATGAAATATATAAAACAAATGACGATATCACAAAGCCGGTATGTTACTAATTTATTAAATATAATTTACACCGAAGTTATATGAAAATACACGATGAAGAAAGAAATGAACATCGATGAATCGTGTGACGTTTTTTGTTAAGATGTCTTTCTAAAAGTATTATTAAAGTTGTATTTACTATATTTCTGTTGATGTAAAGAACTTCGGTCGAAAGAGAGAGTAGGACCTAAAGGGTCTGTACTTTTTAAATCTGTATTGGTATCCCCCTCCTATGGGAAGAGACGAAGAGGATGTCCCAAGATGAACTAGTGCCAGACAAAAAAATCTATGTTAAACTTTATTTCATTAAATTGTGTGCATCACAAACACATGCATATATATATATAGACAAGATCCAATACTTCATTCGTTTAACGAGTGGGGTAGAGCTCGTCAAATCGAACCGAGGAAACAATGTTTCCATTGCTCTTTTCAATTGCTAATACTATCTGTCGCAAATTTAGACAAGGAGCAGCGTGAAATAAAGTGTATATATATCTTTTGTAATATCACCAATCTGACGAGCAGATCGATACTGGAGTTGGGTCCATAACTCCTATGGGTCACCTTCAGCCAATCATCTGTGAAACACGCGTACCAGGTCGATATGTAATAAATATTTTTCATATGTAAACGAAACTTGCTCGTTTTTTTCTATTATATATATATACTGAAATATGTAGGGAGGTGTTGTATTATATTAGAAATACATTAACACGGGAGAAGGGTTGCAATAGCTAAACAAAACTATCGTTTAATTATGTCTCACGACGTAGGAGTTTTAAGTCTAATCTGTCTCACACGACTCCCAAACTAGAGACATGATAATCCAAAGGGAAATAAAAATACAAAGTTAGTTGGAATAAAATAAAGATATACTTTACCTTCGTAAAAATGGTATAAATCCAAGATTTTAACGTTTATTTTTTCTACAGGTTGGAAACCATGTTTAAAAGTTAAGCAGAGAGAAGGAGAGAGAGAGACCCAAAGGGTCTGTTCCGTGTAAATCTGTATTGGTACCCCGCTTCCCAAGATTGTAGATGAAGTGTCTAAATAAGAAACTATATCTATTTGTCCGTCTGCCTGTCTATCTCACACGACTCCCCCCAAATGCGATTCATCAGGTCCTGTATTGACACCCACTCCTGTGAAAAGAGACGAAGAGGACGAACCAAAGCTTCTGTATTGATACCCCTTCATATGGAAAGAAACGAAGAGGATGTCCCAAGATGAACTGGCAACAGATAATCGACAGGGACCTGAAACCCGTCAACAAAACAGAAGTTGGAACGATGTATTGATAGATGTAATTGACCATGGTGGTCGCTGGAGCACTTTGGTTGCCTCATGTGTCTCAAGATGAGGGAGTTTCTAAGTCTAATCTATCTGTAGGCCTGCCTGTCCGTCAATCTATCTCACATGACTTCCAAGTGAAAGACATGTTAATCAGGTCCTGTATTGGTACCCACCCCCATGGAAAGAAACGAAGAGGACCTCACAAGATGATCTGGCGCCAGATAATCGACAGAGACCTGAAACCTCTCAACAAAAGTGTGAACGATATATATATATATATATATATATAAGTAGTGTGTTATAATGTATATATACACTCTACTATAATGTATGTATATATATATATATACACTATTATAATGTATATATAAACTGTACTATAATATATACAGGAGTTGCGATCGGTAGATAATATCAGCAATAGAAAGACCAATGGAAACATTGTTTCCTCGGTCCAATTTGACGAGCTCCACCCCACTCGACAAGCGAATGAGGTCCGGGCTCTTGTTGATCGATCAGAGAAAGACATACAATTGAATTACGTCTGTAGATCATTATATTTTGGGGAAATGCTGTGCATTATAATAAATATTGCCTGTACAGGTAATGAAAGTATGTATACATTTTTCTGGGACATCACGTATATGTATGTATATATGCAGGGTAATCACAAAAACACTCACTGCAAAGAGTCCGGAGTTAGCTTTGCCTTTCATCCTTACGGAGTCGATAAAATAAAGGGATAATTGCTGTCCTTGTGCCAAGAGTAGAAACAATTATTGCATTGATTTTTGCCGACCAACAAAAGGAGCAGACATCGAGTGTCTGTGATATCAACCACTACCACATGTGATATCAACCAACACCACATGAAACTTTGTTAGTTTATGCAACTGTAGCCACCAATATTGTAAGAATATTCATTTAAGTTTTCATATTATAAGTATTTGAAATCTAGGAGTGTTTTTGTGGTCGCCCTGTATATACGTGAGGAGGGGTAGCAAGAGCTAAACAAAACTATCGTTTAATTAGTTATTGGTGACATTATGGAGGGAAATAAATATACAATATTTCAATAAAAGACTTCAATATAAAATAAAGATTTACTTTACCTTCGTAAAAATGGTAAAAATCCAAGTTTTTAACGTTTATTTTTTCTACAGGTTTGAAAATACGCCTAAAATTTAAGCAGCTATTTTTTTATGAAATATTTACAACAATCGCGCATGCGCACAAAATTAAACGTCAGTACGCATGTGCATAGAATTTTTCAACATGAACGTATCCACACCTATAAAAACCGAAAATAAGTGTAAAAGTACACACACATGTACACCAGGTCCGAACACAGAGGAACCAAACACCCACTGTCATCGCCTTCCCCATCTCTCACTATTATGAGCAAACCGGGTCCCACGTGCTAGCCATCCCGTGGACAGAATAGAGAAGGAGTTTCCCTGGAGGATGGTAAGGGAGATGCGCTGGAAGAGCCATTCCATCTCGGGAGGCTCACACATGCGGCTAGCAAGTGCTCAACTGCAAACCTGTCGGAGAGTGACCGATATTTGGAGAGTTTACCCTCCTCAGCTTGAAATGCACCAGACAAGAGGTTTACCACCAAAGAACAGGAAGATGGGGATGGCGTATGGCCTTTTGCCAGCTCAATCTAGGAGGGAAAGCCTGCAGCATCCAAGCGATGCTTGATGACCTCGTTTGAGAGCAGCATGGCGTGGCAGGCGACCGGCACTGTAGTGATGGAAAGCGACATTTGTAAGATGGGGTGTTGCTATCCAAGGTTGTAAAACTTGATGTTGGATATCTCCTCAGCTGCCACTCAGATACAAGTGTCAAGGGTCAGCAAGGAGAGATGCGTAAATATAGCAAGGAGCACTACGAAGTGTGTAGAGGAGCTTCAGCATGGTAAAGCAGTTCCTCAACAGGAAGATGGATGGGCGTCAATCATGCCCAGTCTGCTCGTGAGCTGCTGGAGCCTAGACCTGATGGTGGAGTGGATGGCCGGTGGGAAGATGAGGACATCATTTTAAGTGCTTATCAGTGCTTGCAAGTGTGGGACGGGTCCTCTTCAGCACAGCATCTGTATAGTCGTCACGGTCGATATATATTATAAATATATATACATTCTATATATATTTAATAACTATTTGCTCTACGGTTCTTATATATTTGATATATATTTATCCTTATCGAGACCTCTTTGGATTTTAGTCTTCAAATTTATTATTATTACTATATATATATATATAGGAAAATGTTTAACCCCGACAGTTATTTCTGGACTATATACATATGATTTTATCATTTATTTTGTTTGACCTGTTTAGCTTGACTTGTTTTTTTTGGTGGTTAATGCCTTCTTGACCACTTTTTCAGTTTGTATGGCGTTTTAACATTGTTTAGCTCTGGGTTTTTTAACTATGGAGCGCTTGCCAGCATAACTGATTTTGCGGTTCGTTTCGCTTTTCCTACCCGCCGAATTTATAATCACCATCATCATCATCGTTTAACGTCCATCTTCCACGCTTGCATGGGTTTGGACGGGAATTTTCCCACTTGAGGCAAGATTGGTTGTCTTGCTCGTATAGGACTGTCTGGCGGGTTTCTACGGCTGGATGCCCTTCCTAACACCAACCACGTTTACAGTGTGTACTGGGAGGTTTTTACCGTGTTACCTACACGGCCACATTACAGCGTGGACTGTGTTGTTTTTTTTTCGTGACACCTACACGACCTCATTTATTTCGGACTGGATGTTGTGGTACCAACATAACTTTACATCGAAAGGTGTGGTGTGGATGGGGTGGGACGGGGTGTATTTTTGTTAGAGGTGCCTACTGACTGTAGGTTTCGCTTTGTACTTAGGCAAGGCGGGTCTTCTGTATTACTGTGTAGCGCCAAAGATCTCGGTCCAGTGACATTGTCTTGGAGAGGTGTAAGTGTGTGAGGTCGGAATTAATCAAGTCGTCCCAGGTTTTTCTGGGTCTGCCTACTCCGTGGCTACCGTCTATTTTTATCGCCCTGCACATTTTTATACAGCTGTCGTCTTTCATGTGCATCACGTGACCATACCAACGTAGTCTTCTCTCGAGTAAACAACATCTGATTCCTCTTATTCCTAATTTCGAGAAATATAAGGATTCCAAATGGTTGACCATGTTTTAGTCTCGAGTCCCTTGTATATATATATATATATATAAGGGACTCGAGACTAAAACATGGTCAACCCTTCGGAATCCTTATATTTCAGGCTATTCATTTGATATATATATTTATATGATGCGTGTATCCGAACAGCGATGTTGCATGGTAATGAGACCTGGGCGCTGAAGGTGGAAGACTTACGTAGATTAGAGAGAAACGAAGCCTGCATGCTCAGATGGATGTGTAATAGTAATATACGCGAACGACAAAGCATAAATGAATTGAGAGGGACTGAGTATAAGAAGAATCAAATGCTGTGTGCAGGAGAGGAGGTTGCGTTGGTATGGACATATGATGCGTATGAAAGCTGTATAAAAAGGTGCAGAGCATTAGAAGTCGATGGAAACCGCGGTGTGGGGAGATACTTGACAAGGAAACCTGATGATAAACTTAGAACAAACTTTATATATATATACATACTAATATTTTAGTTTACAGAAACATGTATATTAACTTACATATTAATTGTTCGGCATATATCTACTAAATACTAGTAGTTTTTAAATTAATTTATATATAGAAACGGAATGAGGGTAAGGTAACACACGGAATATATTTTGAGGCGTGTTATCTAACACACGGAACATATTTTGAGGCGTGTTATCTAGCTTTCTTTCCGCTTCTATATTTTAAAAAAACAAACAAACAAAATTTTAGCTATACGTATGACTAATTTACTGGAAATTATTGCAGCGCCGCGTGGCGACACTCTAGCGGTTCGGATTTCATCGCCTATTTATTTACGGTGTGGCCATTCTATGTGTCGGAAGATCGAATCGAGGGCACACAGCCGGAGCTATATACTGGACCGCTCAAGCAATCATTTTTGCTCTTCCTTTATTTAGAGTTACCTCCTCTTTATGGAACTCTTCTCTTTTTTTATTGACTTCCGGTTCTTTGAAAAAAATTCATTTTGGATATTACTTTCCTCATGTATGTTATGTTTTCTTTGCTCTACACTCGAACTATCTTACATTTTATTAAATACACACTTTATGTCAATAACTCTCACACTTTGGATATTGTGTTCACGTGAAGAGGTATTTTGTGGCTTTCTGGAACATCTTCACCCACTCGACACATGCTTTATTTAAAAAAAACTACACATACAAATAGTGTTACCTCTTCTAAGAAACTAAACTAAGTCATCTTGACACTATATACATACTTTCTAAGAAATATAACTCAAATTTCTCTCTTTGAACATCATTCTGTAGATCTTTTATTGAATACATAGTAAACTGAAAAAACTCTGGGAAACTAAATCAGAACAACCTGCCATCCCCTGCACATAATCATAGACTGGAATCAAAGTACAAATTGTTGTCCTTGAATGCACGTAGTCTATGCAATAAGATTCATCTTTTTGACTCCTACGTCAAAAGTATCAACCCGGACTTCATTACAGTCATGGAAACTTGGGCACATCCCTTACTCTGTGATGGGGTTTTCAGCATGACTGGCTACAACCTGTTTCGTAAAGACCGTATTAATCGTCGTGGTGGTGGTGTAGTGGTCTACGTTCGGTCAAATCTGTCGACAATTCCTTGTGCTGATTTGAACCAATCACAGCAGGAAGTTTTTTTCTACAATATATGTATGACCATGTCAACACTGCTACTTGGAGTCGTTTACCGTCCCCCAAATTACCATCAGGACACTCAACTTTGTGATATCCTCAGAGCTGCTGCCAGGAAGACAGCCACTTATGTTTTCATTGCAGGTGACTTCAATCACCCTGAGATTGACTGGGAGACCTTTCGTTGGCCGTCAAGTGCAAATGGCTTCCTTGAGCTGGTGCTGGACTCGAGTTGGTCCCAGGTGGTCACCTCCCCAACGTGAGGTGACAACACTTTGGAACTACTCTACACCACTACTCCTGAAACGGTCATTAGTGTTACTGCTGAGGAACCTTTAGGTGACTCTGATCATTGCCAATAACAAGAACCACAACCATCTCCAAACTGCTCACTTTGACTGGAATAAAGCAGACTGGAACTGTTACTACACCGAGTTGCAACGGCCAAACTGGCTTGAGTTCTACGATTCTGGAGATGTCAACACTGTACTCCAGAACATCCTGAACTCAATATGGACAGCATGTGCGGCATCGGTGCCACGTAAGCGGAAAAAACATCCCAAAAACGCAATTTGGGAGACTGCAGCAGTCCGTCTTGCCAGAAAAGAACGGTGCAATGCTGAACGTGAGTACAAACTTCACAAATCAGACATTAATAGGAAGAGGCGAAATAGATCGTACAGCCACCTCAAACAGGTGACAAAAAAGGCAGTGCTTCAATTTGAGCAGTGCATAGCAACCAGCCCTGACAGTAAGGTGTTCTGGAAGTATGTTCACTCAAAGCAGAGGCCTCACTCTCCAGGTTACTGACGACCCCAAGAAATGCGCAGAGTTCATTGCTGAATGCTATGCAGGCATTTTCACTATTGAAGACCAGAGTGTACGATCTCCACCACCTATGACACCGGACTCTATAACAACCATGGAATTTACACCTGCAATGCTGCGACGTCACCTAAAAAATAAACGCAACCATGCCTCTCCTGGTCTTGATGGTGTTACGTACCTGCTTCTTAAACGTGGTGGGTACTTCCTTCTACACCAGTTATCACGCTTCTTCCAATTCTGTCTGAACAACAGTGCTACTCCAGAACAGTGGAAAACTGCCAGTGTCATTCCTCTGTTCAAAAAGGGTGACCGCACATCACCTGTGAACTATCGTCCAGTCAGTCTTACTAGTTGCATCGCCAAACTGATGGAATCCTGTGTCAGAGAAACACTTTGGAACTTCTGGAGCTCTCACAGTCTTATCCGGCCCTCGCAATTTGGATTTATCCCCAACTCCAGCTGCTGTGATCAACTTATAGAGTTTCTTGAGGACATCACCCGGATCACTGATGGCGGCTCATGGGTGGATGTTGTTTACCTTGACTTTGCGAAGGCCTTCAATTCTGTGCCACACAAAAGACTTATGGCAAAACTCTCTGCAATGGGTGTGAAGGATGATCTTTTTAACTGGTTGAAGTCCTTCATTCTCAGTCGAAGAGAGGTAGTCACGGTTCTGGGACAGCATTCCTCACCATATGAGATGTCATCTGGTGTACCACAGGGATCTGTTCTTGGCCCCCTTTTGTTTGTGGCATATATTAATGACATAGATGCCAACTTAAGGAATGCCACAGTACTAAAGTACGCAGACGACATCAAGCTGTACCTTGAGATAAAAAGGACAGATCCTGAACACTATAGATCTTGCTTGCAGTCTGACCTGGACACAATGCAACAATGGATCTCAGACTGGCAACTCAAGCTAGCTGTGGACAAGTGCACCACCATGCATTTTGGGAGTAAAAACCCAGTGTCCACATACTCCCTCCACAGCACTAATATCAAGAAGTCTTCCTGTGAACGTGACCTGGGCATTACGGTCAGCAGCGATTTGCGTTGGACGAGGCACATCTCTAAAATTGTCAAGAGGGCCGAGGGTGTCTTAGCATCACTCAGCAAGACCTTTGTCAGCCGCTCTCCAGATATCTATTTAAGGCTGTATACAGCTATGGTGCGACCACACTTAGAATTTGCATCACCAGTCTGGAACCCCTATCTTGCTCAGGACATTGACCGCCTGGAAACGTGCAACCAAGCGAATACCCTCCATCAGGCATCTACCATACTCTGAGCGCCTTGCTTCCCTGGGCATGGATTCATTGAAGCTCCGATGCCTGGCAACTGACTTGGTAAACACCCACAACATTGTTAACCATGTTGCCAACAACAACCCTGAGTACCTTTTCGATTTCCATGTGTCTAACACGTGGACATGCCCACAAAGTAAGAAAACAGCACAGTTCCCATGACTTTCGGAAACATTTTTCACGCTCAGAGTTGCTGAAGCATGGAACAAACTACCTGCATCAGTTGTTAGCTGTCGAGACACTGCATCCTTTAAGGCCTCCATGCTTCCCGAGATCCGCCAACAGAACAGCTAACACATACACACATGTACTTCCCTGACATTTGTGTATTATTCTTTGTACTATATTGACGAGTTGTAGTGCACCTGAGCACTTTACACAATAATTTCATTATTATTAAACCTTGTCAACACTAGCAGATATTCTTGAGACACAAAAATAGGTTTTACTATCTTCTCTTTTTGCTAAATACTGTCTACTCAGAAAAATATATAAACCTTCTATAAAGGAATATACCTTTCCTTCTAAGAAACCTCTATATACAGCTACATTTTTATTATCTTTATTTATTTCACACCCAATGAAGCATGGCAGCTTCATTTCTCGCACACATGTATTCTCTTGTACGTAGAAAGAAACCTTTTGTTGTCTAACTAATTGTTACTGTGTCATTTGGAGCAACGTGAAATAGAGTGTCTTGCTCAAGAACACAACGCAAAGTCCGGTCTGAGAATCGAACTCACGATTGTAAAGCCCGACGACTTAAGTTTTGAACGAATTTTTTTTAGATATCATTATCGTAATCAAAGATTAACTGTTGATCAGTGTTAACTAGATCTATATCACTTTAACCCACGTAACATAGAACCATTTACATTCTTAGGATTCTTTATTCCTTTTCAACACGTAACTGTTGATCAGTGTTAACTGGATTTATATCACTTTAACCCACGTAACATAGACCCATTTACATTTTTTAACCCAGGTAACATAGTATCATTTACATTTTAGTTTCTTCTTACGATTCTTTGTTCCTTTCAATACTTAACTGTTGATCAGTGTTAACTAGTTCGATATCACTTTAACCCACGTAAAATAGAACCATTTACATTCTTAGTTTCTTCTTACTATTCCTTTTCAACACGTAACTGGATTTATATCACTTTAACCCATTTACATTTTAGTTTCTTCTTACGATTCTTTGTTCCTTTCAATATTTAACTGTTGATCAGTGTTAACTAGTTCGATATCACTTTAACTCACGTAACGTAGAACTATTTACATTCTTAGTTTCTTTGTTCCTTTTCAACACTTAACTGTTGATCAGTGTTAACTAGATCGATATCACTTTAACCCACGTAAAATAGAACCATTTACATTCTTAGTTTCTTCTTACTATTCCTTTTCAACACGTAACTGTTGATCAGTGTTAACTGGATTTATATCACTTTAACCCATTTACATTTTAGTTTCTTCTTACGATTCTTTGTTCCTTTCAATACTTAACTGTTGATCAGTGTTAACTAGTTCGATATCACTTTAACTCACGTAACGTAGAACTATTTACATTCTTTGTTCCTTTTCAACACTTAACTGTTGATCAGTGTTAACTAGATCGATATCACTTTGACCCACGTAAAATAGAACCATTTACATTCTTACGATTCTTTATTCCTGTTGATCAGTGTTAACTGGATTTATATCACTTTAACCCACGTAACATAGAACCATTTACATTTTAGTTTCTTCTTACGATTCTTTGTTCCTTTCAACACTTAACTAGTTCGATATCACTTTAACCCACGTAACATACTATATACGAATTGTATTCCGTTTATTTTGCCATAAATGAATAAAGAAAGTTTACATCCTATATACGAATTGTATTCCGTTTATTTTGCCATAAATGAATAAAGAAAGTTTACATCTTATATACGAATTGTGTTCAGTTTATTTTGACAAAACCGATTAAAGAAATCAAGAGTCTACAAGAAACTGAGTAAAAGGTACTGTAAAGAGCGTAAGTGTATACGAAGTTTCTAAATAAAGAAGCTAAAAAAGTTTTTGAAAATAGCAACTGTAAGAAACAGAACAATATTTTTTTTTTTTTTTTTCTTATCAAGGGAGGTAACTCTTTCTAAGTAAGAGTTGCCTCCCTTGAACAGTGTCTCAAAAAAAGAAACTAAGAATCTCAATGAAGTGTCTAAAAAGAAACTAAGAATCTAAATGAAGTGTCTAAAAAGAAACTAAGAATCTAAATGAAGTGTCTAAACAAAAATCTATATGAAATGTGTGTTTTTGAAAGTGTCAAAAAAATTCTATATGAAATGTGTGTTTTTGAAAGTGTCAAAAAAAATTCTATATGAAATGAGTGTTTTTGAAAAGTCGAAAAAAAATTCTATATGAAATGTGTGTTTTTGAAAGTGTCAAAAAAAATTCTATATGAAATGAGTGTTTTTCAAAAGTCGAAAAAAAATTCTATATGAAATGTGTGTTTCTGAAAAGTCGAAAAAAAATTCTATATGAAATGAGTGTTTTTCAAAAGTCGAAAAAAAATTCTATATGAAATGTGTGTTTCTGAAAAGTCGAAAAAAAATTCTATATGAAATGAGTGTTTTTCAAAAGTCGAAAAAAAATTCTATATGAAATGTGTGTTTCTCAAAAGTCGAAAAAAAATTCTATATGAAATGTATGTTTCTGAAAAGTCGAAAAAAAATTCTATATGAAATGTGTGTTTCTGAAAAGTCGAAAAAAAATTCTATATGAAATGAGTGTTTTTCAAAAGTCGAAAAAAAATTCTATATGAAATGAGTGTTTTTTAAAAGTCGAAAAAAAATTCTATATGAAATGTATGTTTCTGAAAAGTCGAAAAAAAATTCTATATGAAATGTGTGTTTCTGAAAAGTCGAAAAAAAATTCTATATGAAATGAGTGTTTTTCAAAAGTCGAAAAAAAATTCTATATGAAATGTGTGTTTCTGAAAAGTCGAAAAAAAATTCTATATGAAATGAGTGTTTTTCAAAAGTCGAAAAAAAATTCTATATGAAATGAGTGTTTCTGAAAAGTCCAAAAAAAATTCTATATGAAATGTATGTTTCTGAAAAGTCGAAAAAAAAATCTATATGAATTGTATGTTTCTGAAAAGTCGAAAAAAATTTCTATATGAAATGAGTGTTTTTCAAAAGTCGAAAAAAAAATCTATATGAAATGTGTGTTTCTGAAAAGTCGAAAAAAATTTCTATATGAAATGAGTGTTTTTCAAAAGTCGAAAAAAAAATCTATATGAAATGTGTGTTTCTGAAAAGTCGAAAAAAAATTCTATATGAAATGAGTGTTTTTCAAAAGTCGAAAAAAAATTCTATATGAAATGAGTGTTTTCAAAAGTCGAAAAAAAATTCTATATGAAATGTATGTTTCTGAAAAGTCGAAAAAAAAATCTATATGAAATGTATGTTTCTGAAAAGTCGAAAAAAATTTCTATATGAAATGAGTGTTTTTCAAAAGTCGAAAAAAAAATCTATATGAAATGTATGTTTCTGAAAAGTCGAAAAAAAATTCTATATGAAATGAGTGTTTTTCAAAAGTCGAAAAAAAATTCTATATGAAATATGTGTTTTTCAAAAGTCGAAAAAAAATTCTACATGAAATGTATGTTTTTCAAAAGTCGAAAAAAAAATCTATATGAAGTGTATGTTTCTGAAAAGTCGAAAAAAATTTCTATATGAAATGAGTGTTTTTCAAAAGTCGAAAAAAAAATCTATATGAAATGTATGTTTCTGAAAAGTCGAAAAAAAATTCTATATGAAATGAGTGTTTTTCAAAAGTCGAAAAAAAAATCTATATGAAATGTATGTTTCTGAAAAGTCGAAAAAAAATTCTATATGAAATGAGTGTTTTTCAAAAGTCGAAAAAAAAATCTATATGAAATGTATGTTTCTGAAAAGTCGAAAAAAAAATCTATATGAAATGTATGTTTCTGAAAAGTCGAAAAAAAATTCTATATGAAATGAGTGTTTTTCAAAAGTCGAAAAAAAAATCTATATGAAATGTATGTTTCTGAAAAGTCGAAAAAAAATTCTATATGAAATGAGTGTTTTTCAAAAGTCGAAAAAAAAAATCTATATGAAATGTATGTTTCTGAAAAGTCGAAAAAAAATTCTATATGAAATGAGTGTTTTTCAAAAGTCGAAAAAAAAATCTATATGAAATGTATGTTTCTGAAAAGTCGAAAAAAAATTCTATATGAAATGAGTGTTTTTCAAAAGTCGAAAAAAAAATCTATATGAAATATATGTTTCTGAAAAGTCGAAAAAAAATTCTATATGAAATGAGTGTTTTTCAAAAGTCGAAAAAAAAAATCTATATGAAATGTATGTTTCTAATAAGTCGAAAAAAAATTCTATATGAAATGTTTCTCAAAAGTCGAAAAAAACTTCGATATGAAATATGATTTTGAAAAAAAAGAGTTAAATAAAGGGAGATAATTCTAACATTTTTGAGCAAAAGGGGGTAAGGCGGATTCTCATCGTGGTCTAGGACGCAGGCCAGCATATAGCCAGCCTGCAAACATCCCAGCCGCCGTAGCCACGTGCACACCACAACGATTCGAACTTGGGATACATAGTATGGAAACGACACATACATACGTAGCCGACGACGTCCGAGCCGTTGCGCGCATCGCCACGCACAAGCCGCAATTCTACTAAGTAAAATAGATATATTTATAGGTACAATTTTATTTACTTTTTTAAAAAAAAATATAGAAACGGAAAGGGAGATAACACGTCTCAAAATATATTCCGTTTCTATATATATAAAGTAATTTTGAACGTATATACGGAACAATTTTTATGGAAATAAATATACTTATGTCAAGCTGGTAACATATATATTACCTCCGTTTAGACGGCAGTCCAGCAACATTATTGACTTGCTTCTTTCGCCCTCTTACCTGATACTGACCAGCTTTAGTTGGCCGTACGACATCCTATGGTACGTATACGCTATAAAACTGCTTCTTTGGCCATAGGAGATACTATGTGAAGTATATGCTTCTCTCGCCCTCTAGGGTTCAGCTGGCCGTAGGAAATACTATGGGAAGTATGCATTCTAAAACTGCTTCTTTCAGCCTCTGACCAGAGATTATCGTACGAGGGTTTAGCTGGCTGTAGAGGTTCCTACGAGATGTTTACACCCTCTAAACAAGCACTGATCATGGTTTAGCTGGCCGTAGAGGATTCCACAAGAAGTATATGGCCTTAAACTGCTTATTTCACCATCTAACCTGGCATTGACCAAGGTTTAGCTGGCCGTAGAGGATAGTACGAGATGTTTACGCCCTTAAAGTGCTTCAATCGCCCTCTCATATGGAATTCACCAACTGTGGAGGAGGGTGGTTTAGCTAGCTGTAGAGGATCCTACGAGATGTTTACGCCTTTAAAGTGCTCATGTCCCTCTCCAACCTAGCATTGACTAAGAGAAGTAACTGGCCGTAGAGGTTCCCACGAGAAGTATACGTCCTTAAACTGCTTCAATCACCCTTTCACCTGGAATTGACCAACTATGAAGGACGGTGGTTTTGGTGTGCCATGTAGGTATGGTTCTAACTGCTTACTAGGAGTGGCAGATTGACAATCAACTGCACACACGTGGAACAGACATAAGCAATGACAACATCATATCTGTCTTTAACCTGGATTGCTTTGGAAACGTAAGATAATGTAGCATGATCAATCTATCACGTAACAATGAGCACCATTGAAATACAACACTACATGGAGATGTTGCAGTAGCTAAACAAAACTATCGTTTCAATAATTATTGCTGACGTTTATGGAAGGAAATAAAACTTTACTTTACCTCCTTATAAATAGTAAAATCCAAGTTTTTAACGTTTTTCATTCGGGTTTGAAAAAAAAGAAATTATTCCAGCGGCCATTTTGTTTTTGCGAAGCAGAATTAGGCCAATTACACATGCGCAAAAAAGTAGACATCAGTGCGCATGCGCAAAGTATTTAAACCCATCGTGAGTTCGATTCTTTTTAGATTGTATACTTCCCATTTTATATATAGTATATTTATATTAATAATAAATAATTACTATATATATTAATACATACATATATGTATATAATTGTATTTTTAAAAATATATGTATTTATACACATATATTTTATTAAATATATATAAATTATTTTCTTACTAGGAGCGGCAGATTGACAATCAACTGCACACACATCTTTGTAGCAGTTGACGATTATACTGCTATACCAGTCATTGTGTATGGCACGATTTTGTATCACTTGGTTTTCAATATGAGTGGCTATGGTGTGTCCCACCATCCTAGATGCTTTAAGCATCTCGGCAACTATCACCGAAGGTTCAGCTGCCTTGCCTGTCTTCATATCTTGATTGCCTTAATTACTATACTACTGCTGACTTCTACAGCCAGTCCCTCTGTTGAGTTTACTTGAGGAAAACTATGTAATACAATAATGATGTATTTAAGTCTTTAGCATTTAATTGCGGCCATAATTTTCTTGCCAAACCTTTGTTGTTTCATCATTTAGTTCCTGAAACATAAATAAACTCAACTCCTGCTGCGAAAACTGAGGTGCTCATCCTCTCAAGTAAGCCTGTACAGTGAACCCTACATGAAGCCAATAGAGAAGTTCAAGTATCCGGGGACAAGAATTACAGTAATGTGCCAGCTTCAGCAGACCCTAAGTTCGGGTATTGGATGCCGCCTGACTCCACTATGAGGAGGGACAGGCAGTTGGCCGCGCCAAACCCATCTAATAGCATAACCATAGTTTAGGGGACCAGTACTGGATGACGCTGCTCTGAGGAAGGATCGGTGTGGAACCACTGAGTAAAACGTACTATAAAGAACGTAAGTGTATATGAAGTTTCTAAATAAAGAGGCTAAGAATGTTTTTGAAAATGTCGGAAAAAATAAAGGGAGGTAACTCTATCAAAGTAAGAAATGTCTCCCTTGAAAAGTGTCTTTAAAAAAAAGAAAAGAAACTAAGAATCTAGATGAAGTGTCTAAAAAAAAGAAATTAAGAATCTAAAAAAAGTCTTTAGCATTTAATTGCGACCCATCTCACAGCATAACCATAGTTTAGGGGACCAGTAATGGATGACGCTGCTCTGAGGAAGGATCGGTGTGGAACCACAGTATGGGAGCCTGGAACACAGATTTGGGGTCCTGGCACTGGATGTCACCACTATGAGAATGGACATGTATTTGCATCCTGGTACATGTTGGATGGTCATTACTTTCCATCCTGGTACATGTTGGATGGTCATTACAGTCCTACACTTTCCATCCTGGTACATGTTGGATGGTCATTACAGTCCAACACTTTCCATCCTGGTACATGTTGGATGGTCATTACAGTCCAACACTTTCCATCCTGGTACATGTTGGATGGTCATTACAGTCCAACACTTTCCATCCTGGTACATGTTGGATGGTCATTACAGTCCAACACTTTCCATCCTGGTACATGTTGGATGGTCATTACAGTCCAACACTTTCCATCCTGGTACATGTTGGATGGCCATTACAGTCCGAGACTAGAGAGATCGTGGGACTATATCTTCATTCTTACATTTCATATTTGGTAGGGTTTCTATGGGTGGGTGCCATTCCCAACACCAACCACTTTACAGAGTAGTGACCAAATCAGTATGAATCTCTATGGTGCACAGTCTCCACCTCAGTGTGTTGATGTGGCTACAATCCTTCTTCTTCCTGAGCCAGGCTGCATCCTCTACCTCAACACCCTTCATTTCCAGAATGATCCCTTGTGCTGCTGGCATCACACCATACCTCATTTTTCTGTTGCCCAGCATTTCTATGAGAAAAATAATATTTTACCCGGCACCACCCTACAAAAATAAAGAAAATGTTATCAAAGACCTTAAACAAATACCTCCATATGAAAACAAGGGTAAAAATAAATTACATGAACGGATGTGAAGGATGATCTTTTTAACTTGTTGAAGTCCTTCATTCTCAGTCGAAGAGAGGTAGTCATGGTTCTAGGACAGCATTCCTCACCGATGAGATGCCATCTGATGTACCACAGATATCTGTTCTTGGTCCCCTTTTGTTTGTGGCATATATTAATGACATAGATGCCAACTTAAAGAATGCCACAGTACTGAAATATGTAGATCACATCAAACTGTACCTTGAGATAAAAAGGACAGATCCTGAACACTATAGATCTTTCCTGCAATCAGACCTGGACACAATGGATCACCGATTGGCAACTCAAGTTGGCTGTGCACAAATGTACCACCATGCGTTTAGGGAGGGAAAACCCAGCATCCACATACTCCCTCTTCAACACTAATATCAAGAAGTCTTCTTGTGAACGTGACCTGGGAATTACTGTCAGCAGCGATTTGTGTTGGACAAAACACGTCTCTAAAATTGTCAAGCATCCAGCCCACACTGTAAAGTGGACGTGTAGGCGCCACGAAAAAGCACCCAGCACTCACTGTAAATGAGGTTCGTGTTAGGAAGGGCATCCAGCTTAAGAAATCAAGCCAAATCAGTTCCTGTATGAGCAAGACATTGTCAGCCGAACAGACACTGCCCACAACAGGACAACCCGTCTAACCCGTGCTAGCGTGGAAGAACGGACGTAAAACGGTGATAATGATTCTTTAAAACCTCCATGCTTCCTGAACTTCGCCAACACTACACCTGCTATCCCCCCCCCCCTCCATACACATGTATTTCATGACTCATACACTGTTCATTTGCCTGAAATTTCAACATTATTCTATGTACTATACATTCACCTTTGATGAGTTGTTGTGCACTGTACACAATTATTTGTATTCAAAAAGTTTGTGTTGGTTGACAACGAAGTTCTATTGTTGTTGGTGGCTCGTTTTACTAAAATATTACACAATACTAATAAATGTACATGAATATTAAAGGACCTTAGATTCAGTCTTACAATGTCATGAATGTTTTAGCTTGCCATTAAAAATATTTAGAAAGAAACACCAATATTTTCTGTTCAATGTGTAATTGGGGGTGTGTTTGTTTTCTCACGTTTTGTTTGGAATTTTTCCCTTTCGTTATTTCTCTCTATATTTATATATATTCACTTGTAAATCATATTGGTTAGATAAATTACTTATGGGCGTTGAAATAGTTAATATAATAAAGTTTAGTTTTGTAATAATTACGTGAATATCAAAAATTTCAAAGTCATCATTACAAATGCTACCTTTCAAAGTTAGTCACACATTCTCAGTCATGTTTTAGTATTTTCGCTGTGAAAATTTTTATTGAGTATAATTGATTTGGAACAAAGTTTAAATAAATTTTTATTTAATTATATAATTTTTGCAACAGAAAATAATAAAATTAAGCAACAAAAGTGAAGGAGTAGCCAATCCTAGACAGTGGTGGCCATAACTGGACTCCGAAACCAAAGGTTGCGCATACATGTTAAGTGTATGACATTTTGAATATATAGCGCATTACTGGTTCTATATTTTATCGACCTCGTAATTAAGATTAAAATGTTTATTTAAAAAAAATAGAAAGCGAAGGAAGCTGTAAAGCAGCTAGAATCTTGTTGAATCTTTTCGTATCCACCATGTACTCAAAGATTTTGTTTATAGATCTTAATAATATAGATTAGTTATTGGCTTGCCTAAAATATTTCCGATGACACCTGTGATGTGAGATTAATTGACGCACTTACAAGGTGTATCAAAAAGAATCTTCCGATTTCATTTTAACAAATAAACATATAATCATACGGTAACTTGTACAATACATGTCTAAACATAAAAGTTTTATTTACATTCTAATAAATGTTTAATATGCTCACCTCCGGCCATACAGTATTCATCTACATGGTAGTCGTAAAGACAGACCTCAATATTTGAGATTATATTTAATATATAAACTAAGGTTACCTCAGCTCTAGCATCAGTCCTTCGTACTTCCCTTGGATCAAGCCAAACGGGGGCTGACGTCTGAAACAAGCCCCAATACCAACAATTACACAAATAAGAATGATTTTGATATCCTACTTACTAGATATTCACACAAAGTGACATTAGAATTCTTGCCAAACCTGCTAGAAATAGCAGGCAAATATTTATCGCTCGCCACGTTTTATGCGAGGACACATTCGAAAATGTAGTTTTAGATAGCTATATATGGACATGTTGGTCAACGCTAGAATCTCATTGATTCTATATACATAAATCGGTTTTCAGGGGGACGTATACAGGTTATGGGAATTGTTCTTTCGTCCAGACAGCATTCTTTTCAAAATAACGGTGTGTAACTTAATTATGTCCCCCGTGTAAGAATTTCGTATTACACCCCTCTCTCTATTATATATAAGGTTGCTGTTTACTTTTATTCACAGGTCAGACTCGGGGGACCAAGACATGTGTTTACATATACTAAGATCTAGACGTAATCAAAAGTGAATTGTTAATCTCTTCCTACACAAATAAAATATAAGAGATTGCATTCACGTGTCACAGCTAATTCAACCTCGTAATTCTTAGGAAACTTGGCTGCTATTTCTAGCAATCAGAGCGAACACGTAGGGACATGTTGCAGTTGTTTACTTTTATGAACGAGCATGTGTGTCATCGATGGAATTCCTGCCGTGACCATCCTGTGTTTATAGTATCTAGCTATCCACCACTATATCGTTGAATGCACCTTTCGTTGTTTTAAGAGTGGGTTTAGAAGACAGAACATCTGTGGGTGAGGTGCTGGAGAATGTCTGAGTGGCTTTAAATTAATTAGCCACGGTTCCATGAAATGAAGAAGCGAAAACACTTTGAAAAATAGCGGTGCCATAGTAATTATGATACCGATGTAGCGGTTTCATATTACCCTTGATTTACCTTCACCCCTACCACCACAACGGTAATTTGATGTTCACTTTCTAGATTAATTACTGACAATATTAAAGGTATTTTGTGGAGGTTTAAAAGAATGAAAATTTCATTACAAATGGAGGGGTACATTTTTTAACCCCAATAATAATGACTATTATTTAAAATACATTGTATAACATATGTATGCGCCCTTCTGGTGTAAAGTTCAACACGGCAGTACTGGCTGCCAGTTCGAACGTTTTATCTACTTGCTGGGCTGTCGAACGTCTCAGAAACTATATAAGTAGCTGGTAAAATGGTTTTCAAAGGGAAGTAACTCATTCAAATATTTTTTAATGAGTTATTTCCCCCATTGACGGTAATTTTTTTTAAAATGGTTTTCTTATTGCATGTTTTTAATTGAAGGGAATTTCGTTATTTAAAATAACATTTTAATGTTCTTTTTACTGGTCGTCTGCTGCCAATGATATTAAGAAAAGGCGTAAAGAGAGAGGAGTGGTAGGAGGTAGACATAACAACTGTGGTCGGAACACTGGTGTTTGTTTTCAAAGAAGTGAAGACAACAAATTTTATTTGAATCTTAAAAATCTTATAAATTTTAATACAGAAGAGAAGCTTGGTAATTATAAATTGCTCAGAAAGCTGCGTGTTCGAATCACATCGGAATGTCACCAATTATGTGTGAACAATTTCGAGTTGCGTGCCTGAATGAGTCCAGGCAAGTTGAGTCCCAGTGTGGGTGAGTTTCATGTGTCGATAGCTGTTTTCATACCTAACCAGGTGAAAAGTGATAATGCAGAATCCCCACACGAATCAAGAACATGCATTATAGATAACAAAATGTTTGTGTGTAAAAAGGAATGATGTATGTTTGATGCAAAACGTGTATGCAGGCATATAATACAGTAAAAATCAACATTCATATACAACCTTAAAATATATATATATATAATCATAATTGTTCTAAACAACAAAAAGTTCAGTTTTTCTTTTCTCTGTATCACTTTTCTTTTCTCTGTATAAGAATGTTACCATTTCTTGCTAGGAAGCTAGCAGTGTTATCTGTTGTTGAAGATGATGACGAAGATAGCAAAGAAGAAGGCAACAAAGAAGAAGACGAAGATGGCGAAGAAGATGAAGACGTCGACAACGAAGAATCACCGGGGTGACTTCAAGAGATCGCCCACGCAGATTTCACTACATTAGTTCCTCACCCAGTACGATGCAGAATCAGTAATCGATTGCAAAAGGGGTATCGAAATTTGATCACAGAAGCGTGTCCCAAAACAGATAATTTGTGGCCACTGCTCCCGTATTCCATGTGCAGAGAAATTTGGATTATGTTCTACAAATGACTATTTCTCTCGATGTATCATGCTTTCCCAGTGAGTCGGGGAAGTCATGACTGGATTGAGGTTTACGCTATGACATGAGTGTGTGCAATTTCAAGTTGCTTGCTTGAATGAGTCCAGGCGAGTTGAGTCCCAGTGTGGGTGAGTTTCATGTGTCGATAGCTGTTTCCATACCTAACCAGGTGAAAAGTGATAACGCAGAATCCCCACACGAATCAAGAACATGCATTATAGATAACAAAATGTTTGTGTGTAAAAAGGAATCATGTGTGTTTGATGGAAAACATGTATGTGCATGCAGGCATATAATACAGTAAAAATCAACATCCATATACAACCTTAAAATATATATATATAATCATAATTGTTCTAAACAACAAAAAGTTCAGTTTTTCTTTTCTCTGTATCACTTTCCTATTTTGAAATATCCTTGGTATAAGAATGTTACCATTTCTTGCTAGGAAGCTAGCAGTATTATCTGTTGTTGAAGATGATGACGAAGATGGCAAAGAAGAAGACAACAAAGAAGAAGACGACGACACAAGAAGAATATGAAGACGAAGAAGATGAAGACGATGACAAAGAAGAAGACGGCGACAACGAAGAAGATGGAGACGGCGACAACGAAGAAGATGAAGACGTCGACAACAAAGATGAAGACGTCGACAACAAAGATGAAGACGTCGACAACAAAGATGAAGACGTCGACAACGAAGAAGAAGAAGACGTCAACAACGAAGAAGAAGAAGATGTCGACAACGAAGAAGAAGAAGACGGCGAAGAAGGTGAAGATGACGACGATGAAGATGACAACGAAGAAGACAAAGACGTCGACAACAAAGAAGATGAAGACGAAGAAGAAGACAAAGACGTCGACAACGAAGAAGAATACGTCGACAACGAAGAAGATGAAGACGACGATGACGAAGACAAAGACGTCGACAACAAAGACAAAGATGTCGACAACGAAGAAGAAGAAGACGAAGACAACGAAGAAGAAGAAGTCACAGTAAATATTCTGTAGAATCGAAGTTTGGTAAATAATTTGAAGTGAAGTTTTATAATATAGATGAGTAGCTTGGTAATTATTGATTTCTCAGAAAGCTGCGTGCTCGAATCAAGTCGTAATATCACCAATTATAGCGATTATTTGTTTGGTCAATGTTGGTAGTGGATTGTGTTGTGGTGTTGATTCGTTTGTTGCATGTGTCCTCACTTGTAGCTTGCTGTGTGGTCGCTGTTGTGGGATAGAGTGTGACCAACGGTTGCATGTGTGTAGGTAAGTGACTAAAAGTTCAATAAGATGATGATGATATGATAGTTCTTTGATCACCCAGAAAATGAATATATATAAATGAACCATTATGACACCAAACTGCTTTATTATTAATTTATTGAAAATAACTCACACCGGAGCTATAAGAAAAATGGACAAGAATTATGTACATTATTTGTTTGTTTGTAAAAGTAGAATTAAATTGTATTTACCAAGAAAACTTCATAAACTTCACTGTCTTGGTTAAGAGAGAGGCCAAGAGAGAAATTGAGTGAAAGAGAGAGAGAATAAGAGTCTGTAGGCCCCCAAGGGGTCTGTATAAAGCAAATGTTTTACATCGTTACTCTATCAAGAACTGCTCCGAACTGCCTTTTGCTTGGTCTAAGACAGACTATTTATATCTGTCACTTCTGTCCCCTGCCTTGAGAACCACCGGGGTGACCTCAAGAGATCGCCCACGCAGATTTCACTACATTAGTTCCTTACCCAGTACGATGCAGAATCAGTAATCGATTGCAAAAGGGGTATCGAAATTTGATCACAGAAGCGTGTCCTAAAACACATAATTTGTGGCCACTGCTCCCGTATTCCATGTGCAGAGAAATTTGGATAGAAAGAAAAAAAAATCTGTAAATATACAGAGTTGCGATCAACTCATCTATTTTAAACTGTTGTGTATGGATGGCTTAACGTGCGAGGCTGTGCTCTCGGATTATGTTCTACAAATGACTATTTCTCTCGATGTATAATTTGTATCATGCTTTCCCAGTGAGTCGGGGAAGTCATGACTGGATTGAGGTTTACGCTATGACATGAGTGTGTGCAATTTCAAGTTGCTTGCTTGAATGAGTCCAGGCGAGTTGAGTCCCAGTGTGGGTGAGTTTCATGTGTCGATAGCTGTTTCCATACCTAACCAGGTGAAAAGTGATAATGCAGAATTCCCACTCGAATCAAGAACATGCATTATAGATAACAAAATGTTTGTGTGTAAAAAGGAATCATGTGTGTTTGATGGAAAACATGTATGTGCATGCAGGCATATAATACAGTAAAAATCAACATCCATATACAACCTTAAAATATATATATATAATCATAATTGTTCTAAACAACAAAAAGTTCAGTTTTTCTTTTCTCTGTATCACTTTCCTATTTTGAAATATCCTTGGTATAAGAATGTTACCATTTCTTGCTAGGAAGCTAGCAGTATTATCTGTTGTTGAAGATGATGACGAAGATGGCAAAGAAGAAGACAACAAAGAAGGCAACAAAGAAGAAGACGACGACACAAGAAGAAGATGAAGACGATGACGAAGATGAAGACGATGACGAAGATGAAGACGATGACGAAGATGAAGACGATGACGAAGATGAAGACGATGACAAAGAAGAAGACGGCGACAACAAAGAAGATGAAGACGGCGACAACAAAGAAGATGAAGACGGCGACAACGAAGAAGATGAAGACGGCGACAACGAAGAAGATGGAGACAACGAAGAAGATGGAGACGGCGACAACGAAGAAGATGAAGACGGCGACAACGAAGAAGATGAAGACGGCGACAACGAAGAAGATGGAGACAACGAAGAAGATGGAGACGGCGACAACGAAGAAGATGGAGACGGCGACAACGAAGAAGATGGAGACGGCGACAACGAAGATGAAGACGTCGACAACAAAGATGAAGATGTCGACAACGAAGAAGAAGAAAACGTCGACAACGAAGAAGATGAAGATGGACATGTCGACAACGAAGAAGATGAAGACGTCGACAACGAAGAAGATGAAGACGTCGACGTCGACAACGAAGAAGATGAAGACGTCGACAACGAAGAAGATGAAGATGGACACGTCGACAACGAAGAAAATGAAGATGACAACAACGAAGAAGATGAAGACGGAGACGTCGACAACGAAGAAGATGAAGACGTCGAAAACGAAGAAGATGGAGACGTCGAAAACGAAGAAGATGAAGACGGAGACGTCGACAATGAAGACGACAACAACGAAGAAGATGAAGATGGAGACGTCGACAAACAAGAAGAAGAAGACGTCGAAAACGAAGAAGATGAAGACGTCGACAACGAAGAAGATGAAGACGTCGACAACGAAGAAGAAGAAGACGTCGACAACGAAGAAGAAGAAGACGTCGACAACGAAGAAGAAGAAGACGTCGACAACGAAGAAGATGAAGACGGAGACGTCGACAACGAAGAAGAAGATGAAGACGACAACGAAGACGACGAAGACGTCGACAACGAAGAAGAAGATGAAGACGACAACGAAGACGACGAAGACGTCGACAACGAACAAGTAGCAACAAAATTGTTAAAACACTTCTGAAAATTGAGAAAATCTCGTTATACTTTATTATCAGATTAAGGAAATACAAAATATCTGTTTTTCTAAATATCATTTTCTTTGTATTAAGTCAAGAATGAAATTTGCAGAAATTTGATTTTTCCCCAACAAATTTTATACTCGACCACCAATATATATTTTTTTTCTGGAACAATACATTTGTTCATTTATTTTAGGATTTATAAAAATTCTATTTATAAAATGTTTTTCATCCAGTAACACAAAATAAGGTGTAGTAAATATCATCATACATTACGTCCATCACGTTCTTTTGTTGTATCTTTGAGTTCGTAGGCCGGTCGAAACTTTAAAATGCCAAATTTATCTGTATACTGCAGTACGGGGTTAGGATGCGTGTTGTTCATAGATCCAAGAGAGGTGTACCTGTAAAAATAGATCAACAGAGATAATAGTTGTGAGCAGAGGCGTTACTCTATCAAGAACTGCTGGGTCTAAGACAGGTTATTTATATCTGTCGCTTCCTCTGTCCCCTGCCTTGAGAACCACCGGGGTGACCTCAAGAGATTGCCCACGCACAGACTTGTTTATGCCAAAAATGAGGTAGCTCAGAATTTGACCGTTAAATGTCACCCAGGGGTCAAAGTATGGACAGATTTCGCTACATTAGTTGCTCAACAAGATCGATGCAGGAGCAGTAATCGATTAAAAAAGGGGTAGCGAAATTTGATCACAGAAGTGTGTCCCAAAACACAAAATGTGGACACTGCTTACATATTCCATGTGCAGAGAAATTTGGAAAGAAAAAAAATTGTGTAAATGTGTGTGCATATGTGTGTGAGTGAGTGTGTGTGTGTGTGTAACATTTAAAAGAAGCTGTAAATATTCAGAGTTGTGATATACAGAGTTCATAGATCCAGAGTACATAGAGGTGTACCTGTAAAAATAGATCAGTGATAATACTTGTGAGCAGAGGCATAACCAGGGTATAGCACGTGCCACGGGCACCACATGAAGGGGGCGCTACTTGGACTAGGAGCACTTTCTATTAAAGTCAGATAAGCTGTCGTCAGCAGATAAAAAAAAGAACATTCTTCAGATGTATGATCTGTCTTTGATTGTCATGAGTGAGAAGCACTATGGTGGTTGGATCATGGGTGTCACGTTTGAGCATGAAAGAAGATATTGAATAATGAATGTACCTCTCTAAGACAATGTCACTGGATCAAGATCTTTGGCACCACACAGAAGACCCGCCTTCCCTACATGCAAAGTTAACCTACAGTCAGTAGGCCCCTCCTAACCAAATATACACCCCAACCCACTACCCCTACTCCATCCTCCCACTCCCACCAACACTACCCTTTCTCTGTAAAGTTATATTGGTACCACAACATCCAGTCCAAACTAAAGAGGTCGTGTAGGTGTCATGACAAAAAAACACACAGTCCTCGCTGTAATGTGGTCATGTAGGAAACACGGTAAAAAGGCTCCCAGTCCACACTGTAAATGCGGTTGGTGTTAGGAAGAGCATCTAGCCGTAGAAAACCTGCCAGATAGCTATACGAGCGAGACACGGTCGTCCGATCAGTCTTGCCTCAAATGGGACAATTTCCTCTAACCCATGCTAGTGTGGAAGTTAAATGATGATGATGAGTCTAAGGTACATTATTCTCAAAAATAGAAGCAATGATCATGGCTTTGATATCTTTAATTCAAGATAAGCAGTCAAACAACAAAATACAATACAGAAAGCAAATAAGAGAACATCTACAGAGTATCAAGGCTCCTCAGAAAGAGAAACATTTTTATGCAGTGAGCTCATGTTTAAGAAGGTCAGTAGCTATACAATAACATAACTTACCCAAGGTCATATAATGTACAGTATGGAATGCAAAATGTACGTAAGAAGGTCCAGATGTCATTGTAGGTCCAGTAAAGAAGTGGGTTTACCCTCATGAAAGTTGGCCAGCCAGAGTCAGTCTCAATAAAGGGTTTCAGGTTATCTGGAATAGTTCAAAGAGATGATGAAAGTTCAGAGAGATGATGAAAGTTTACTAGAGAGAGACAAAGAGGACAACATTTTAGTGATTGTTAAAAAGTGTTTGAAAGGCAAAGAGTTGAGCATTATTAGAAAAACACAAATACATTTTCAAGAAGGCCAGTCTTTGAAATCAAATCTTAAAACATTTATTCCTCTTATACACAGTTTCACTCTCAACTTGTCTATGCTTGGTCGTTCATGCACATTGACATTGCACATCATCGGAGCATGCTTGTTTCATTTCTCTCCAGCCGTTACATAATCTCAGCAGTTGCTGCCCATGTCTCACTCCCATGCAGCATCAAACATCATATAACCAACCTTTCATTCGTAGGGAGAAACCTTTCATTGTCAACAGAGGAAGCAACTCCCTAAATTTCTTCCATCCTGTCATTCTAGATACTATGGTCTCGGAGCATCCTCCTCCCTTGCTAATCTCATCACCTAGGCATCGTCGTCATAATTTAATGTCTATTTTCTACACTAGCATGGGTTGTCACATTATGTGACAAGTTAAGTCTAGAGACCAAGTCAGGCTCAGATGGATCTGTATTTTTACATAGTTTCTACAACTGTATGTCCTTCTTCACACTAATCATTGTTACAGTGTGTGATAGATTATACTGGAAAAGAACAATGAATGATAAGGGTTGAAGAGGTGGCAGAACTAGACTGAGATTCTATCTGGAAGAGACAGAAGAAATATTTCTTAAAGATGTGGTTAAGAGAAGAGTTGCCTTAGTAGTCAACAGAGCCCAAATGGGCAAAAAAAAAAGAAAAGAAAAAAAAAAAAGAAAAACAGGAAAATGTTAACAAAAGATCAGAAAATAAATCACCTGAGTAAGGATCTGTAATTCTCGTTCCCATCAGTACAGCTTTCACCTCTGGATTCTTTACTTTCAATTCTGATAAAGATTCCTTAATTTTACCATTCAATGAAATCATTTTCAGGTTGTAACTGGAGCAGATAAAGAGAAAGGTTTAACTCTTAACACTGTGATAATCTAGCAGAAAATATCTAAAAATGGGTTCAAATGTTATATATAGATAATTGTGAAATTTTTCAGTATTTATATACACACACACATACATGCAGGCAGACATACATAACTGCATCTCGATTTCAAGAATTGTCACCAGCAGACTAGTTTAAGTAAAGTAACGCTAGCATAAAGTACACTCCCTTTAATAGTTTTAACAAATGTATCACAGCATAGTTTATTCAGTTTGCTACAATAATTTCTTTTAGTCGTTCATCATTATCAACGTGGTTTAACGTCTGCATTGCCTGCTAGCAAGAGTTGGACGGGTCAACGTAAACCACGTCAGTACTGAAGCAGGTCTAAAGACCTAGCCTCGGGGTCTATATCCCGCTTACGTACAGTTGTACATTCTATCGAGTGCACAGTAGAAGTTGTGTCTTTTTACACAAAAATGATGGGTTCTTCCAACCCTTTGTTTGGCAAGCTTTCTACGACTGAATGCCCTTCCTCACACCAACTACTTTACAGCATGTGCTGTGTATTTTTATCGCCTTGTATTTACAAAATATATATTTGTGCCATAAAATACACAACAGTATGGAATGTAGAAAGCTCTAGCTGAAGTTTAGAGTCTGCAGCTCTCTCTTCCCTTTCCCTTACACTTGCTATTTATTCTTGTTCTCCGCTTCCAACCTTGTTGCTTTGGCTGCAAACCTAGGTACTGCTGCCTGCAGTGCAAAGGAGAGGAAAATTACCAAATACTGGAGTTTGACAGATCACTTCCTTTTCATGCTGGTTGCTGTCAAGACATTGGGTGTCCTAGGTCCTTTGCAAAATTGGAAAAAGGGCAACCTGGCTAAAGAAGGAACCCTACGAGGTGGAATAGCTGTTGCAAAAGGTATCACTGGCCATTTTGTCTACAGGACGAAACAGAGATACTGCCCGGACTGGGGTGTAAAGACTATCACTCTCTCCCTCTTCCTTTCCTTAATTGTTTAATTTCTTCTTTCATTTTATTTGTTTAATTTCTTCTTTCATTTTATTTCTTTTCTTTTGCTTCTATTCTTTATTTCCTTATTGCTTTATATGAATTTTTCTGTAAATAAAAATTATTCACAATTATATATTTCTGTAGGGCAGAGGATTAGCAGAATCAGTACAGCGATGGACAAAATGCTTTGCAGTATTTAGTTATGACTTTCTACAAGCCGATTTCAAATCCTGTTTCATCCTTCTGGGGTCAATAAAATAAAGAACCAGTTAAGTACTGGGATCGATATAACTGACATTCCCCTTCCCACAAATTGCAAGTATGTGCCAATGCTAGAAAGAACTATTACATACTTCTGTTTGCTATAAATTAACTTTCAAATATCTTCAGATAAGCATCTAAATCGCTTTTGTTTATTGTCCAAGTCAATTCTATCCAATGCCTTCTTCCTCCTGTTAGACGAACTCTTCCTTGGTTGACATTCATCACTTTCTGTTTGGTTTTGGTCATGTCAGGGGTGTAGCAGCCATACTCATCACGCTTGGCCAACTGTGGGTTGGTGAGGCTATTTAACCCATAATCGGGGTGGATAGCCATGGACTGAAGAGTTCATTCGCCCTTTTAACTTCTCTTGTTTTTTTGTGCTGCTGGGATTCCACTTCCCGTTCTCACCAGACTAGGGTCTGGTAGAGGAGCCGGTTTAATCACCAACCATTCGACCATGAAGCAGATTGTACAGGATTACATGGTACCAGCAGCTGTAACTACCAAAAAATCAATCCATAGAATTACAATTAGCAAAATATGTAATCTAATACCTCAACAAATAGCTTACCTGCTTTTACTGGTTTGGATAAAACTCTCTACTTCAGGAAATGACATCTTGCTTCTGATAAAGAGGGCCTGTAGTTGATCATGTCCATTTGGGTATTTCCTATCATTAGGATTTTTAAAAAAATTAGGTGATATCTTTTTTTTTTATTCTTTCCATTTTAGCATCTATATATACTATTATAATTTTCTCAGTAAAGGTTTTACCTCACATATTATCGAATTTATAAGATTTTGATATTTATTTTGAGAACAATACCTTAATGTCTCGATGAGTGGCCAGTTACAGCAGGTTTGAATAGAAAGAGGGGAGAGAATTCTGGCTGGATATAGCTGCCGGTTTAAATGTTAAAGGGTTAATGTCCATTTTCCCATCCTAACATGGGTTAAACAAGTTATCCCATCGTGAGACAAGCCAGATCAAATGACTGTCTTGCTCATACAGAACTGATTTTGGCTTGGCTTCTATGGCTGGATGCCCTTCCTAACGCCAACCACATTTACAGAGTAGATTGGGTGCTTTTTATTGTGACACCTACACAACATTAATTTTGAAAATCATGTTTTTTCTTCATTGTTAAACATTCTTTGAAAAAGTTTAATAACTACTACATTTTCGTATTTGTTTTGCAAGATTCTTGATGTGAAATTATATGTTGAAAGAAATATTGTTACAGTTTGAGAGGATAATGCTTCCAATAAAAGCACAAACATGATGATGATGATGAAGACACCAGTTGAGTTTCACATCTAACAAATTTTCAATCATTAAAAGTTACAAATTATTATCAGAATTTTGTTATATATTAATTCTATATTAAAGAAATAATAATTGTTTCTACTTTTGGTACAAGGCCAGAAATTATCCCAGTGTATTACTGGTACTTTATTTTATCGACCTCGTAAGGATGAAAGGCAAAGTTAACCTCGGAGGGATTTTACATTAGAGAGGACACATTAGTCAAACATCAAGATTGACAGACCAGTGGCTTTATCATTTTTCATGTTAGGGAGGAGATCCAGCCATAAAAACCATGCCAAATATGTAATGTATGAGCAAGATGAGGTCACTCGAATATGTCTGGTCTTGGACTGCGATAACCTAACACATGCCAGTGTGGAAAGTGAACGTAAAATGAGGATGGTTAGATTTAAAAAATTTAATTTAATACCCCAAGGTCTAAATCTGGCCCTGTATGGTATGGTATGGTATGGTTCCGTAACTCCTGATGGAGTTGTGGGGGTTCTGTAGTGGCGTACACCATTTCTTGGACATTTTAAACCTGCAGGAACCCATCCCTCTCCAGGTCTGAACACAGCAGATTTCTTCCAGAGAAGGAAAGAGGTTGAGAGAATGGAAGTGAGAAAGATATATACAGAGGACAAATCGACTCCAGTAGTAAACTGATACTTTTTTATTGACCTTGAAAGGATGAAAGGCAAAGTTGAACTCAAAGAGGAGAAAGCAGGAATGAATACTGCAAAGTCAGTTTGACACTTTGCTAAAGATACTTACTTTTGAACAACTGCGTGAAATATATGTAACAGTGCAGTGCAGTCCTTCCCTCCATTGAAACCCACAGCAATTTCAGATAACCTGCCAATGAAAGAGTTTAAAGTAACATGTCTTTAGGTAATTATTTGAACAATACCAAAAAGGTTTGAAGGAACTCTTCAGTAGTGTCAAGGGTTTTCTAGTGTTGGTAGCACAATAAAATTCACCCAAAACACTTTGTAAAGTGCTTGGTGATAGGAAGGGCATCCAGCTGTAGAGAACTTTTCAAATAAAGAGATGTGTCAAAGACATGACAACCACCTTAGTGAAGCTAAAATAAATTGCACTTGATGCACTCTGTGGAGTGTGGAAATTTATGTAAGTGATTTATTTTTTTAAATCCCACATTATAACAAGTCTTTGTGGAAAGGGGACAGTAAAAGAGTGTGTGTGTGTGTGTAAGAGAGAGAGAGGGAGAGAAAGAGATAGAAAGAAAAAAGGAAATAACTTTTATGAAAAATATTGTTTATCCTTAAATCAAACAATATTTTTGGTAAACAATATTTTGGTATATTTGCTCAAGGAAATAAATGACATTTATAAAGTTAACAGTTTTGGGTTTTATTTAATGGCAGCGAAAATGACTCTTCGATGCAGTAATTATTTTAGTTTCAACATGCGATCTCAGATCAAGTCGAGTGGATGAGTGGGGTATCATTGAGAGAGAGGAGGGAGAGAATGAAGTGCAGAGGATAATAGGAATAGAACCAGAGATGAATGTTGCGAAGAAAAATGGACTGAAATGGTTGGCTGTTATGTTGAGGAAAGATGAAAGTGACTGAATGAGAGAAGTGATGGAAATGAATGTGAAAGGAAATAGAGGAAGGAGAAGACCAAGATGAGAAAGGAGGGAAAAAAAGCAAAGGGGGCTAGTAAAGTGAGATGCAACTGATAGGGAAAAGGGAAAAAGCTTGTGATGGGGCCCTAATAAGGAAAATGCCCTTAAAATACTTGTAGGTGTACAAGTACAACTCAGAGATCGTAAATAGTTTTAAAAGAATATATTTATGAAACAGTTCAAATGACTCACTTGTATCGGTCAAGACATGATTCTATAGTGGAAACAGAATCTCTGATCTTTTCATGAAAATCTGTGACATCATTTGAGTCCACAATGGCATAGAGATTATTCATAGCGTTAGGTATAGGGTCCTTTTCATAAAGCACAATGCTATCTATAAAGATAAAAAGAAAAGTTTTAAAAAAACATACATAAAAAGAAAATAGGTATCATCATCATCACTGTTTAACATCTATTTTCCACACTAGCTAAACAGGTTGTCCTGTTGTGAGACATGTCAAATCAGATGACCACGTCTTACACAGAACTGCTTCTGATGTGGCTTCTGCAGCTGGATGCCCTTCCTCAAACCAACCACATTTACAGTGTGGACACACACACATATATATATATTGTTATACTTTGGGAGGGTCATGTTGCCAATAAGAAACACACGCACCAGTTGCTTTCACTCCAATTTATTATAAATTAAATTATAAATTTCCGGTTGGTTGATCTGCTTTTCCCTGCTTGCAAGGGTGGGATGGGTCCTATTCAGCACAGCATCTCTCCACTTGTCACAGTATATATATTAAAAACAAAACATTAAGGTCTTTATTGATTATACACAGTTATGACTATTATAATCAATAGAGAAACTTAATGTTTTGTTTTGTTTTTAATATATACACTCTACCACAGCATAGAGTGCTGATTTTGGTATCTTCCTCAGTAAACCACAAATCTACTGAACTACTTATCTATATATATAAAACTGAGGATGTCTGTCTGTGTGTGTGTGTGAGTTTGAATCCCTGAAACTAGAGAAGCACCCAACCGACTGTTTTCAAACTGTACACATGTAATACTTATGTTTCAGGGAGTGTTCTGAGCAAAAAAAATTTCAAATTTTCAATGCCCTAGGGACCACATTAAGCGATTTAGCGATCTCTCTCTATAATTCGTAGTCTTTCTCTTTTTAGATAGATACATACATATAACGTTGCACCCTTATAATATCTGTCTGTATTTCTAGCTGTCTACATTACGTCACTTTCTACAATTCGCTCTGCGTCCAGAACGCACCCTTATAATATCTGTCTGTATGTCTGGCTGTCTGCTGCCTCCTGTTATTCTGCCACCCTTGCTCAAGACAAATCTCACACTCATTCCCCAAACAGTTGGTAAGTGCACACAACTTCTTCCTCACGTTTTAAGCCACAGTGTTGTTTACTTACGTACCACCAGACCCTTACTTCTTTGCCAGCCATGGTTGTGGCAATACTAAGCTTAGCTAAGGCGGTTATATATTTTACAATACCTTATCCCGTGCAACGCCGGATACCACTGCTAGTTTTATATATATATATATATATATATATATATATATATATATATATATATATATAGGCACGCGGCTTGGTGGTTAGAGCATTGGCCTTACAATCAAAAGGTTGTGAGTTCAATTCTCAGACCGGGTGATGTGTTGTGTCCTTGAGCAAGACACTTTATTTCACATTGCTCCAGTTTACTCAGCTGTAGAAATGATATGATAGGACTAGTGTCCCTATCATTCCACTGCAAAATGGTCGTGGAGGTGCCACGGCAAAAAGGCACACAGCCCACACTGTAAAGTGGACGTGTAGGCGCCACGGCAAAAAAGCACCCAGCACTCACTGTAAATGAGGTTGGTGTTAGGAAGGGCATCCAGCTGTAGAAATCAAGCCAGAATCAGTTCCCGTCCCACCCTTGCAAGCAGGGAAAAAGCGGATGTAAAATGAAATGAAAAATAATATATATATATATATATAATATCATCATCAACATAACCACTTTATATCTGCTCTTTGATGCTTGCATGAGTAACACAGGGTTTTTCCAGCACAACATCTTTCCACTCATTGCAGTTCTTTGTCATCTCCTCTATGAGTTTCTGTGATTTGAGATCAGCTCTCATAACCTCTGCCCAGGTCTTCCTTGGTCTCTCTCTACTGTAGATTCTTTCCACTGGGATTTCCTGGCTCTTCTTCACCTAATTATTGTTATCCATATGCATTACATGTCCATACCAACAGTCTTCTCTCCTGCACACTACATCAGATTCTTCTTATATTCAACTCTTCTCTCAGCCCATCCATGCTTCATCGTTCATGCTTTATTAACATTGCACACCTATCAAAACGCTTGCTTCATTTCTCTCCAGCTTTTGCATATCCTCTGCGTGCACTGTGATGTGCAACATGACAGTGGTGTTTAGGTCATCCTTTGGTAGTAGCTTTCTGTATCTGAGAGGAAATATGAACACGCAATCACTTGATATTGGTCTGGGGGTTCTTGCACATTGCGAGATCAGTCACCCCACTACTATGATTAGTGTTAGTCCTATATACACAATTAGCATGAATCTTATATGTTGTGTTTCCAATAATTTTTGGCAGGGTTATTCTAGTTGGATGCCCATCTTACGACCAACTACTTTACAGCATGGACTGAGTGTATTCTTTGTGCCTTTAGAGAAGTTTTCTGTCAGGACTTAAGAGTCCTCTCTACCATGTATCAGTTTTTATTCAGAGTACCTGCATTCTTAGATGGGCTGCTTTTCACCATGACTTACAGAGCCCTAAACTTTGGAAAATGCCCCTCATCACCCAGGTGGTCACCATCTTATCAAAAATGATGGTAAAATAATAATGCATTCATAATCAAGGTATAATTGTAGCCTGCATTCCAGTGAAAGAATGTTGCAGATGTATAAAGTAGACACTAAACAACCAAAACACCACCACATATTCCCATTTCCCTGGCAGATGTACCAGACCTGCCACCATGAATGTCAGCATGATGAAAGGTAGGCCAGGAGAGACTGTAGTGATACTAGAAACTAGAATGGAGGGGAGTAGATGTGTGCTCTGTTCAAAAGGTAAGATGGGGGAGAAACTCACATGCAAGCAACATAGGAACAAATTCTTCTGTACAAGTAACAGCACTAGAATTGATGGAGGATGCATATTGTTAGCAAAGAAATGGCGATAGTCAGAATATGACAGAATAATTTAGCTTAGACAGCAATGGTGGCTGTTGCTTATGCAACAAAAATCAAGCCTAATAATGAACAAAAGGACTGTTTCTAAGGGGTCCTCTTGCAGACAACTTTATTAACATCAACAGAGACTTCATTACATGCATATGAATTGTACAAAAATGTAAGAAAGGGCATAGTTAGATGCACTTTAAAAAATGTATGGCATAATCTTGAGCCATCCCATATGTTTATAAACAGTCCTAATGAAGAGAATAGTGAACAATTTGAAAGTTTCTGTGTATCTAAGGAGAACAGAATAATTTTAAATTTAATTCTTTATGCAAATGGTGTCTGGTTGCAGTCATATGGTGATGGAAACAGCCAAAGCCTGACAAAAAGAAAACCTACAAGAGTAGATTAACAAAAATTTTAGGAATTTAGTAACAAAACTAACTTTTTGACAGTATTGGTAAAGCATCAGACACCATGCTTTGTGGCATAGAGTTACGACCCTTTGCGTTCCAATTTCAAATCTCATCAAGATTAGCTTTGCTTTTCATCCTTACAGGGTCAATAAAATAAAGTACCAGTAACGTACTGGGGTAGATTTAATCAAGTTTTCCCTCCCCCAAAATTGTTGATCTTGTGCCTAAATCAGAAACCAATATTAAGCTGGTGTTTGGAACATAACTTAACAGAGGTTTTAACATAAAATTATGGTCCCAAGCTTACATGATTAGTAAAGTTCAGCATGTACCAGTAATATGCTCAAAGCAATTCAATCAACTACATGATGCACCAGAGAAGTCAGGAAAATTAAACCATCTGCATATTGACCCTGATGTTGCATGAACCCATCTTTGATTCCTGAGGTTGACGCCTTATCCATTTGGTTTCAGGGCCACACACACAAAACAGCAATTGGCTTTTTGACTGTCCAAAAACTATCGATGATATCAAAAGAGAATATAGCAAATCATCATCATCGTTGTCATTTTAACATCTGCTTTCCCTGCTAGCGAGGGTTGAACGGGTCTACATAGACCAAGTCAGTACTCAAATAGGGCTACTGACTTCCCAGATGGGCCAGGAGGTACACAACTCGCTTATGTATGGTTTCACATTCCACCTCAGAAGGGATTGTCATATCTCTGATGCAACTGCAAGTCCTCCCAACCCTTTGTTTGGCAAGCTTTCTACGACTGGATGCCCTTCCTTTCACGAACCACTTTACAGCATATACTGAGTGCGTTTATCATGTAGATCACCAACATTTGGGAAGCTCATGTCCTTGACATGACTGAGGAGTCCTCTATTTAAAAAAAAAAGAAATGAAGACAGCAAAATAATTTAGACAAAAGAAAAAAAACTGATACTACAATTTAACCCTTTAGCATTTAAACCAGCCATATATGGCCAGAATTCTCTCACTTCTTTCTGTTCAAACTGGCTGTAACCAGCCACTCATATTTATGTTAAGGTATTATTCTCAAAATAAATAATATCAAAATCTCATAGATTCAATATTATATGAGATAATTATGTGAGGTAAAGCCTTTACTATGAAAATATAATAGTAAATATAGAGTAATGTAAATGCTAAAGGGTTAAAGTGAACATTTTTCATCAAAAAGGTAATCTCAAATTGTAGTAGTAGGAGAAAAGAATGTTTCATTTCTTTTCAGAATTAATGACAATTACCTTCTACTAGTGGTGACAATGAACTGAATCCACATAAGAACTAGGTTATGGCATGATAAAATCTTTGAATATTTATATATGTTGAATTTTATATAGGCTGAAATATATAAAGTACATTCAAAGTAACACAGCTGTGTATCAGTACAATGCTTTACCTGAATCCTTATTGGTGTGCGTGTGTGTGTTTAAAACAACAAAAGACTGGATTGGAAATATCTTGTGGCAAAAAACACTATAAATATTTCAATGGCCTGGTACATCATCCGATCATGACATAAGACCTTGGCAACGTCTTCAGGTGCAGATTGCATAATCAGTGAATCAAAAGAAATTACAGCAAACACAAACAGAGAATAGAGAATATATTTAATTCAGAGATGGCTAACAAATTAGGTGTTATTGTTGCAGCAGACCATCTCTAAATAACACACATGTCAATGCTAAGCATTGTGGGTTTGGTAGACACAGCCAAGGAAGCAGGTAATGTTATTGAAGGTTCTATACCTTCATTGTTTATATATTATTTGGGGGTTTTTTAGAAAATGTATTGCTTACCCATAGGAAGATTTTCAGTCAAGTGTTGGATGGCATTTTTCAGTTCAACTTCATTTTCAGCCTGTAGTGTCAGTTTCACTTTATAGTAGCTGAGTTGAAAAGAATAAATTCCTATATATGTAGTAAAATACTAGAATAGTAAAATTCAATATACAATTAGTTATTATAATATATTAAACATAGATCATAACAAGTGATGTACTGAATCCAGTAAGGAAAATACTCTTTATTAATTGAAATTTACCTTGCAGCTATAGAAAGAAAATGAGAACTTAATAGCAATTCTCAAAAAGAAGGGCAGATTATTTCAAGAAACTAAGAATTAATCTCAAAATTAATTTATATGGTTGAGGTAAAGTCTGGTAATTGTTTCCAAGCAAGAGATAACTACAGACATGCTTCTCTACACTTCTTTATACAAATATCATCTTCCATGTGAATCACATGTTCATACCAACACAGTCTTCTCTCTTGCAAATTGCATCCAATACTTTTATGCCAAGTTTTTCTCTCAACTCACTTATACTACATGGTTCATGCATGCTGACCTTGCATATCCAACAGAACATACTCACTTTATTTCTCTTTAGCCTTTGAAGGTCTTCTGCAGTCAAGGCCAATGTCTCATTGCCATGAAGCATTGCAGGTGGCATGCAGGCATCATACAATCTACCCTTCACTATAGAGAGAAGCCTTTTGTTGTTGGCAAAGGTAACAGCTCCCTGAATTTCTTCAACCTCATTCTCACTCTGGTGGTTACAGTACATCCACCTTCACTAGTAATGATATCCCCTAGATAGCAAAAGCTATCTACCATTTACAGTGAACCTTCTAAACATCTGAGAGAATTTATCTCGGATATCATACTTAAATCTGCTCTCCAAACAAGAAAGTCAACTCCGATTGATCTTTTAAGTCTCTCATATAATGATAATCCCCTGATAATGGATTTTTAAACCCGAAAATATTTGAGATTATCAAATTTACTAAGGTAAGATTCTTTTGTTATCTTAGCAATCTTGATTTCTTTTTCTAATGCATTGTATGGTTTTCAAAACTATTTAAATTTGTGTTTCCTATTCAACAATGCTTCGAGAAAACTACAACACACACACACACACACACACATATATTTGTTTTGCGAGGTTTTTGATATGCCAACCTTTTTATGGTATGGTGGGAAAGGAGACTCAAAGATCTTGATGAGAGCTCCATAGACCTCATCATGTACTCTTGTTACATAGACGATATTAATATAGTAATAAGGACACCCCCACAAGAGAGTACTAACAAATTTGATTTAGAATGAAGCACAATGGAAAGCATCCAGCAGATAGCTAACTACATACACCAGAGTATAACTGTAACTATCGACTACCCTTCCAAACACCCTAACAATAGACTACCTGTATTAGACACGGAACTCTGGATTAACACTATAGATGAGAGGGCCCAACATAGAAATTAAAATAATACCTAAACATAGAAATGACCCAGCAGGTAGGCAAATCAGAGAGGCAAGCAAAATAGAGCTTAGAAAGCCAAAGCTAAACAGAAAAAATGAATGGAATAACAACACTTAAACAAACAATACTGACTTAAGAGAAATATAAATAAATAAATAAAATTATACACAAGCACAATAACAACAAACACAAACACACACTAGTAAACTAAGATAGAATACAATAACCAAAACACAGTCACCCAAACACTATACACACACAAACGCAGAGAAGACAAAAATAAATAAATAAATGAACAGATAAAATAAAAATGGCGTAGACATACAATACAACAGGAGGAAACATAATAGTACCACTGATGATGTTGCAGATGTGCAACGAAAGAACTTTGTTAGACTATATATATATGTATGTATATCTGTATTTTTGACCATTGGTCAGTCAATGATAAACATTGAGGACCAAACAAATTAGCTATGGAGATATAAAAGATACAGAAGCGAAAACCAACCAAACAGTGAGTGTGTTCTGTTATTTCTGTCAACATTATTACAATATGACCCTCCCCAAGTATAACAATATATATATATATGTCGACAATCGATCATACATTTATATGTATTCATATATATATATATTGTAAAGAGTCACTGCCCGTTGCTGGAACTGGCTGTTCAAATAGAAAGAGCTCAGCTGCCAGGGTCTCAACCCTTCATAATAGAACCATACTCTACTACCCCAAGTATCAAGTACTCTGGTGAGTTATGGTCTAACCAGTTTCAAACTGAATCCATCCTGATTTATATATATATATAAGTGTGTGTGTGTGTGTGTGTGTGTATAAGTGTGTGTATAAGTGTGTGTGTGTGTGTGTATCATCATCATAGTTTTAACTGGGTTTCCCTGCTAACAAGGGTTGGATGGGTCTATATAGTCAGTACTGAAGTGGTGGCTACTGATTTCCTAGACAATCCAGGGATCTGTCGTCTCACTTATGTATGGTCTCGTGTTCTACCGAGTGCACAGGGAACGTTATGTTCTTGATACAACTGAGGGTCCTCCCAACCTTTTGATAATAAAAAAAAATGACAAACAGAGAGATACAAAGCTAATTAATGTTATTAGGTTCACGCTTATATATATCTTATAATTTATATATTATATAAATACACACATATATTATATCAAAAGATTTGAAAACAAAACAATATTCTTATTATTTAAAAGCTATTTAAAAGCAAATGTTCACCTGTCATATCTGCAGCTATCACTCACTGTTTCTGTATCACTTTCCAAAAGAACAAACAGTGTCCACTTACATAAGAGAGATAAGAGAAGAGGAACTATCCACTGAGACAGTGAGTATAAGAACTATAACACTGAAAGACTGCAGGGATTACTGGAAAGTCCAACTAGAGGATATCTGTTGTCTCACTTCAGTTTGAAATATTTATTTATTATACATGTGACTATGACATCAGCAAAAATGGTTTCATGATAACCCTAACAATAACAAAAACAAATATAGTAACAACATCAACTACAACAAGGCCAGAAACAAATAAGTGATAAGAGAATTCCATTGCTAAGAGGAGAGTGCCTATGTCACTGTGTGATTACATATGCACACACACGCACATACAGAGAGCGAGTGAGAGAGACATTATATATGTGTGTGTGAGTGTGTACAAATCTATGTATGTATGTACACATATATATATGTAAATGTATTTATGTATGAATATATGTAAATAAATAAGTATATATATATATATATATATATATATATATATATATATGGTATGGTCCCATAACTCCTGAGTCATAGGGGCGCTGTATTGACATATGGTGTTTCTTTGGCATTTTAAGCCTGGAGGAGCCAATCCCTCTCCAGGCCTGAATAGGAAGAATCGACCCCAGAACTAGACTGGTATTTTTTTTGTATTGACCTCGAAAGGATGAAAGGCAAAATTGACCTCGGCAGGATTTGAACTCAGCGAGCCAGAACAAATATCATACAGCATTCTATCCGACATTCTAACGACTCCGCCAATTTGCCGCCTTTATATATATATTTAAAATTTAGCTTCGGCATAGCTGTATACATACATGTATATAATAATAATAATAATAATGAAATTATTGTGTACAGTGCTCAGGTGCACTACAACTCATCAAAGGTGCATGTATAGTACATAGAATAATGTACAAATGTCAGGAAAATGAACAGTGTATGAGTCATGATATAATAACAATAACAATAATGAAATATTGTGTACAGTGCCCAGGTGCACCACAACTCATCAAAAAAGTGCATGTACAGTACATAGGGCAATGCACAAACATCAGTAAAATGAACAGTGCACGAGTCATGATACACACATGTGTGCATGTGTATGGAAGGGGTACATCAGGTGTAGTTTTGGCGTATTTCGGGAAGCATGAGTGTCTTAAAGGATGCAGTGTCTCGGCAGCTAACAATTGACGCAGGCAGTTTGTTCCATGCTTCAGCATGAGTTGAGTAAATAAACATTTCGAAAGCCCAGCTGTGAATTGAAAAGCTGATGGCCAGCGCCATCTAGTGGGTTCCAGCAGAAGCAGCGGAGGACAACTGTCTATGCATTTCGAGCTTCCAGGTCTTGTCAGGATGGTGCTTCCCCTTGCTTTCTGCTGGAACTTGAAACAGGCAAAAATATATAGTATTTTCGTCTATGTAGGTGTGTTGATTAGCCTCATTTGCATATGAAGCTGAATAAGTTGGTTCAACATAAAAGTAGAATTAAAATTTATCTTCGACAATACTGTATACATACATACATGTGAATTTCGTATATCTAAAGATATATGGTACATTTAGTAAATAAACATTTTGAAAACCCAGCTCTATTTTTAAAAAAAAGGCAAACCGAGAGATACAAACAATTAATGTTATTAGGCACACTGTATCCTTGGGTGTTGTAAAAGGCAACTAAAAGAGTTGGCACCAAGAAAGACATCTGATTATAAAACATTGCTTCAAAAAGGATCCTGTGATGAGCACAAAGCTTTTCTTCAAAGTTAATCTCTGGCCTTAACATATTTGCATACAGCATTCAGTATATAACCATTTAACTTAATTAGACATATTAGATAATGCAGTCTTAAGCAAACTATTCCTTGAGTGTCTTTCACCATATATCTACTCAATCAGGTGTGAAAGATAGCTGTTAGCCCTCTATCAGATTCAACAAGGCATGCCAGTTGTTTAAATCAACGGGACAGCCTACTCACGAAGTCAGATATATCCTTAATGTAGTCATTTCTCAAGGAAATTTAGCATGAAACTGTGACAAGGTTGGCCTTTTCTAAATTACAGGCGCAACATATTTTGCCAACTGGGTGGACTGGACTAACATGAAACAAAGTGTCTTGCATAAGAATAACAAGCTGCCAGAAACCAAACTCACAATCTTACAATTGTAAGCTAAACTCGCTAACTACTAAGCCATGTGTTTTCACACTGTAAAGTGGTCCTGTAGGTGTCACGATAAAAAGCACCCAGTGCACTCCATAAAGTGGTCCTGTGTCACGATAAAAAGCACCCAGTCCACTCCATAAAGTGGTCCTGTAGGTGTCATGACAAAAAGCACCCAGTCCACGCTGAAAAGTGGTCGCGTAGGCAACACAGCAAAAAGCACACAGTCCACACTGTAAATGTGGTTGGCATCAAGAAGGGCATCCAGCCATAGAAACCAAGCTAAAGTCAGTTCTGTGTGAGCAAATCACGGTCTCCTGACCTGATCCCTCACAAAGGGACATCTCGTCCTACCCATGCTAGCATGGAAGATGGATGTTAAACGATGATGATGTACAAGCAACTGACTACATTTGGAATGAAGGAGAAAGAAGATGAACAACATCCTACCTGTTGTGAAGATCAGGGTAAGATCCAAGCTGTACCTGTTGAAATTTGGCATCAACATCATTGAGAATGTTTGTGATAGCTACCTCCTCAGCTGCAACATATATCTCTTTGGTGTGCATCTGAGCATCAGGATTCATAAACAGGTGCTGAAGGTTGCAGACATACAATTAGTTAAACTAGTGTATATGTGTGTGTGTAAATATATGTTTGGTGTGTTTGTGTATGTGTGTGTATGTGTAAGTGTGTATGTGTGCAATGACCAGTAAGCTACTTCTTTGAAGGATCGCGAAGCAAACTTCTTAAGAATTCAGCTAGCAACAAAAAATCAAACTTACCTTGAGACTGAAAAAAGCTCTTTCAAGGAGAAATGGTATTCCAGGAAACATATATACATTATTGACACAGACTAAGGGGTATCTACTTTTTTCCTTTGTTTTCGGATGGGTACCAAATTCAAGGTTAGCTGATTTGGGTATCTTGGAATGGTAAAATTAAAAAAGAAAGAATTTCAATTTTGGATTTTTGGAAAGGTAAGGTTAAAAAATAAAGAAATTATTTCAATTTGGGTATCTTGGAAAGGTAATGTTAAAAAGTAAGCATTTACTTCAAATTGGGTATCTTGGAAAGGTAAAAAGTAAGGATTTACTTCAAATTGGGTATCTTGGAAATGTAAAGTTAAAAAGTAAGAATTTACTTCAATTTGGGTATCTTGAAAAGGTAAAAAGTAAAGATTTACTTCAAATTGGGTATCTTGGAAATGTAAAGTTAAAAAGTAAGAATTTACTTCAATTTGGGTATCTTGGAAAGGTAAAAAGTAAGGATTTACTTCAAATTGGGTATCTTGGAAAGGTAATGTTAAAATAGAGAGAATTTCAATTTCCAAAAATCGCAAAAACAATATCAATTTTCTAACACTTTATATTTATATTTTTTTCTGATTTTTTCTACTTCTAAATTACAGTTATTGTATAACTGAAGATTACAAAATGTACATATTTACAAACAAATCATGTTTAGATTAAAAGAACAGAGAATATCATCATCGTTGCTTTCCTCTGTGGGAAAAAGTTGAATGGGTCATCACAAACCAAACCAACACTTAATCAGAGCTAGTAACCTCTCAGATACGCACATAAATATATATAAATACACACACACACATATATAGATACAGGGTGTCCCCCATAAATGTATACACACTTTGATTATCTGCTGTTGAAATATGTATACATTTTTGGGGACACCCTATATATATATATATAACAAAGGAAATGTGGTAAGGAACCAGATGGACCATAATGCACCAGAGTACTCAATACTTAGGGTAGTAGAGTGGGAAATAGGAAAATGTATGACCCCGACGGCAGAGCTCAAGCCGTTTCGACGGCTATTTCTGGAAATAGCCATCGAAACGGCTTGAGCTCTGCTGTCGGGGTCATACTTTTCCCATATATATATCCTGATGTCCTCCAAAAGTAATGGTTGCATTTTGAAAGGGTACGTCGATGCTTATTTGTAAAACTGATATATATTGTATTTTGTCTGATGAAAGCATACCATAATTTAACTTGGTATCCTTGAAATATGTATAATGAAATAAATATGGTTTTATAAATATAGTTTCCATTTGTTAATATCGTATATATATATATATATATATATATATATATAAACACACACACACATAATCATCACCAGCTACTGTTTTTTTCTATGCATGTATTAGATGGGTTGTCATGTAATCAGGTCAGACAGATATAGGTGACCACGTCTTTATATGCTCCATTTTTGGCTTGGTTTTCTATGACTGGATACCCTTCTAAAGTTATTCACCTTACAGGGTCAACTGGGTGCTTTTATTGTGGCACCTGTACAAATCCTTTTTCTGTGGCACCAATATAATTCTATAGTATGAGTAGTAGATATAGTTGTATGTGTATGTAATAGTAAGCTGTCTACTACATATATCAATGAAACCAGACCTCTGCATTAAGAGACTTTTGTGTTACTTGAGGCTACTGTAGCCAGTGCCATGATAAAAAGCACCTAGACATTTCTGTAAAGACATTGTACCAGTACCATGATAGAATGCACCCAGCCCATTCTGTATAATGGTAGTTCTTGTGCATTTCCAGATTTACTATTGTGTTTAGGTGTGCTTAAGCAGAGGGCCCCATTAATCAGGAAAAGGGGGAGGGGTCTTCCTGCCAACAAAAGTTTTTACCTCTTTCAGGGCCCAAATAAGGGGCCTCATAACTAGCACATGGTCTCATTTGTTCTAAATACAGCACTTTTCTTGTGTCATGATAAAATGCACCCAGTACACTCTGTAAAATGGTAGTGTTGGTGTCATGTTAAAAAACAACCAGTATATACTTTAAAGTGGTTGGCATTAAAAAGGACATCCATGCTAAACTGGAACATATGAGCAGGACATGATCATCCAAACTGTCTATTCTCAGAATGTAACCACCCATCCAATCCATGCCAGTTTGGAAAACAGGTGTAAAACAGTCATGATGATGATAATACATCATCAGAGTGCCTGACTTGGCTATCCATTCCAATACACATTATCATATACATACATTCCCGTATGAGCAAGACAAGGTCAGCCGACCGGACACTGCCCACAACAGGACAACCTGTCTAACCCAGGCTAGCGTGGAAGAACGGAGGTAAAACGGTGATGATGATGATTAGATGCTACCATACATAATTCCGATACACATTAGATGCTACCATATACCATTCCAATACATATTAGATGCTACCATACACATTAGATGCTACCATACACCATTCCAATACACATTAGATGCTACCATACACCATTCCAATACACATTAGATGCTACCATACACCATTCCAATACACATTAGATGCTACCATACACCATTCCAATACATATTAGATGCTACCATACACCATTCCAATACACATTAGATGCTACCATACACATTAGATGCTACCATACACCATTCCAATACACATTAGATGCTACCATAGCTCTAACATTTCATATCTTACCCTGGCCAATTTAAAGTGAGGTGAGGAAAGATCATTGACTTTGAAGTATTCTTTAATAAACTCTGCAATTATTGGATTTAAAACTGTTTGTTCATTGAAAGCACTTGCTACAGCTGAAGTAAAATATAGAAAAAAAAAAAACAATGAAATGTTTGTTTGGTATTGTTTTGTTTGTTTTTTTATTTTGTTTTTTACTTATATGGCGACATGTTGATCATTTTTTAAACACAAGATAAATCAACTAATGATAGTATTGCTAGTGCAACAATGAAATAAATCCAGCCCACCCTGTATGGTGGTAGTATTGCTGGTGCCATAATAAAAAATAAAAAAAAACACCCCCAGTCCACTCTGTAAGGTGGTATTTCTGGGGCCACAATAAAAAAACACCCAGTCCACTCTGTAAGGCGATAGTGCTGGTGCCACAATAAAAAAAAAAAAACACCCAGTCCACTCTGTAAAGTGGTAGGTAGTGCTGGTGCCACAATAAAAAAACACCCAGTCCACTCTGTAAGGTGATAGTGCTGGTGCCACAATAAAAAGAACACCCAGTCTACTCTGTAAGGTGGTAGTGCTAGTGCCACAATAAAATATTTCCAGCCGACCCTGTAAAGTGGAAGTGCAACAATAAAAATAATACCCAAACTATGCTGTAAGATAATAGTGCTGGTACCAAGATAAAAAAACTAATACCCAGTCTACCTTGTAAGGTGATAGTGATAGTGCCAAGATACACCCAGTCCATTCACTAAGGTGATAGTGCTGGTACCAAGATAAAAAAAAAAAACATCCAGTCCACTCTGTAAAGTGCACCTAGTAGATGCTGTAAAGTGTCAGCGTTAGGGAAAGCATGTTCATGTGACTAGTCTAGCCATAGAATATGACAACCTTTCAAACCCATGCAAGCATGGAAAATAGATATTAAATGGTGATAACGATGATAAGGATTACTAATAGAAAAATAGTAATAATGAAAACAACGATAAGGAAAAAAAAAACAATGTTAATATCTAGTACAGAGGTTAAACTGTGTGTCATGATATTTTACTGTGTGGTCAATAATCTCTAAGTGTGTCACAATAATTCAGTAAAGAGCTTTCCAGACTTTTCACATTAGTGACATCATCAGCATTATCATCATCATCATTTTACACCCATTTTCCATGCTGGCATGGGTTGTCATGATCTGAGACCAGACGTAGTGAAGCACCCTCATCTTGGTCAGACTCTTCATATTTGGCATGCTTTCTATGGCTGGATGTCCTTCCTAATGCCAACCACCTTACAGAGTGTACTGGCCACACTATTACCTCTTTAGAGAGAGTTAAAAATAGTTGAAGTCTGTCCCAAACCAGCAGGATCATTAGATTAGTGCTTATCCCTGGTTTCATTTTTTATTGGTGTTAGTGATTGATAGTACAAGACTCTCCCCTTGGACAGGACATCAGTCCATCGCAGGATTAACTATTATCTGTTGCAGTTGGTACATAATTTAAGCAGAGTATACTGGAGCAACATGAAATGAAGTGTTTTGCTCAAGAACACTTATGTCACTTGGTCCAGGAATCAAACACACGTTCTTACAGAGTGTGCATTTTTTCATGGCACTAACACAATCACTTTACAGAGTGTGCTGAATGTATTTGTATGTTGCACCAACACTAACACTTTACAGAGTGTCCTAGATACATTTTATTGTGGAACCAACACTAACACTTTACAGAGTGTCCTAGATGCATTTTATTGTGGAACCAACACTAACACTTTACAGAGTATACTAGGTGAATTTTATTGTGGAACCAACACTAACACTTTACAGAGTATACTAGGTGCATTTTATCATGGCACCAGCACTGACATATTAATAAAATTTTGTTAGAAAAGCCAAATATTTAAATGCAAAATGTATATCAACAGAAAAAATCATATGATATCCCAGTTGTGAAATCTTAAATATATTTCATGGTCAAACATTTATATAAATGGATCAGATGTGACAATTTTGGGATACACCTAAAAATTATCAGTGACACTTTAAACCAGAGATCTCAAACCCAAGGTCCCAAAAGAGCTATTACGTCCTCGAGGAAGAGGCACAACGAGCCAAAAGTTAGATTAGGTGGTGGCGTGATTTCCAACAGTTATAATGCTAATCTGCAATACAGATGTTAAGCTGCTGTTTTTTCATTTTTGCTTTTTTCATCAAAATGAATAGGCATATCATAGTAATACAGAGTGATTTGAAGAACATCTGACTGCTATTTCTCGCAGGGTGAGCTACCACATGGAGCAGTGAGTAAAATTTAATTTTTAAAATAATCCTGTCACAGGAGTGTCATTTATATGAATACATGTATTTTAGTTTTTGATGACTTTATAAACAAGATTTTAACATAATATGGCAAAGATATTTCTTTAATCCATTGCTTGTCATAGCTGACATGATTGTTATTGGTTGACTATCACAAACATAAAGGCTGCCATGCTGGCTCATAGAGAACTTAGTGCTTACCTTCGAACGTAATATCGTCATGTGTTGGCCCTACACCTCCTGATGTGATGACATATGTATAACGACTAGAAAATTCCTTCACTTCATCAGCAATTGCCTTCATACGATCACCAATAACTGAAATCTGAAATATAAACAAACATCAGCTAAAATTTTGTCATTTTTGCAAGTGTATATATACATACATCATATACAGGGTTGCTCAGTTTTTTTAGGACATTTGCATGAATTTATTAAAAGGTGCATGTGTCATGAAAGAGGAGCTTTATTTGAGAAAAAATTTGCATGAAAAATTTTGAAATGCTTCTTGACTTATCTGGTCAATGAATCCGACATTAGCATCGATGACTGCTTCAATACGAGGTCTGAAATGTTGACATGCCCAAATTTGGTGATCTGTATCTATTTTGGACATTGTATTAGCTATGGTGGACTTCAGAGATTTTAGTGTTATGGGAGCATTGATTGACTTTCCTCACAGCTATGCGCCATACACAGTTGTCCAACAGATTTATGACTGGAGGACTGGAGAGCTAGGAGGAAGGCCATATGTTTCGGGTAATATGATAGTGGGAGATTGTTACTCATCCATTCTTTGGTCATCTTGGCCTTATAAGACAGCACAGTCTTGTTGGTAAGTGTGCAGTCTTTTTTTGCTCATGCTCTCTATCCAAGGTGTTGCAACTCTCTCCAACACCTTATAGTCAGCAGCATTAATACATAAACCCTGAGGAAAGAAGTGAAGAGGCATATCATCTCCCTTGTTGCACATGACTCCAAGAACCATCACAGTTGTGTGCATGACTTTTGGAACGTCTTTAGGGTTTCTGTGTAATCATTTGTCTATCATTCGGTTGACCTTTTGGTCCTGATCAATGTCTTTCTCATCAGAGAAAACCAAAGCATTCCAGACTCTTGATGTTTGTTGCTCAACAAGTGCTTTGCACAGATCAGATGGCTATCTTTTATCTTTGCAGACACGAATTGGTCTCTCCACATCACATATGATTTGTATCAAAGATCCTCATGCATAATTCATTTGATAGCGTGTCTTGAAACCTTGAGCTCCTTAGCAATGATGCTCATTTACTTTCTGGGTTTTTTAGCAGCAATATTTTGCACCTTTCATGGTATTAGGAAGTGCTTTACATTTGGCTATTACTGTAGAATTCACCTCAGCAGCTTCCAGCTCTTTTACAAATGACCATGCAACTTTCAGGAAGCAAGCATTCTCTAAATCACTATTCTCTGCCATTAAGGCAACAATTACAGCATTACTTTTTATTTGCTGAGTTAGCTTCGTGTCTGTCGTCAATTATCTGAAAAGAAATGATAAGAACAAGTTTGAAAAAAGTCAGAGCTATTAAAAGATGTGACCTCAAAAAACTGACCAACCCTCTATATAAATACAATATATATATATTATATACATTTATATATGCTTTCAGATAAATCACTATTATGCTTAAACACTGTCTTAGTGCTACTGCCAATTAAATATATACAAAGAGAGAGAGAGAGAGAGAGAGAAAGAGAGAGAGAGAGAGAGATACATGAGTGTGTATGATTGTGTATAGAAATAGAAGATTATATTAATAAGAGGAATTCCAACTTTGTCTGATTTACTCGTTTTATTTACAATCCTTTAAAATTTATAATGGTATTATAAGGAAATAGTATGATAGAATATTAAATTCTAAGTGTTAATTGAACAAGTACTTTCATGCTTTCGCAATCTTCAGGTTCATAATATGTGGTGACAGTCACAGTCGAAAATTGCAAACTTGACTGTCACCACACATTATGAACCTGAAGATTGCGAAAGCATGAAAGTACTTGTTCAATTAACACTTAGAATTTAATATTCTATCATACTATTTCATTATAATACCATTATAAATTTTAAAGGATTGGAAATAAAACGAGTAAATCAGACAAAGTTGGAATTCCTCTTATTAATATTAATATATATATATATATATATATATACAATAAGGATAATTGCAATGGTCCAATGTAGATGTTCAAAATTCATTTATTGATACCTATTTCATGGAGTTCATAGCTATGTGATGCTTCAATCACATGACCAGTAAAGCATCAGGCATCATCTTAGACAATAAGATTATGTTGCCAATGCAAGGGAATAAACTTCTTCATCCATTCCCTTATCTTTAACTTTTATTGCATTGGCAACATAACATTGGTCTTCATCAGTCTTTTTCTAGGTCCTATTCATATGTCTCTTTATGACTTAGTATTTATCATTATTGCCATCTCAATTGTTTTAACACCCCCGTCCCACCACCACCACCACCACCCCATCCACTCCACCCCCTTCTATGTAAAGTTATGTTGGTGTCACACCATCCAGGCCGAAACAAATGAGATCGTGTAGGTGTCACGACAAAAAAAACACACAGTCCACGCTGTAATGTGGCCGTGTAGGCAACACGGTAAAAACCTCCCAGACCCACACTGTAAATGTGGTTGGTGTTGGGAAGGGCATCCAGCTGTAGAAAACCTGCCAGACAGTCCTATGCGAGCAAGACAATCACTCTTGCTTCAAGTGGGAAAACCCCCGTCCAAACCCATGCAAGCGTGGAACACGGACGTTAAACGTTGATGATGATGATGATGATGATTTATTCTTTTCCTTCCTTTATCTTTTCTTACTTTCTGTTTTTTCTCCACTCTTGTCCTCTTTCCTTCACTTTCATCATTTTTGAGGTAGTGTTGGGAGAGTCTTCTTATCTCCTTTTATTATGAGTGGAGATAGGTAAAGAAAAAAAAATAGTGAAGGAAAGGGAGAAAGAAAAACGAGGGGGGGGGGGGTGGAAGATAAGGGGGAAAAAATTGATGACACTGCTGATAAATACTGATAAACAAGAATGGAACTTTTAAAAAAGCTAATGAGAACTGATGCTAAGAGGTCAAATGACAATGGAATTATTAGAGAACAGAAGTATACTATAATGGAAATATGTGTGGTATGTGTGTGTGTGTGTATATACATATACGAGGTGTGTCAGAAAAGTTCCAGGACTAATGTCACAAAAAATTTATTTCAAACCCAAACTTCATACTAAGAGTTTTCTCCTTCAAAGTAATCCCCCTGGAGTCTAATGCACTTTTCCATCCTTTTCTGCCACGCTTGCATGCACTTCTGGAAGGATTCTTCCGGGATCCTCCGCAGTTCCGTCGTCACAGCCTTTTTGATGTTGTCCACGTCTTCAAAACGGGTCCCCTCCGGATCGTACTCTAAGATCCATGACTCATCACTGGTGGTGATTGTCCCTAGCAAGTCTGGTTCAGTTTCAAGACGCTCGAGGATGTCCTGGCACACTTGCATGCGTCGACCCTTCTGGTCATCGTTCAGCAGTTTTGGCACCATCTTCGCGCAGACTTTCCGCATGTCCAAATCTTCAGTGAGAATCTTCCAGACGCTGTCGCGATTCATGCCCAGCTCATTTGCCATCATTCGAACAGTCAGCCGACGATCGCTACGCACCATCTGCCTGACGTGCTCAACGTTGACCTCAGTCCTGGTTGTTGAGGGCCTTCCGCTCCTGGGGTCATCTTCCACGTCCTCACGTCCTTCTTTAAACCTCTTGCACCACTCAAAAACACGTGAGTGTGACATCGTCTCATCTCCATATACTTGCTGCAGCGGAGTTTTCCCCAACCGTGCCAGAAACTTCAAGTTTGTTCGTTGCTCTGTGCTCATTGCTTGACGACCTGAAACAGAGGACATGTACATAAATTTATGAAGAAAAAAGTTTGATCGCTGCAGAGAGCTAAGATTACAGTTACATACTCCAGGGGGATTACTTTGAAGGAGCAAACTCTTAGTGTGAAGTTTGGGTTTGAAATAAATCTATTGTGACATCAGTCCTGGAACTTTTCTGACACACCTTGTATATATATAATATATTTATTTATGTTCATACGCAGAACAAAGGCGCTACCTAAGGTTTCAAGGCCCAAATTTGACTATACCTCCAGAAAACAAGAAGCTTCAAATTAGTGACCTTTCTTCAGGTGCCTATATGAGTTTATAAGATACCATTAAAAGTAAATTTTGCTAAGAACACTTGTTTACGAAATAAAACGCAATAAAACAAAGAGAAATAACTCCAAGATAACCATGTGATTGTGGTCATATAGTATAGCAGAAGTATTGTATTATGTATTGGTATGTAATATAGAGATGGTAATATTTATTAAAGTATGGAATAGAGTAGTATAGAAAGTGTATGGTATTACATAAGTGTTGAAAGAGAAAGAAAAAATATATTGGAAGTATATAAATCAAATTAAGGTGGTTGAAAATCAGTTGAATATTTCCACTTAGCAAATAGTAGTGACTTTTAATGTTATCTTATGTTCCGTGTGGTACAGGATGTTAAGAGTTCATGTGAAGTTTTTATTTTTATTTTATTTTTTTTTTACTTTGTATAGGCTAAAATAGTCCTTCCACGATGTAATAACACCAGTTCCAATACATGATCCCAGATCAAGTTTCTTGCCTAACAAATATGGTATGGCATGGTCCCGTAACTCCCGGGGGAGTTGAAGGGGCGCTGTATTGACATACAGCGTTTCTTTGGCATTTAAAGCCTGGAGCCTGGTGGATCCCATCCCTCTCCAAGCCTGAGCACACCAGATTTCTTCACGAGAAAGACAGAAAGCGAGAAAGAGGAAATGAGAAATAGATATAGAAGAAAAATCCAACCCAGTACTAGACTGGTACTTATCGACCGTGAAAGGATGACAGGCAAAGTTGACCTTTGCAGGATTTGAACTCAGAGAGTAGAGAACGAAAACGAATACCATAAAGCATCATATCCAACATTCTAATGACTGCCAATTCACCACCTATACCAAACAAATATACAACTGGGTAAAGTGAATATGATGAAAGAATATGAAACATACCTTTTTCACTTTGACACCCAATGTAAAGAGTTGTTTGGTAAGGAAATGAGAATTTGTATCTAGAGTTTGGCCTTTCAGGATTTCATCACCAATAACTGCAAAACAATAAACAAACAAAAAACAGGGAAAAACAATGTACAAAATCTCCTGTTCCTAATTCTGAAGGGAATAATTATTTAAAGAAATTATGTCCTTTTTTTTTCTTCAGCGACATATAAAATCTACATTCTTCGATACCTTGCCTGTGATCCCACATCATTTATGTTCCCATAGTTTACATTTGGGGCATAGGATGGAATTTCTACCTACTCCTTTCATCCACACTGAGCAAGGCCATCCCCTGAGGGAAACGGGGCCATGTAATGTAGTTCTTGCGAAATGGTTTCTGATTTAGGCACAAAGCTAACAATTGGAGGGTGGGGTGGGGTGGGGTGTAGAAAGTTGATGAAATCAACCCCAGTGCATTACTGGTACTTTATTTTATTAACCTCATAAGAATGAAAGGCAAAGCTAACCTTGGTGGGATTTGAACTAAAGGGCCAAAACTATGCCACAAAGCATGTTGTCCAACACTCTACTGATACTGTCAATCCACCGCCCTTCTCGCTAAATGATGTTATTTGTATACACACACACACGAAAGCCTGGAATTATAGTCATCTGATACAGAATATTGTTTGCCATTTACAATATAAAAGAGAAAGAAGATAAACAAAACAAAGAAATAACTGCACATCCTATAAACAGTCATTAAGACAATAATAAGCCAAATTAGGAATAGAAAAATATAAGACTTCAATCATAGGACTAGCTCTATATGAACAACATTCCATTTTGCTATAAATTACAAACAATTTACAACAAACTAAGACATCCATCATTAGTGCTATGATAGAATATATGGCATGCACTTCATAAAGTGGGTGTGATGATGCTATGATAAAATGCACTGAGTACACACTGTAAAGTGGTAGTGTTGGAGTGATGATAAAATGTCCCCAGTACACACTGTAAAGTGGTAGTGTTGGAGTCATGATAAAATGTCCCCAGTACACACTGTAAAGTGGTAGTGTTGGAGTCATGATAAAATGTCCCCAGTACACACTGTAAAGTGCTAGTGTTGGAGTCATGATAAAATGTCCCCAGTACACACTGTAAAGTGGTAGTGTTGGAGTCATGATAAAATGTCCCCAGTACACACTGTAAAGTGGTAGTGTTGGAGTCATGATAAAATGTCCCCAGTACACACTGTAAAGTGGTAGTGTTGGAGTCATGATAAAATGTACCCAGTACACACTGTAAAGTGGTAGTGTTGGAGTCATGATAAAATGTCCCCAGTATACACTGTAAAGTGTTGGGGTCACGCTAGCATGGGTTAGACGGGAGTTGTTCCACTTGAGGCAAGGCTGGTCGGGTGACCGTGTCTTCCTCATATAGGACTATCTGGCAGGTTTTCTACGGCTGGAAGCCCTTCCTAACACCAACCACATTTACAGTGTGGAATTGGGAACTTTTTACCGTGTTACCTACACGGCCACATTACAGAGTGGACTGTGTGTGTTTTTTGTCGTGACACCTACACGAACTCGATCTCATTTTCTCGTGCTGTTGGTGGGAGTGGGAGGATAGGGTAGGGGTAGTAGATGGGGGTGTATATTTGGTTAAGAGGAGCCTACTGATTGTAGGTTTCGCTTTGTACATAGGCAAGGCGGGTCTTCTGTATTACTGCATAGCGCCAAAGGTCTCGGTCCAGAGACATTGTCTTAGAGAGATGTAAGTGTGTGAGGTCAGAATTTATCAGATCATCCCAGGTTTTTCTGGGTCTACCTTCTCCGTAACTACCATCAATTTTGATCGCCCTGCACTTTTTTATGCAGCTGTCGTCTTTCATGCGCATCACGTGACCATACCAACGGAGTCTTCTCTCAAGTAAACAGCATCTGATCCCTCTTATTCCTAATTTCTCACTTAGTTCATTTATGCTTTGCCGTTCACGTATATTACTATTACACATCCAACGGAGCATGCATGCTTCGTTCCTTTCCAGTCTACGCAGGTCCTCTGCACGTAATGCCCATGTCTCACTGCCATGTAGCATTGCTGTTCATATACAGGCATCATACAATCTGCCTTTCATTTTTAGAGAGAAACCTTTTGTGGTCAACAGCAGTATAAGCTCTCTGAACTTTTTCCATCCCGTTCTGACTCTGGCTACTCTACTTTCAGAGCACCTCCACCACTGCTGATTTTGTCACCCAGGTAACAGAAAGTGTCCACTATTTCTATAGAACCATCTGGGCAATGGAAGGAGATAGTATCCTTTGGACACTTGCTACTTATTGCACCTGAGCATTGGCCACATATAAAGTCTACGTTCTTAGATAGTTTACCTGTGATCCCACTACATCTTTTATATACCCATACTTTGCATTTGGGACATAAAATAGAATTTCTGCCTACTCCTTTCCTACACACTGAGCATGGCCATTTCCCTGAGGGCACCTGTGCCCTATTTTCCTTTCTACAAACTAGAACTTTAGTCTTAGACAAGTTAACTTTAAGGCCTTTTGATTCTAGGCCATGCTTCCATGTTTCGAATTTCTTCTCTAGTTCAGCCATTGATTCAGCTATGAGCGTTAGATCATCTGCGTATAGGAGTTCCCATGGGCAGCCGGTCTTGAACTCCTCTGTTATAGCCTGAAGGGCAATAATAAATAAGAGGGGGCTAAGGACAGAGCCTTGATGAACGCAAACTTTTACACTAAATTCTTCACAATATTCATTATTAATTCTAACCTTACTGACTGTTTCATTATACATAGCTTGTATAGCTCTCACAAGCCATTCATCTACACCTAGTTTTCTAAGAGCCCACCAGATAATGGAGCGGGGGACTCTGTCAAAAGCTTTCTCCAGGTCTACAAAAGCTAAGTAGAGGGGTTTACCTTTAGCTAGGTACTTCTCTTGTAGTTGTCGTACAAGGAAAAGAGCATCTGTGGTACTTTTACCTGACACAAACCCAAACTGCATTTCATCTAAATCAATTAGCTCTCTGATTAGTTGCGCTATAACTCTTTCTGTGACCTTCATGACCTGGTCAACTAACTTAATGCCTCTATAATTTCCCCAATCTAGAGCATCCCCTTTACCTTTGTAGCAGTTAATGATGATGCTGCTACTCCAGTCTTTCGGTATGACCCCATTCTGTATTACTTGGTTAACTATACGGGCGACCATAGTGTGTCCCACCATACCAGATGCTTCAACATCTCAGCAACTATCTCCGAAGGCTCAGCTGCCTTGCCTGTCTTCATATCTTTGATTGCCTTACTTATACTACCTTTAACTTGCACCGCTGGTCCTTCTATTGGATCGATTTGGGGCAGACTATCTTTTTCCCATTTATTCTCCTCATTTAATAGTCTCTTGTAGTGACACTTCCAAGCTATCTTCTTACCAGTATCAGTGAGCGCAAGTACACCATTATCATTACGGACACACTTGTCCCCGACAATATCATGGTTTTCTTGACACATTGTCTAGCAATCCTGAACACCTCACGTTTTTGGTCCTCACGTTGCAGAACATGCTTGAACTTTCTATCCTTTGCTACCCTTTTTGCAAGGTACACTTGTCTCCTAGCTTCTCTCCTGGCCACTTGATAGTGCTCTCTACTTCCCCCATCCTGCCATACTTTCCAAGCCTGCTTTTTGGCCTTGATTGTCTCTTCCACCTTACTGTTCCACCACCAAGTTACTCTTCTCCTGCCAATAGGTCTGCTCCAGCCACAGATTTCATCCGTTGCTTTCAGCAGGTTCACTTTCAAGAATTGCCACTGTTCCTCTATATTGCACATCTCTAATTGCCCTTCCTTATTGTCAAAGGCATCAAGTAATAAGCTTTTAAATTTGTCACTGGCTATGGAGTCCTTCAACTTCCATATTCTTCTCCTAAAGGGAGGCCTCCTCTGTCGTCGAGTACGTCTATGAGGTCACTAACTACTAGGCTATGTTGGGAGGTGCATTCTTCACGGGGGAGTGATTTAGTGTTTACAACAGACATTTTGTCCCGTCTTCTAGTAAGGATATAATCTATCTTGCTGGCGTGTTCCCCTGATCTACGTTTTTTGAAGTTTGTGTTACAGATAGTTAAGCTATTTGCATCACAGAATTCCAGGATTCTGAAGCCCTCCTCATTTCTATTTCCAACCCCATAGCCTCCATGGATTCCATCATAGCCATCACTATGTTGTCCAACGTGACCGTTTAGATTGCCAGCAATAATTAAGTAGTCACTGTCGGTTATTTGGGAGGTAGTGTGCATTAGCATCTCATAGAACCTGTCCTTTATAACATCAGGTAGACCAGATTGGGGTACATAAGCAGATATTATTGTCACAGTAGTTCTATTTAGAACTAGTCTTAATTCAATTATTCTGTCATTCACTCTATTTACATCAATTACCTTATCTAGCCATTTTTCAGCTAACATAATTCCTACACCACCCTGTCCATTGTCATTTCCCACCCAGAAAAGTTTATAGCATCGTTTTTTACCTACGATGAATCTGGCAGACCCCCCCCCCCTCTCCACCTAGTCTCTTGAATACAACAAACATCAACTTCTTTACGTTCAAGCATCTCTCAGACTCAGAAGCTCCCGCGTCTTGCGACGCATGAGGCAATCATAGTGTTCCACCGCGTTCGGTCAGCAGCCAGTTGCACAGCGTCCCGCCATTGTCTGTTTGTCGCTCGCAGGTCCCTCTCAACTGTCTGGCGCCAGTTCATTTTGGGTCGCCCTCTCCGTCTGCTTCCCTGTGGGTTCCATTTAAGTACTTGGTTCGCCAGTCTCTCCGGGGAAAGTCTCAAAGCGTGCCCAAACCAGCCCAGGCGTCGCTTTCAGCTGGCAGAAGAGACTAGCTGCTGGTTGGTGCGTTTCCTGACTTCCTGGTTTGTTACATGGTCACTCCATTTAATCCCCAGGATCTTTCGCAGACACCTGGAATCGAATGCGTCCAACTTCTTCTCTTGGCTGGTCTTAAGGTGCCATGTTTCACTTCCGTACAAGAGTATGGACAGCACGTTGCTGTTGTAGAATCTCATCTTTGTTTTGAGGGTGAACTTCCTGCTCTTCCAGATCTTGACAAGCTGGTTAAATGCTGCTGAAGCCTTTCCCATTCTACATTGCAATTCACTGTCCATGGCGCCCCCATTGTCAATGGAGCTTCCTAGGTAGGTGAAGTTGTCCACTATCTCCACCTCCCCCTGTTCAATGAAAACACTAGTTGGTGATGGGTGTGTCCCAGATAACATGCTTTTGGTCTTCTTAGCACTGATATTGAGACCTAAGCTTCCTGCTTCGACACTGATATTGTTCATAATGATTTGCAGGTCAACTGTGCTCTCCGCAAAGTCCAGGTCAGACAACTTTTGCTCTCCCACCCAAGATATACCCTGGTCTTTCGACGCTCTTCTTAGTACCCAGTCAATGGCTATGGCAAAGAGAATTGGAGAGAGTGAGCAACCCTGACGCACACCAGTAACCACCTCAAACCAGTCACTGTAACCATCCTCTGTCCGTATGCAGCACTTGGAGTTTGCGTAAATCTGTTTGATTGCCGAAATGACTTTCTGGGGCAGACCATACTCATGCATGATGCTCCAGAGTGACGGTCGATGAATACTATCGAATGCTTTGGAGAAATCGATGAAGCTGACGGCGAGGGGCCTCTGGAATTCGTTGTACCTCTCAATGATGCGGCGTAACGTAAAGATCTGCTCTGCACAGGAACGTTTTGGTCGGAACCCTGCCTGTTGTTCTCGCAGTTCCCGGTCTACCATGCCACGTATGCGGTTCAGGATCATCAGACAATAGACCTTCCCTGGTATGGAGAGAAGTGTCACTCCCCTCCAGTTGTCATTTAAAATGAGAGAGGAAAATCGAAGAATTTGAATTTTAGAGTGGTAAATAAGATTGTAAAAAAACACTGCTTAATGAGGATACTGCGGAAACAAAGAAAGGACAGGTTTAGCTTACATTCTCAAAATCGACAGTTCGCCCTTAAGATAGATTAGATAGATAAATTCTGTCGATGGAAGCCAGCAAGATTTATTTTATACTTGCGATCAGCCGGGGGTGGGTGGGGTGGAGCAGAGTGTTTACAAAATTTGCGAGCGAGATGCAGGAAGGTTCTAGAATAATTATGGGTGACTTTAGGAGAAGTTTAGTTTTTAGGAAAGAATTTAAAATGAGAGAGGAAAATCGGAGAATTTGAATTTTAGAGTGGTAAATAAGATTATAAAAAAAACAACTGCTTAATTGAGGAGACTGCGGAAACAAAGAAAAGACAGGTTTAGCTTACATTCTCAAAATCTACAGTATATATTACTTAAATATATATATATATATATATATATGCATGAGTATTTATGTATGTCTGTGCATATGAGGTTCGTATTTGTGACAACTGACAAAGAAAGAAAAAAATGAGAAATAAAGACGCCATTCTTATCGAAATGAAGATTTTTCTTTTACTTAATATTAATGGAACTAAACAGTGATTTAGTTTAGAAAGCATTTACATTATTAATGCCCACATCTCATATAGTAGAGTACAGACTGCTCTCATATCTGGGCAAGGGAGGTAATATCAATGGATTACTGACATAACTGAACCAGCAATAGATGCTTGACCTGCTAGAAATAGCAGCCATATTACCACCTATAAACCCACTTAAAAATGGAAAGAAACGTGTGTCCAGGGATGGTTATGATGATTTTAATTGTAGGTCTGACATACTCAGTTACTTGTACATGTGTTGGCATTCAACTGAGATAGGTTGGGTCAAATAAGAAGAGGGATAGACTGCACCAGTCTTAAAATGCCCAAGAAATGCCATATGCAACAACGGTACCCCTATGTCTACATCAGAAGATACAGAACCATACCATTATTATACTTTGACGCATAGAGTTACGGCCCTTGCCATTCTGAGTTCAAATCTCGCCAAGGTTAACTTTGCCTTTCATCCTTACGGGGGTCAATAAAATAAAGTACCAGTAATACACTGGGTAATTGCTGGCCTTGTGCCTAATGTAGAAATAATTATTAAAAAATTCTAATCGGTTGTTAGTTTTACCTTTCATCCTAACAGGGCCAATAAAATAAAGTACCAGTCATGCACAGGGATTGATTTAAATGACTTTCCCCTGCACCAAAATTGTTGAACAGACAAAGGTTATATATGGTTAAGTTGGTACTTAAAAACAGAGTAATTTTAAAAGCTATAACATGTTCTTGTTGCTTAATCCTAGGACAAAGATGCTTAAGCAGTAACCAACCCATCTTTTATATAGTGTGCTTAAGACTTTGTAACCACTATGTCCTTTTTTTTTAATGGTAAGGTGTGATTTAATAGAGAATTGTCTGCAATTTCTTACAGTTTAAGTCATCGTATAAAGCCCTATGAAACCTATGATCAAATTCCTTTATGCCATGACTATCCTATATTATATATCTAAGTTTAAAGTCTGTCTCGAGCCGAGGCTCATCAAGCTGGCGCTTATTCCAGTTTCTGTGACATTAAGAAACTGAGAGTACAAACCCACAAAACCCCCAAACCCTAAACAGGACACCATCCAGCGTAGGATTAAAGCACAAACTATTGCTGGTACTCATTTTCAGTATACAGGAGCAACATGAAATGAAGTGTTTTGCTCAAGAATACAAAACACAACCCAGTCCAGGAATCTAACCGACATTATTTATCTAGGACAACATAATCCAATGTTTCTTCATTATATTTATGGATAAAGGGCGGTGGATTGGCAGCATCAGTGGAGAGTTGGACGCCATGCTTTGCAGCAAAGAGTTACGGCCCTTTATGGTCTGAGTTCAAATCCCGCCGAGGTTAACTTTGCCTTTCATCCTTACGAGGAGGTCGATAAAATAAAGTACCAGTAATACACTGGGATAATTGCTGGCCTTGTGCCAAAAGTATAAACAATTATATTTATGGATAATTTTGCTGTTATTTCTAGCTAGTAGAACAACTACATAAAGGCTTACATAGATTTATTTTGCAAATAATACATTTATGGATATGCTCAGTAGATGACTAAAACAAGACTACCTTCTATTTCTTGGCCAATATGTGATGTAAGATGTGATGTAAGACGTGATGTTACTATGTTTCGTCATTTTGGAAAACAGATACAAATAATCTCTGATGAGTTACAAGATGAAACTTTGTTGAATAATCAACAAACCAAATAACTCATTATATATATATATATATATATATATATATATATATATAAACATGTATGTATGTATGGTCAGGTCACCAGTTGGTGCTACTGGTAACATGTATCCCAGTACAACCTGTTTCATGGTCGGGTCGTTGGCGACTAAACTGGCAACCCACACCAAGGTTTCCTTGGTGAGGAGGGTGACTTTGGACATCCTGCAGGACTAAAAACAAAACCTGTCAAAGGGCAAAGGAGCTCTTAAGAGTCAATGGCCATCCAAAATCACCGGGAGAGATGACCCCTTAGCCTTTGTCAACGCAGAATTCTAGGAGAAGGAAAACTCTGATATAACACCTGCAACTCTGATGGTATCCAATGATGTTGACTTGTTCTTCTTTTTGGTAAATATCATCTTGGTTAAGAGAGTGGGACTGGCTTTGTGCAGTGCCTTTGCTCACTATAAAAGCTTCACGGCACAGGCATTGCTTTATATCTGGAGATCTCTCTGCACTTGTCATCACATGGTACCATGGGCCCAGCACTATGTGTCAATAATTGTCACAACTATAGTGTTTGTACCGCTGGCTGGACTAAAAAGTCACACTCGTTCAGTGCATCGGTAGGGGTTCTCCTACATGGATATAAAGTAGTGGCCGTACTTGAAAACGAGTTGGCAGCCACCATGTATGTATGTATATAAAAGGTAAACAGAAATAACAATAGAATCGGTACAGTATATGGAAGGGATATATTAGGTTAACGCTTGATATAGCAGGAAGAGAGTCTTAACGTTTCGGATGTTAGTCCTTCATCAGAAGAAAGAATGAGAAATAAGATAGATCGAGGGGAAGGGCGGGATGGAATTGGAAAAAATGTCTTTAGATGAAAATAACAGGTCCTTTCATGTTGACATCTCTTGCATTACAGGGTGGTCAAATAATCTCTGATGAGTTACAAGATGAAACTAGTCAATCTGATCCTCATCTAAGCTGTCAAAATCCCTGTGATTTAACCATAGGATCTAATTTTACAGCAAAACTAAATATATATTCATTAACCCTTTAGCATTTAAACCAGCCGTATCTGGCCAGAATTCTCTCACCTCTTTCTATGTAAACCGGCTGCTCATATTGATGTTAAAGTATTGTTCTCAAAATAACTAATATCAAAATCTCAGATTCAATATTATGCGACATAACTATGTGAAGTAAGGCCTTTACCATGAAAATATAACAATAAATATTGAGTAATATAAATGTTAAAGGGTTAAATATATAAATATGACTGTCTACAGTGATGTGGAGTATGTCTTCCCTGCACCGTGCAGGAGCTACCACATTAAGTAGCTAGATACAGCCATGAATGAGACCTTAAGGCTTATCACTAGATGCCTCTGTCCCACACTGAGCATTTACCTGTGCTCTCAGGCATTGCATCTGCACCCCTTTGTGGAGAGTATCACACACAGGTTAATAACCAAGGCCTCAGTAGGCAAGCCTGCTACACATGGCAACAGTAAAAGTAGCGACAGCTCTATGTCAACATTTTCTAAACTAATCAACATTTAGTGCCAAGATTATAACTAAATCTATCTAGTTAACCAGAATGAAGGTACCGCAGTAGAATTGTGGGGTGGTGGAGTGGCTGTAGTTGTATTATAGACACCATTAGCATATTATCAGTTATGGTGACAGTGGGAGTTGCACTGGCTCACACATATGACCAGATACAAAGTACTAACCAACTACTGTGATAGACAAGTTTTTATGATCAGCCAAAACAAATACTGCAAAGCATTCTGTCCAACATTCTAACAACTGTCAATTCACTGCCATGTATGTATGTATACTAAAATGCAATTATCACAATTCCTTCATTTGCATGCCTTGCATTTATTATCCATACACATATAGATATCATCATCATCATCATCATCGTTTAACGTCCATGTTCCACGCTTGCATGGGTTTGGACGGGAGTTTTCCCACTTGAGACAAGAGTGGTTGTCTTGCTCGCATAGGACTGTCTGGCGGGTTTTCTACAGCTGGATGCCCTTCTTAACACCAACCACATTTACAGCGTGGACTGTGTTTTTTTGTCGTGACACCTACACGATCTCATTTGTTTCAGCCTGGATGTTGTGTCACCAACATAACTTTACATTGAAAGGGGTGGTGTGGATGGGGTGGGGGTGGTGGGATGGGGGTGTATTTTGTTAGAGATGCCTACTGACTGTAGTAGGTTTTACTTTGTATTTAGGTAAGGCGTGTCTTCTCTATTACTGAGTGCCGCCAAAGATCTCGGTCCAGTGACATTGTCTTGGAGAGGTGTAAGTGTGTGAGGTCGGAGTTTATCAGGTCGCCCCAGGTTTTTCTGGGTCTGCCTACTCCATGGCTAACAGCATGCAATTACAGCTGCATGCACAGAACCTTCTGCACACTTTCTTGTACATTTTTATGTCTATTGCTTACATAGACATGTTCTTTATTGAATGTGTACAAACTCATTTGTATGGTACACACACACAGGTTTTCTTGTATGTACAAGCATGCTTTCATATACACCTCCATTATGAATCACATTGTGTTAGTGTTACTGGTAATTTATACCAGCTGATCAAACCAGCACTGTATGAAAATGAGTATCTCCATAACTGCATTGTTTACAAAAAACTATATAATCTATCAGTTTATATTTGCCTCAGGACTGAGTAATTGAACATCACTAATGATGGGTAGAAATCCTGAAATACTAGTATTTGGTGCTCTTACACGACTACTTGGGTAGCTGTGACATGATTACAACTTGAAATACCCACAGTGAGACTTATGTAAGTATATTATAGATAAACATACTGTATATGCTTTCATATAAGCCTCTAATCTGAATCACACTGCTAAGTAATGTATATATTTTACTAGATTAACTTTGTAGACTCATAACCAAAGATGTCCAGCATTCAGTGTATTATTTCTTGATACTAAAATTGAAGCTTTTATTACATGTAATGTAATTTTGTGGTCAATCAAGTTTGTTACAGATAAATTGATTTATCGTATCCCATTCTCTGATTATAATAGTTGGAGGATTAGGTTGTTGATGGCTTGCCTTACCGGAGTATCAGGTAATGTTCATGAAAGTGCTTAGCTATTCCAGCACCTTGGTCTCACTATCACCTATGGCAACGCCATGTATTGTTTTGCCTCAACCCTTTAACATTTAAACCGGCCATATCCGACCAGAATTCTCACCTCTTCCTGTTCAAACTGGCCACTTATACTAACGTTAAGGTATTGTTCTCAAAATAAATAACATCAAAATCTCCTAGATTCGATATTATGTGAGGTAAACCCTTTACCACAAAAATACGATATATATATAGAGTATTATAAAAGCTAAAGGGTCAAACTTCAGTGCCAACACCCTTATTGTGACATGTAATAGTGTGTGGATCTTCTCAAACCACCATTTTTTTTGTCTTTTGCTTGTTTCCTTCCTTTTTTTTTTGCCTGATTACTTTTTTACAGTAAATTGTTAATATTTTGATAATCCATGTAAATAAGGGTTTCCTGCTGTCTGAAATTCTATATTTCAATTTTTTTTTTCTTTTCATCTTAAGGAGAGTGACTGTCAAGCAAGTTTGTGACAGAATCAATGCAAAGTCAGACAAAATACGAAGTATTTAGCTGTAGCCTTTAAGTTCTGAAATCAAATCCTTTCAGGGAATAAGTCTTTTATCATTCTAGCTCAATCAAATAAATACAAAGGACCGATATAATTAATGTATACTAACTAGATATGAACGAGATAATAAAAGTTAGGCAGGTCTATAAAGTATAACCAAAATGAACTAACAGAATTGTTCCAATTTTACTTTATACCAGGAATGGACAAACTTTCTTTTAGTAGCAAACAAGATATTGTTCACCATAAAATAACGTTACAGCACTAAAAATATTATTCAAAATACAACGTATATAGTACATTGTATATGTATATTAATTACACTATAGCCAATTATCCATAGTTGTATAAATAACATTACAAATCGTTTGCAATTCTTTCAGAATGAAAATATAAACAGAGCATATAAATAATTTTACAGTAAAATAACATAGCAAATATGTTTTAAATATATACATAAATAACATTACAAATGCTTCGATAACATTATAAATAGCTCGCGATTCATTCAGAAAGATATATTCCTTTAATGTTACAATATTAAAGAAAATGTAAAGGAAGGGGTGAGCAACGGAGCCGACACCAGAGCAAAAGACAACAACGGAGCCAACACTAGAGCAAAAGACAGCAACGTCGCGAAGAGTACCGGGCAACCTCTACAATTGAACCAAGTTAATGAGTGTGTGAGTGAAAAACAGTAAAAACGAAATTCTTTAAATTTAAAGGCATAAAGATTATCTTTTAAAGACAAAGATTATCTTTCAAAATTTTTAGTAGAAAGTCATGCTTATATAACTGACATTACACGTGACATTAAGAACCATACAAATTGACTGTCCCAGATTGCCCTCACCTGCTTTACACACGCACTCAGCAGGTGTGTGGATGTAGGTGTATTAACGAAGAAAGTGTGGTAAGGAACCAGGTGGACCATAACGCACCAGAGTACTCGATACTTAGGGTAGTAGAGTGGGTAATAGGAAAAGAGGCAGGACCCCCCGACGGCTGAGCTCCGGCCGTTTCGACAGACCTTCCTTACCTGCGTCAATTTTCAGTTCAGATCTAAAGGTCGAAACGGCCGGAGCTCAGCCGTCGGGGTCCTGACTATTTTCCGATATATATATATATATATATATGAGAGAGAGAAAGAGATCTTACTAGTTACGACCAGTGAGACCATTATTCAATTTAGTACTCTATAGTTAAGAAAAGTATAGTGTAAATATTATAAGGATTTTCAACGGCAAATTATATATATATATATACACACACACACACACACACAGAAGGTACCTAGCCAAAACCGTCCGAGCTCGCTTGAGGTAGATCCTCTTCTTTCACTAATATACTCACTCTGCATCATACCATGTATCGAGTACTTCTCTGATGTGTGGTCTTCCCGGTCCCCGTACCGTAGAATATCAATGTGTGTGTGTGTGTGTGTGTGTGTGTATGTGTGTGTGGAGAGAGAGAGAGAGAAAGATACACATAAAAAGGTAAGAATGTTCATTACACACCTGTGTACTCAGACTGAAAATTTATCTCACCTTTTAATTGATATGGCTAGAGCTACGTATACTTTTGTTTCAAGTTTTCAAATATGAGAAGTTATGACTGAAAGATAGCACCAGTAACTGTAACCATGTGTCGTTTGACAAAGTAAAATACTCGGAATCAGCAGTAGGTGCTGACTGGTGGCTCCTACTAATGCCATAAGTCACCTGTCCACAGTCCACATGTAAAACCTTCAGTCAGATTATCACACATAGATATGTGTGTGTGTGTATATATATGAATATATAAATATATGTACTGTATATATATATATATATATATGTACTGTATATATATATATATATATATATATATATAGTAATAATAATAAATTAGAAGATAAAATCCAAAGAGGGCTCGATAAGGATAAATATATATCAGATATATAAGAACCGTAGAGCAAATATTTATTAAAATAATAGTTTCTGAAACCGAGTTTCAGAAGATCCCGTTAAGGGTGAAAGCAGCGATTCTTTGCTTAAACTTTAATCTGTTATTTTAACAAATATATATGTGAGAAAAACCACAGACCCTCCATCTCAACTCACCTTTTGAAAAGCAGCGAAACCGGTAAAGGAACCAAATAAATATATATATTTTTTAAAAAAATAAGACTTCAGTTGCATTTTCGATTTCATCTCTTTTTCTTTATACTTTCACTCGTGTAGGACACCTCGGTTATTTTTCATTTTGTAAAAAAAACCTCACTTTCTAATATATATATATATATATCAAGGGCGGTGCCCCAGCATGGCCTCAGCCGGATGGCTGAAACAGGTAAAAGAGTATATATATACACACACACACACAATATATTAACAAATGGAAACTATATTTATAAAACTATATTTATTTTATTATACATATTTCAAGGGCCACCAAGGCAAATTTAGGTGCGCTTTCATCAGATAAAATACAATACAGATTAGTTTTATAAATAAATATTGACATAAGGCTGTCTTTTTTTCAGGGTATGTCAATATTTATTTATAAAACTAATCTGTATTGTATTTTATCTGATGAAAGCGCACCATAATTTGCCTTGGTG
>OZ024755.1:22756599-22876599 GCA_964016885.1 Eledone cirrhosa
TAAATCCTTTTCTATTATATATATCGTTGCAGTCACTGGATTCTTTTCGCATATTCTGATCATATAACACACACACACATTATATATATATACCGAGGTTTACTTTGCCTTTCATCCTTACGGGGGGGGGGGGGGGGTCGATAAAATAAAGTACCAGTAATGCACTGTGTTATTGCTGGCCTTGTGCCTAAAGTAGAAACAATTATATATATATATACCATATATTTATATATATATATATATAATCATTAATACATGCATATATATTATTATATAATAGTAACATGTGTAATGAATTCACTGAACGCAACGAGATATTTTCATTTTCTGAATCCGAAATCAATTGTCAATGATACCCTTACTAAATTTAATTTTAAAAATAAACATTTAAAATGACAACTGAAAAAAAATATTCATAATATTGATAGAACAACAGTACGGGAAGATAGCAACATAAAACAGAATTACGTATTGTGGAAATTTTACCTACTTATTATTCCTGCTGTATATGCTGTCTCTTTTTTAGTTGTTGAAGGACCAGTAACGATATGGTCGTCGTGTTTAGCTGTGTGGGTAGGCGATGCCATGCTGGAACCCAACCTAATGTTCGGCGAAGTAAAACTAAAACACCGACAAGTAAATGCGGTCGACGCTGGCACAACTACAGAAATGTTTGTCCGGTAGAAAATATAACCGAACAATTTATGTAAAGGTGAAATCATTAACCGAGTCATTGATTTAAGTGTTTTTCTTCACAGACATTATCGTTGTTGTTTCATAAAGCAATTACATAGGAGAACAGCAAAAATATAAGTTCATTGTGTAAACAAACAAAGTTGTCCTTGGTGGAAAACATATTAACACTGACTCGAAGTTAGTTAAATTTGAGTTATCTCCCCCTGGCAGTGATTCGTTTGTCCAACCCTTTCGCTTGCATTTTGATGTGGTCCAAAATGGGCGTATAACTGCCGGCTTTTTTTCTCTTCCCTTTGTATTTGAGAGAATTGAAAGTTAAAATTATAAAAGGTAATGAAATCATTTGGCGGACAATTAGCAGAGTTGTTAGAACGTTGGACAGAATGTCTGAGTTCAATATCCTGCCCAGCTCAACTTTACTTTTCATCCTTTTGAGGTCGATGAAAAAGTGTCAGTCTAGTACTAAGATCTATTCTTCTTCTATGTTCATACCTAAAAATGAGTTGGACTCTGCCAATTTTTTTTTTTTCTGTCCTAAGAATCGCCGTATGTCACTACGTCGCCCCTACGAATCCACTAGTAGTTATGAGCCAGAGAGAAGAATGAAATCAATACTTTGTGGTGGGGACAGAAATGGAATAATGGATAGAAAGATAGATATGTACTTTAACGGCTTAATGGAGGCCCGTTTAGGCGTTTCTTTTTTTATAACATTACGAATTCATAATTCTTATACAAAATATACACACAAATAATATATACAATACTTAATTATATAAATATTTTACATAGAAATATAAAAGTAAAACGAAAGAAAATATTAATTCAACACTAAGTAATATGTGACAATCAGTCACACCACAAGGAGCTGCCGGAACCTCTCTCTCTAATATTTTTTTAAGGCAAGCCAACACACTCGCAGCATTATCGCAGATGACAGCGAGGCTAAGGTACTGGAACACCAAGCACCGTTATGGGTATCACCAGACACCTCGGTAAGGCAAGCCGCTAACAATGAGAAGAACTTTAACAACGGTCCAGCTCCCCCATACTAAAAATGCCCAGAAAATCACCCTGTGTTTTATAAACAAAAAGTTAGTGTTTGGGTTACTGGTAAGTGGTGGTTCTGGTACTGCAGTGCCCTGTAAACTGAACAGCAATCATCTCTTATAAAGTGGTTTACACATAGTTTTTCTGGGCTCTTAAGGCTTCCATACCATCATTCTCCAGATTTTCCTGTATTTCTGATTTCCTTTAATTCTTATTCTGATGTCACGGGAAAGGCCTTAACATTCATAACTGTCTGTCTATCTCATTTTTTCTAATGAGCAAGAAGTCAATCTGCCATGTGTGTTCATCTGATTGGTAGGTGATCAAGTGGCTAGCCAGTTTCTTGATTAATGTTGCAAATAAATAGGTCATTTGCATCACTGAATTCTTGGAGCTTTGATCCCTCTTCATTTCTCAAGCCATATCCATAGCTAGAAAAATGAAGAGGTCTTGACCAACATGTCCATTGAAGTCACTAGCTCCACACATGTTATATTTATTTTGGAATCCCTAAACACCTTACATGAGATGAAGAGCAACACCTGGATACAACAGCAGACTGGAGTGAAGGACATAATCAAAACCATCAAGAAGAGAAACCATAGATGGGCTGGTAATGATCTTGTCTCAGAGATAATAGGTGGCCACAGCAAGGCAGTGGAGAAGAACTAAAGGGGCAGCCAAAGGCAAGATGGCATCACAATCTGAACTGATACCTTGGCCCCACGTGGTCCAATATGGCTCGAGATAGGAAGTGGTAGAGGTCAACCAGAGAGGGGTTCCTCCAACAGGAGTGAGAAGGCTCTGGAGTTTGAATTTTGAATTTCCTAAACCCAACACTTGTATACAAAGGTATAATATTGATGTGACAATGTTGTAAGTACATAAATCATCATCGATTAACATCCATTTTCCACACTAGCATGGATAGGACGTGCTGTCCTGTTGTGAGACATCCAGGTTCTGCTCACACAGAACTGATTTGGGTTTGGTTTCTATGGCTGGATGCCCTTCCTAATGCCAACCACATTTACAATGTGGACTGGGTGCTTTTTGTCGTGACACCTACATGACCACTTTACAGTGGGGCTGGGCACTTTTTATCATGATTCCTACACACGCGCTTTACAATGTTTGTATATTTATAATTGGAATAAAATTTATAGAACTAACAATTTTAATGTATTGACCAAGAAATCTGCTTGCCTTTTTAGTGAATTCTGTTCTGTACTGAGTCATCCTTAGACAGTTCCAAGAATATATTTGTATTTCTTATCTTTTTTTTTCTCTATAGAAGCGGTTTCTAACCTCTCCTTCAATTTCATCACAATGTATTTATTTCAAGATACAGAAAGAACTGACCTTGGAATGAGGAAAGGGAAAATTGACCATGGCAGGATTTGAACTCAAAGAGTAAAGTGGTAGAACAAATACCGAAAGGCATTTTATTTAATGCTCTAAGTAATAACTTTATCAATTTGCTGCCTTCATTTTAACAGAAATTTATTCATTTTCATAAAATACCATTTTTGAAAATATTTTTATTTATTCTCATTTAGATTGAAATAAAGTCAAATAGTGATAGATAAATAAATAAATAAATAGAAAGATGGATAGATAAATAAATACAAGGGTTGGCTGAAAAGTTCATAGGCTGACTTTGAAGGATTGATGTTAGTGCTGTGGAATCTTGCATGCATTAATTTCAACTCTTCTTATCAATAACAACATTGTTTCTTTCCAGAAACTATGTTGAACGATAAACCTCATTTGATCATTCCATGAGAGTATCTTGGTCAGCCAATGAACTTTTCAGCCAACCCTCGTAGATAGATAGATAGATTGATAGATAGATAGATAGATAACTAAATAAATAAGTACGTAGGTAGTTTGAGAAATATATAAATAATTCAACAATATTTTGAAAACAAGTGATAGGAAAGAAAACTTTTCACAAAGCATTCCAGAATCTAAAGCAAGTATTTGCTCTTGAGGCAAAACATCATAGCTCTTAATAGAACCAATTTCACTCTGCAATAAGAGAAGGAAAGAACAAGAGGCGTAGAGTGTGAAAGAGAGAGATGGTGAAGAGTTAGTAAATTGTGTGTGTAAATGTAATAATGTAGTGTGTATTTATGTATCTTTGTGGAATCAATATGTGCCTGATGTATATTATGTGACTATAAATGTTTTCAGTGTGTGTATGTGGTGTGCGTTGTGATTTTGGAGTATGTATAATATTTGAGTGTTTGTATCAATATGCCTCAACAGGGCTGCTACAGCACCTTGGAATGCCACTGATTCTATTTAGTGGTAAATTAAGATCAGTAGTGGTCCATTTATAAGTTTGGGATATACTTCTAGAATTTAAATAAAAAAAAGTTAACTATGAGTCAGTTCACATATATGACTACTGATAATAAGCTGTGGGAAAAAAAAGTTATATAGACTTTTGCCACATGTATGTGGTAAGGTGTTTCATTCATCAATATTCAAAATAATAGCTTCTAAAATGTGAATTAACATGCAGCTTTTTGTGTAAATATGCATTCTGTGGCATGTTAATAGATATAAATGAATAAATAAAAGCAGCATCATAGCACATGCATAATTAAATAGAACTTTAAATACAACAAATAAAACTTAAGGAAAATTGTTACTTTTTGAAAGAAAATCATACCACAGTTTCTTTCTAAGTGCATGTTTTTTGTTTTGTTTTCTTCTTATCATTATTATTATTATTACATTTTTTTGTTTATTTTTCTTATATTCTTTTAAATTTACTTTTGGTAGTATAACTACGTCTGTGATTACAAGAAGTGGATAATTCTGTAAGAACTTGGTAGAAGACCAAAATATCAACAACATCAAAGAGATAATCTCTTAAGTCACCTATTAAGGCAGGAAAACATATTGCTATTGATAAGTGTTCACAGAAGTGTTGGTCTGAATTAATATTAGATTAATTTTCTCTGAGTGTTCAATACGGAGAATATTTCACCAGAAAGTTCTGAAAAAATAAAAAATATAAACTTGAAAATAAAAGTTGAAAAAAAAAAATTAATCCAATATCTGGAATAAGAAACTAATAAGACTATAAGCTTAAACTGGATTTTATGAAGAAGCCCCTATGTGGGCACGTGACCTGCAAGAAATAGCAGCCAAAACTCCCTCTGATCGGTTTACCAGAATAAAAATTAAAGAATACATTGGGGTTTAGGAGATAAATGAACTTTGAAATGCACTCAGTTTAACCCTTTTGATACCAAACAACCTGAAACTGGCCCTGGTTCTATGGTACAAAACTGTTTAAAAATTCATATTTAGTAGGGAAAGTGGATGTTAAAACGACAATGATGATGATAAAAATCTTCTATCATAATTTTTTTCACATGTGATTATTTTATAAGTTTTGATCTTTCTTTAAATTAGGAAAGGACACATATACACACATATATAATGGGGATTTAGATCAATACAATGCTAAAAGTATTAGAAGCCATCACAATTATTCTGACTTCATTGACTGCAAAACTGCTTAATGATAACATGTATGAAAAGAACTATTTCAGAGCCAACTCAGAATATGTTCGCAGCACAACTATATCTGAATAGTATATGCTAAGGCTAATAACAATCAATGAAAAAGTTAAAACTTACATTCCAGTGCCTGGACCGTAATGGTTTTGATCCGTGAAAAAACTTGCTAATTACAAGTATTAGAAATTGATGATTTATAAATTAGGACTGGGGTCTCATCAACAGGCTATTCTGATAATACCCGAAAAATTCTAAATAGAGATGAAGCCAACTTGGCTATGTCCTTGTGTTCTGCTAGAACTGCTGACAAATTTGTAGTATCTAACAAAAACAGGCTATTAGGGTGTGTGTGTGTGTATATATATATATATATATATATACATACACACACACACAGAGATACCAGACTTCATTCGCTTACTGAGTGAGGTGGACCAAAGAAGCAACTTTCCCATTAGTCTTTCCATTGCTAATACTATCTACCAGTTACAACTCCTGGAATGAGGTGATAAAAGCTGATCTTGTCCAACTGCACCTCTCAAAGGTGATGACAGGACCGAGACCTCTGGTGTTACCCAGTAATACAGAAAATCCGACTTCCCACTGGTACAAGCTGAAGCATATAGATAGTATGCCCCCACCCCACCCACTGTAAAGTGGTTGTGTAGGTGTCATGCTAAAAAAGCCCAGTCCACACTGTAAAGTGTTCATGTAGGCGCCACGATAAAAAGCACCCAGTACTTACTGTAAATGAGGTTGGTGTTAGGAAGGGCATCAAGCCAGAATCAGTTCTGTATGAGCAAGACATGGTCACCTGACCTGGCATTTCCCACAACAGGACAACTCATCTAACCCATGCTAGCATGGAAGAATGGGTGTAAAACGGTGGTGATGATATATATATATAAAATGTTATAATTCTCCCTTGGTTATATTATTATTAATTCTCTAAGAGAATGTCACTGAATCAAGATCTTTGGCATTATGCAGTTATACAGAAGACCCACCTTACCTTACGTACAAACTTAAACCTAGTCTGTAGGCACCTCTTAACCCAATATACACCCCACCCCTACTCTATCCTTCCACACCACCCTTTCTCTGTAAAGTCATGTTGGTACCACAGAACATCCAATCCACACTATAAAGTGGCCATGTAGGTGACACGACAAAAAGCACCCAGTCCACACTGTAAATGTAGTTGGCATTAGGAAAGGAATCCCGCCATAGAAAACCTGCCAGAAACAGTTCTTTTCAAGTGAGACACGGTCACCCGATCAATCTTGCCTCAAGTGGGACAAACCCGTCCAACCCATGCTAGTGTGGAAGATGGACGTTAAACGATGATGATGATGATTTGAAAATATAGATACCACAATGCAGATTATTACAAATAATAGTTGAATAAATTAGGTAAAGTATCCTTGGAAATGGGGAAAAATGAACAGAGACAACTGTTTGGGAATCAAACTACACATGACTCATAAATGTTTCAATGTGTTCACTTGGTTTATTAAAGTTGCTTTACATAATTTATTCAACTATATTTATAGTTATCAACATTAGGGCCAATATATTTTCAAATTTTCCAATACTTCATAAGTCAACCAAATGACTATATATATATAGTTGATGTCTGAGAGAAAGGAGCATTCAATACTGAAGGAGAGTTTTAATAATTATTATCATTAAGGCTAAAAAGTGAGTTTTGTTTCTCTGGAGTTTTGCCTTATTGCAGGAGTGACCCTGCAATAAACTGGTGAAGTTCCAGAGAAATAAGACTCGCGTTTTAGCTTTCATAATAATTATTTCTAATGATTAGACATATCTGTGTGTGTGTGAGAATTTAATAACCTCTCTAGTGCTGGCGCCATGATAAAATGCACACAGTACACTGTGAGGTCATTGCTAGCAGGGAAAGCAGATGTTAAATGATGATGATGCATCAGTGTATATCTATCATCATTTTACGTATACTTTTAACACTGAATGGGTTGTGATGGTCCAAGACCAGACAAGTCAGATAAACCCATTTTGTTCAGATGTTCTATGGCTGGATGCCCTTCCTAACACCAACCACCTTACAGGGTGTACTGTGTGCATTTTATCATGGCACCAGCACTAGAGAGGTAGTTACATTCTCATTCACACAAAAGAGTCTTTCCAAACCCTATATTGTTCTGTTCAATTGCCAACACTGTAAACCACTGGTCACTCGCTACATTTACTTTTTGTTTTGCAGTGCTTGTACTATATTTTATAGCACATCGCCAGTCAGCTCAGTCCCATGTCATCTCTTTCATTGTCTTCAGTTTCTTAAAGTTATTCCTTCCAACTTTGTCCCATGTCTTCTTTTGTTTCCTTCTTCCGCAGGTTCCATCTACATTAGCACTTGGCACTTTATAATACAGCTCTCACTCTTTTTACACATCATATGACCATACCAGTGCAATAATCTCTCTTACATGTTACATTTACTTCCTCTTACACTCTATATTTCTCTCAGTGCACTTGTACTTTGTCTGTCATGTACACTAACATTACACATTCAGTGTAACATGCACGCATCCAAGAATTCATGAAGGCCATCAAACGAATGAAAGCTGGATGAGCTCCCACTCCAGATAACATCCCATTGGAGCTCTTCACATATGGTGGATATGGATTGAGAACCAAGCTGTTCTCCCTAATGTTGCAAATGTGGAACACCAAGAAAAGTCAGTATGCAACAACTACTGTGGCATCTCCATGCTCAGCATTGTCAGCAAGATCTTCGCCAGAATTCTTCTGGATTGTGTGTTGCATGTTGCAGTGGAGATCCTTCCAGAATCTCAATTGACATGATCTTCTGTGTGAGGGAACTCTAGAAGGCACGCGAACAGCAGCAACCTCTTTTCTTCATCTTGGATCTTCACAAAGCCTTCGACAGGGTTTCCTGAGCAACAATGTGGTCTGTGCTGCTTCACTTTGGCTTTGCTTATAAATATATATATAATACATATACTAAGAGACTTCCTACCAAGTGTTGTGTTTCTCCAAGTAATAATAACTATGATTTGCTAGATTCACATCTAGATAGAGTGTATAGCTTGGAGATCAGAGTCACTCCAGAAGGAGGAGATTTGCAACATTTTATAACTATAAATATTGTTTTGGTACAACTCATAGAGTAAAGTATAAGTTTCGACCAAACCATATCAAATGGGCTAGATTAAATTCTTGGCTGTAGTTTTTTTATTTTATTTTACACAGCTAATGTCTTTAAGAAAGGTATGAATGCGCTTTTACATGAAGTCAATTGTGCTGAATACCAACTGATAGATAGCAGATGATAATATGTCAAGAATTTGGCAATTTGTTATGAAATAACTAAAATTTCAATTCAATGATAACCAAAATGAAGGTGTTAAAATCTATATGTGCAATTTTTTCAGATATGAATCCACAAATTTAAGCAGGTATTTTGTTTAAAAAGAAGTGAAGTCAAAAAGTTTACCAAGCCAGAGGTTATCCCAGTTTTATTGGCATTAAGCAACCGAGTGTACAAGATTCACACCTGGGCGTGATGCCATTCCATTACAAACTGCTGTTGGTATTCATTTTTTCAGCTGAGTAAACTGGAGCAATATGAAATAAAATGTTTTGCTCACAACCAGGGCCGGATTTATCAAGGGGCAGTGGAGGTGAATGCTCTGGGACCTCCTCATCAAACCGCACCAGTCCCCTCTCCTAACAGGCCCCCTTCTCTTTTTCTCTCTCTCTCTTCTTGCTTATGTGTATATATATATGTGTGTGTGTATTGTTATATAAGGAGCCCACCAAATCTGAACTGCCCTCAAGGTCTTAATCTAGTCCAGGTCACAATGTACTGCCTGCTCTGGGTATCAAACCTATGGATTTACGATTGTGAGTTCTACACCCTAACCACAAGGCAGGGCACTTTCTTACATTGTCTGTGAGAATAACATGCAAGACTATTAACCACGTCTCTAAAGTCTGTCTGAAGCCATGAGGCTGTCAAGCTGGTTTTTATCTCAGTTTCATGGAGTAAAGCAACTGGGAGTACATGACTCCCCATTGGACAGGATGCCAGTTCATCGCAAGGTTAAACCCCAGCTATTGCTGCTGATACTCATTTTCAGCTGAGCATACTGAAGCAATGTGAAATGAAGTGTTTTGTTCAAGAACACAACACACAATCCAGCCCTGGAATCAAACCCATGACATTATGATCGTAAGTCCAACACCCTTACCACTTGGCCACGCGGCTCCACTACCACAATATCATAAGTTCAAATCTTACAGCCTTTGTGATCCTGAACAAGATAAACAACACATTCAGTTTACATTGACTGAACAATAGAAGAAAGTAAAACTATAAATCAGACTTCAGTTCCACTTGTACACCATTCAATAGTTAACGAGAGCAATAATATCAAGCTGAAAATCCATTTGTTTCAACAAAGTAAATTGTCCCATTCATGCAAGAATTGTTGAAAAGTAGATGTAAAATAGTTTCTTTCCCTTTAATAGATTACTTGAGTCAAAAGTAATTATTACTTTTAAAAAAGACATTTTAAACTAGATATCTGTTTCAGGAAATAAACTCAAGCATGTTATATTGTAGGCCCCTTTTGGTCACAAATTACCAGGGGTTTACACCTAGAAAGTTCCCCTCTGAGGCACATGTGTAGACCAGCAGTTACTCATGCATACCAGTCTCCCTTCTCTACACTACCGATGTTATCTAAGGAAAAGGCCAACGCCAATATAGCTTCGTACCAGTGACTTTGCAACTAATTTTTTCCAACTGAGTGAAATGGAGCAATGTGAAATAAAGTGTCTTGTTCAAGGACACAAAGCACTGCCTGCTCTGGGAATCTCACAACCTCACGATTGTGAACCCCAAATTCTAACCAATAAGCCTTGATTCTTCACAGCAAGTTATATATATTTCTTTTATCTCTTCGTAGGGGATGGGGAGAAGGCTATGCCCAAAACTCATTTCAGGGTCTCTGTAACTAGAGAGTGTGAGGGAAGGAAGAACATGATCCAAATGCATGTTACAGAGTGGACATTGCTAAAGGGCCTCCAAAGGCAAGGTGCAAGTGTTAAACTGGGTGACTATAGTATTGTACAAGATATCACAAAGTGTCTTGTACAAAACTCTAATGATTCTTTCAATCCACCACCCTTGACTGGTACTTTGTTGATCCTGGAAGGATGAAAGGCAAAATTAACGTCAACAGAATTTAAACTAAGAATGCAAGAAATCAAAATATATACTGCAAAGCATTTTTTCCAAAGCTCTAACATCTCTGCCACTCTGTGACCTATTCTGTCAAATCTCAAGATGAAAAACAAAACTCTAAATATCGCTTTCAACTTCAAAATGCTCATTATAGTGGAAAATTGTTTAAGTAATGAAGGGAAACTAAGCCTTCCAATTATACTATATATACATTTTTTTTAAGACAACATATAAGCCTCCAATAGTTTGGATGCTTGAAAAAGAAACCATCACACAATTTCATTTCACTTCCTTTTCCTGAAGAGATGCATATGTGGATGAAGTTGAAACACTAACTCATAGAGCAATTAGCCATCATGTTTCAGTCCACCCAGCTACAGGAATACAAACCAAATTCTTCTCCTGACAGTGTTACCTGTGATAAACTAGCACCTTATTCAATGATAGATTTATCTCACTGTCAACACTACATAAACTGGACTTAAGTACTCTATGAATCTTTGGATTTTATGAAAACCTATATTCAGTTATTATAAGGCAACAAATTGGCAGAGTTGTAAGAATGTTGGATAGAATACTTTGCAGTATTCCTTCTGGCTCTCTGCTCTCTCAGTTCAAACCCTGTCACAGTTAACTTTGCCCTTCATCCATTCGAGGTCGATAAAAAAATACTTGTCTAGGACAGGAGTCGGTTTTTTTCCCTCTATAACTCTCTTTCTCACTTCCTTTCTCTGGAAGAAATCTGCCATATTTAGGCCTGGAGGGGGAATGGGCTCTGCCAGGTTTTAAAATGCCCTAGGAAATGCTGTATGTCAATATGGTGCCCCTATGACTTCCTCGGGAGTTACATGTCCATACCATACCATATTCAGTTATTAGACTCAGTAAAAAGATCAATGTTTGTTGCACAATCATGGTTTGAACTTATGACCATGCATCTAGTAGGTCAACATGTTAATTGCACAAATTCAGTAACTAGCTGTAATCTGAAGAAAACAAAACAGTTTATACAAATAGTTATATTGACCACATTATATCATGCAACTAAAACATAATTCCCTTAAGCTGAAAAAAATGTAAGAAAAAGCATTATTTTTACCTAACAAATTGGAGGAAAAAAATTTTAAATCATTGAATCCTAATGACATTAGGAAAAGTTTTCAAATATCACAAACTCCATTTACTGACCCTGTCATAATCAGTTCCAACATGACTTTGAAGGAAATAGATGTAACGAGCTGCATACTCAAATACTGTTGCTTTATCAGTTTTATCTGAAAGCCCAGGCACTAGTCGTCTCATTAAATCACAGGCAATGGTGATACGGGCTCTGGAAAAGATGTATAGAGTAGAATTAATTTTCAACTCAATTTATAAAGACAAATTTAAAAACAGAAGTCCGAAAATCACATGTAAAGAAATTGTTTATAATTTATATTTATATATTTTTTGGTTGGTGTTAAGGGCATCCAACTGTAAAATACCAAATTTACAGTCCTCGCCGGAGCAAGGTGCGACACATGGCCAACCCTAGCCAGACTTGCCTCCTGGCGTGGACAACCCGTCTAACCCATGCAAGCATGGAAAAATTGGACGTTACATGGTGATGATGATATTTTTTTGTATAAGATGTGAGTTTGTACTGCTATTTTAAATAACTACAATAATCTTTACATCAAGTGTTCTATAGTTAGATGTCATTTCTAATATTCTGTAAAGTGGAAGTGATAGCTATTTTCAGTTCGATACACAAAGCTGTTTTTAGTCAAATCTACTCAAGCATATCTATAGCATAGAGGTAACCAGTCTAATCTTGGAAAGTCATATACGTATCTAGGAAAAGTACACCAACCTCCAGTGCAGGTCTGAGACAAATGGTGGGATGGATAAAATGTAGCAATTTGGGCATATTATATAATAGTGAAGTATGACAATTTAGGCATATTTCATCCAATTTGCTGTCCAATATATTTTAATTAATCTGGATATTCAAGAGATGGTAATAGTGAAAGAAACAATCAATGTAGACTTAGTCAATATACCAAAGATTTGATACTGTAGAATATATAACTGGTTATTGGCAACCTAGTAGAGTGTTTGGGTGGAGAGGATATTGATATGTGCTTATTTTAAAGGTGTATGACAATGTTCATACAATGATAGAATGCATGCAGTATATTCTTGGCAATCAACCAGATACAATATAAGAGAGAGGATTCTTCACATGGCAACCTCTCAAGTGTTAGTGCCATGATAAAGTGCATTGAGTACACTCTGTAAAGTGGAAGTGCTGGTGCCATGATAAAATGTGGCCATTACTCTGTAGTGATACTGTTGAGATCACAATAAAACACACCCAGTAAGTGGTTAATGTAGAAGCCATGGCAAATACGAAATATATGGGGAAGATAAGGTTTCTTTGACCTGTCTAATTTTTGACACTGATAACCTGTCCAACCTATACCAGCATGGAAGGCAGAGGTAAAATGATGATAATGTAGGTTTTGTGTGAGTACAGATCACATGAATGGGACAGAATGGATCTTGTAATAAAGTTCTGGTATGTTGTTGTTTGGTCCAGATCAAACCTGAGATTGAATAGACCTCTGATCACAGTTCATGACCATCCTGTCTTTTTCTTGGGGATTGTGTAAGGACTTACATTATCCAATGTGTCTCCTCCTTTTCAAACCATTATGGAGTAATTTGACAGTTATTTCCAGAAGAAACTTCCATCTGATAGGTTGTGAATATGAGGTTAATTCACAATCACTTTCAAAACTGGCCTTGAAATTAATCAAAGCAAGTCAGTATTTTATTCTATAACGATTACTAAAACCATTCAATCATTTTGTGAAATAATTTTTTTAAAAATTAAACAATAACCTTCTCTTCCTTTCATTCAAATTGTGCTGATGTCTGGAAGGATCATCCTCTTTGGCATTTGTTTGGTCTGTTTTGTTATAAGACACCATATTATCTTCAGCATTATTTGTGCTTTTGAAAGAGGTCACTGAGCTGGACAAATTTTCTGGTGGACTGCTGTTCTCTTCCCCGCTGCTATTCAAATTCAAACCGTTTGATGGTGTTTTCAGCTTCAATGGTAAATAACTATATTAGCTCAAATTAAATGTACTTCAAGCTCTTGGAAATTCAATGTAAAATACTGTTTTCTTAAATCACATTTTACTTCGTATGATTATTTTTGTATATCTTTATCTACTTACATTGGTATATTATAAAGAAAAAGAAAATAACACCAAGAAATTAAGGATATAATGAAAAAATATAAAGCAAGCACCAACTCGTGTTTTTTTCCTCTATACTTAGTTTTAAATCTTCAATTAAATTTATCATTTTATTGGCTGTCTTAGGATAAATTTTCATGAAGTCGATTGGTTTTTAAAGACAGTTGGGACAAAGGTTACTTCTAAATTCTTATCATTTATACTAAATTAGTCAGTTGTAAAATGAGTGTAGGACTTCATTTTGTAGAATAAGGAACGTAATGTCTTAATTGTAGTTGTTGAAATAATATAACGTCATTTATGTACTTCACTGAATTAAAATACGAGCCAACCTGATTTTATTATAATAAATTTGATTTAACTTCAAAGATAAATATATGAGAACATTTCTAGCGTAGGACAGGATACATTTTTTTTTTTTTTAATTGAGGTCAATATAAGAATAAAGAAAAAGCTTCTGATACCTGTAATGGCAATCCATTGTTTAACATGTTGTGGCAATAAATCACATGACTAGCTTTGGGTATTGGAGTATGGACTATTTGGTTTCCAGACTGAGACACTTTAAGTGGTTCAAGGTGGTGTGGAGATTGCGTGACTAATATGATATTATTGTCCGATTGTTGACCATAAATTGAAGAAAATGTCTCTTGACCACCGGTGTGATGATCAACTGGTGCAACAATTCCCTGCATACCATTTAAAATACCAAGAGGGCTGCTTAAAAATGCAATAAAGAAACTCCAATAAAGAAAAAAACATAAAACAAAATTTAATGACAAAGATATAACGTTATAAACTACAAATGGAATATTTATTTGTTCACTATTAAAGATTGTTAAAGATCGAGGGATTAACTATTAAAGATCGAGATTAACTATTAAAGATTGTTAAATATCGAGGGATTAACTATTAAAGATTGTTAAAGATCGAGATTAACTATTAAAGATTGTTAAATATCGAGGGATTCAAAATAGTGTGTATTCTGCTTTGATTACATTGCTCATATATATAAACAATAACATTACATTTTAGAATAAAAAATAGCTAACCCAATTCTAAGTGATCCAATGTTCTAAATGCGTCGCTCTAATTCATATTAAAATATACACACATATACACATCAACTAGATCGAATAAAAAAACTTTAAATAATTAGAATTAATAAAAAGCAAATATAATAATGATAATGATCATTATCACCAACGATATAATATCTTACTTTTCTTTTTGTAAGCTATCGAGTTTAGAAGCCGGTAATAGATGTGAGACCGATGTGTGATCTCTTCTGTGGATGGGTCTATAACCACAATTAGAGGAAGAGAGAGGCACAAAAGCAGAAGCTGAAGAGGTTGTAGTAGATGCTGTCTCCGTATTACTCAGTCTCATTGTATTTAACAGATGGTCAGGAACATCACTGGAAACTTGACAAGGCAACAAGCTAATGTTCAAACCACCCTGAGGAATCTTGCTACTGTTTCCAACAAGACTGTTACTTTGGTTGACACTTTTGCTGACATTCAATCCGAGTTCTGTTGGGTTAGAAGTCTGCTCTGACTGGTCGAAGGAGATAAGTGGAATAGTTGTCCCTGGGTGAACAATTTCTGATTTGTTTGGGCTTGAAATGAGTTTCGGTAACTTAGAAGTTGTGTCTGCAGAAATGTGACTGTTATTGGTACTATTGTTCTTGCTTGAGGTGGAACAAGGAATTAAAGTTGACACCTCAGACATGGCGTCGTTGCAGAGATTCTGTCTGACAGCAGCTGTGTTACGTGCCACGCCCGAGGAAACTTTCCCAGAAATATCGGTCACTCCATCGACCTCAACCGCTGAGTTTGAACAGATGTTTATTTTTTCGTTGTCGACAGTTGTGATATTGTTATAGCAGGATGTTACGTTACTAGCCATGGTGCAAACGGTTGAGGCAATGCTTCCACTCTGTACCATATCCATAGCTGTGGAACAACTGCGAGAAATATGGCAACTGTTATCTAAATTCTGTGAGTTCCAGTGGATTATGGTGTTAAACTGACGATCTGTCGAAGAATCCAAGTCTTTGGGTTCTTTTTTGAGTATTTTACAAGGCGTTAAGCCATCACTAACAGTCGCAGAATTAACTACAGTCCGTCCATAGTTAACGTTGGTGTCTTGATTTTCTATTAATTTCTCTTCTGTTGAATTTCGATCATTTTCTGAAATGTCTAACGGACATATCGAATCTTGTATGTTTGGAATTTCAGTGTTATTACTTATTTCTAGATATTTCTCCATTTTTCTACTTTCACTAGGCAAAACAACAACAGCTGGGTTAAAAAACAAAACACTTCACCTCGAAATGAGGTTAAAATGAATGTTTAATAAACCCTCTAAACCAAAACAGTTGAATTTTGGTGGTTTTGTGGTTGCGTTCTCTAACTTCAAATACAACTCACCCTTTCTCCCCCCTCTTCTTCTTCTCATGTAACGTTTCCAAAATATTTAAAACTCTCCTTTCAATATATTACCAGTTTTGAACCACCCCCCTTTCACAAATGATATTTTCTTTCCTTCTTTAAGGCGACAATTTAAGTTAGAAATCTCGTAAATGGTTTACTAAGATCAAATAAATATGAGTACCAAGAAGCTAGCGTTTAACAAAATTCTATATATATATCTATATATATATGTGTGTGTGTGTGTGTGTGTTTGTATGTATGCTTATATGAAAAACCTCCAACCCAACTGTTTCAATATCATTGTTCCAGTGCAGTAAGTAGCAAGTGATGAGAATGTGTCAATGGCAAAATGCAAGAACGAAGAGAACGCGCACCGCTGCGCGTTGTTGCCTTTCAAACGGTGGCGCGTCGTGATGTCATTGATGATGTCATTGACGGAAACGGCCGACACGATTAGTTCAATCGACGTCAAATTCTGTCGGTATTAAAAAAAAACAACAACAACTTTAATAAGGGTTTTAGGTTTAGACACAAGGCCAACAATTTTGGGAAAGGGGATTAAATCTACACTAGTGCGTTGCTGGTACTTTATAAGGATGAAAGGCAAAGCTAACTTCAACGGGATTTGAACTCAGAACGTAAAGGGATGTAACTAAATGCCGCAAAGTAATTGTTCTTTAAAAAGTGCTCTCAGGATTATTATAGTGTCGATATGTTTGGCCCTCGGCCAGTCTTTATAAAAAGAAGCCTATGATCAAAGGCGTTCCATAATGGTAAAAAGTATTTCTTAAAATCGTTGATTTTAGGGAGATTTGGCTGCTATTTCTAGCAACAAATTAAGGGCTCCCTTGTAATGTTACTATGCTATTTAACCCAAGATTCTTGATCGAACCGACCTATGATTAAGAAACATTGCAGCTGCAAATTTCTGGTCTCTTTTAGGATTTCTAGTGCTGCATTTTTCAGTGTCATTTTTATTTATATATTTAATCAAATTAAAATGTCCACATATAGCTAGTAAGACATAGCAGGTGTCTAGTACCCCTTACATTTAAAAAACAAAAACAAGATAGACAGAGAGGTAAAAACAAACAAGCAAAAGAATACAAAGAAAAAATGAAAAACAAAACCTGTAAAGCAGCTAAAAGTCTGTTGTTGATTTTTTGTAGCCTCCATATACACAAAGATCTTGTTAATAGTTGGTAGATCTTTAACAATATATTGTATCTCCAATCATGGTATAACTGGGAAGTCTCCACAAGAACATGGTGATGGTCCACTGCAACCTGTTCGTAATAAAATTTAGTTCAACGGTATGGCCAGGCAACTGGGTTTGATGCCGAGTGCTACATGACTAGAAGGAAAATCAGTGCATGCTACATGTAAATGGAGTTCCACTGAAGCAGGTAGAGAAGTTTGGGTATCTAGAGGCCTTGTACACGAGTGATGGAAAGCAGGAGGCTCAATTAAGTATAAGAATTGCAGGAGCTGGTGCAGTAATGCATCAGCTTCAGTATTCAGTAATCAGAAGGGAAGTAGGCATAAAAGCTAAACTTGCTATCTTCAATTCAGTATTCATACCAACCCTTACCAATGGTCATGAATCTTGGGTAATGACCAAAAGAATACAATTGCAAATACAAGCGGCCAAAATGGGTATTCCTCCAAAGGGTCTTTGGAGTAATGTTACTCAATAGAGTGCGTAGCTCGGAGATCAGAGTCGCTCAAGGTCTCACTTGGGGATCCAGCTGCTTCTGACATGACCCGCTGGAAGGAATGTTTGAGGACTCTGCCCCCACGACCCTCTCGGGAATATGTGGGCGAAGAAGGTATGACCAGTTCAAAGCCAGCACTCTTTTTTCTTTTATGAGGCACATGGCTTCGTGGTTAGAGCATTGGCCTTGCAATCGAAAGGTTGAGTTCAATTCTCAGACCGGGTGATGTGTTGTTTCCTTGAGCAAGACACTTTATTTCACATTGCTCCAGTTTACTCAGCTGTAGAAATGAGATGATAGGGACTGTGGTCCATATCATTCCACTGCAAAAAAGCACCCAGCACTCACTGTAAATGAGGTTGGTGTTAGGAAGGGCATCCAGCTGTAGAAATCAAGCCAGAATCAGTTCCCGTCCCACCCTTGCAAGCAGGGAAAAAGCGGACGTAAAATGAAATGAATGATGATGATATGCTTGATTTAAAAGAAGTTTGGTTGCAATTTGAACAGATGAATTAAGTGTAAAGCTCCTTCATTAGTTTAGTGTAAAATTTAAAAAGGCTCTGTTCAGTGTAATGCAAAACACATTGTTTCGAAGGTAGTGTTCACTACATGGTGTGTTTATGTTGGAATGAACGACAGCATATGTTTGGGGTAAAACAGAGGTGCCAGTTTCCCTCTAATAATTTTCTAGGCAAGCCAACACTCACAGCATTGCCATAGGTGATAATGAAACTAAGGAGCATCACTTGACACATCAGTAAGGCAAGCCATCAACAATGATAAGAACATCATTGTCAGCAGTCCAGCTCTCACAGGCTGAATAAAATAATTTGCTCATAATTTCTGGTATTTTAGAATTTTATTCTGTTCCGCAATAAATGTAGTGACCCTCCCCTTTGCCACAGCATCAGGAATGCTGGAATGTGGGAAGAAACAAAGGGGGTCATTAACCGATGTGCCCCTAATGAAATCTACTAAGGCTAAGAGCATCAGGTCTTTTCCCATCAACCCTGGACAATCTATCATGCTTGAGGGGATAAGGACAAAACCCACCTGATTATTAAGTTCAGCTTGGCATGATGAACGAAATAGGTGCAAGCAGAATTATTTTACTGTTCAATCTTGTGCAAGCAAAATCAACTTTTACATACAACATTCAGTACATTACTGCGTAAATCATTCATACCATTGTCGCTCCATTCAGCTATGCTGTGTCCATTGAGAACAATAAAGAAAAATTCATAATCATCTTTGTTTTAATATCTACTTTCCATGCTAGCAAGGGTTGGACAAGTCTACGTAGACCAAGTCAATACCAAAGCGAGACTACTGATCTCCCAGACAAGCCAGGGATCTGTATCATGCTTACACGTTCTCAATCTATCCAGTAGTAAAGATACTACAAAAATTTGAATTAACAAACCTATTTTTAGATATCTTCTGTTAAATCATTACTCTGTGTTTAGAATTAAAATAAGAAAGAGGTAAGGTGTGATTTAATCGTGATTTGGGTTCCACATCAAGCAGTTCAAGCAATGTTAAATAGTGTGGAGGGTTATGCTAAGTATTATGTGATGGCTAACATGGCTGTGGTAGAATACACATCTGGAGGCACATGGCTTAGTAGTTAGAGCATTGCAATCGAAAGGTTGTGAGTTCAATTCTCAGACCGAGTGATGTGTTGTTTACTTGAGCAAGACACTTTATTTCACATTGCTCCAGTCCACTCAGCTGTAGAAATGAGATGATAGGGACTGGGGTCCTTATCATTCCACTGCAAAGTGGTCGTGGAGGTGCCACGGCAAAAAAGCACCCAGCCCACACTGAAAAGTGGACGTGTAGGTGGCATGGAAAAAAGCACCCAGCACTCACTGTAAATGAGGTTGGTGTTAGGAAGGGCATCCAGCTGTAGAAACCAAGCCAGAATCAGTTCCCGTCCCACCCTTGCAAGCAGGGAAAAGCGGACGTAAAATGAAATGATGATGGTGTTAGATAGGAAGGTAGTGGTTAGAGTGTTGGGTTTATAATGATTGTAAGTAGTTAGGGTATTGGGTTTCTGATGCAGCCTAGTGGTTAGAATGCTGGGTTTATGATGTAGCCTAGTGGTTAAGTATTGAGTTCATGGGTGTAAAACACAGTGCATTGTATCTTTGAACAAAACATCTAATTCCAAGTTGTTCACTCAGCTGAAAAAATGTGTACCCGAGTTAACCTTGTGATGGATTGGTATTTTGTCCCATCTAAAAGAAGGTCTTGTGTCCTCAGTCATTTAATACTTCATGAAACTGGGATAAACTCTGGTTTGAAGAGCTGCTAGGCTTGAGACAGACTTTTAAATGATTACAAGTCACAAGTTGAAAGCTAACCACTAAAACCAATAAACAAATACCAAAGTCCACAGAGAAAATATGTGGTAGTCTACACTGGCAAAGAACCATTCAATAAAGAATCCCATATTCCCTACTGTATACCAACTTAGAAAATCCATTGCATGGTGAGTCCCTAAACAAAATATATAAACCTCTGCTTGCTCTACTTGATCAGATTTTATGAAAAACAAGTTCCCAACCTACCTCACAGAAAGGACAATCCAGTTGTAAAAAGCAAATTACTCCAACAAATACATCAACCACCCCCATGTGAAAAAAAAATGGATGTAAAAAAAAAAAAAAAAAAAAAAAAAAAAAGGTATTTGATATTTATTTTAATTAACAAAAAAATAAAAACAGCAATTAATGAGGATGATGCTGTTTTCCACTAAGGTTTTTTATGTACATGTGGTAACATCAATGTTATGTTGAGGATGTGGAATTTGGAAGCAACAATCGAATCCTTCCTGCAACTCACGATATTTCTCTTTTTTAAATTTTGTACAATGTAAAATGATTTTTTAACAGGATAGTCAGTGGTTCAACTCTGGACTGTACATTGGTTGTTGACAAACTTAGTTAGTTCCATCACTTTACGCTCGTATGTATTTATGCTGTTCATTAACAGGTCGTACAACTGAAATGAGAGAAGATCTATTTTACAATGGCTCTGAAGCGGAGAATGCATGTGTGTATGTATATAAATGACTGACACATTTTAAACCGGTACAATGCGGTAGAAACATATAAAGGGCAAAGGATGACAAACAAAACAAAGTAATGTTTTATCCAGTATATTTCAACATCCTTTGCCCATTATATATTTCTACCACATGGTACTGGCTTTTTGAAACTAGTCATTTATTATATATCTCAATACATTATATTAAATATATAAATGAATATATATATATATATATATCATAAAACAATGAACTAATTACCTATGACTTCTGGGGGATTTTTTAAAATTGTTCTATGCACAAACACACACACGTATGTGTGTGTGTTTGTGTATATATATTTGGCTACAAACATATGAAAGAAAAGACCAATCAATACATAATGTAAAAATTAAGAGTAATTATATGTGTTAGTGTGTTTTGAACAATGAAAATAAAACAAAAGGTGAAGATAGGTACTTAATTAGTTCATTGTTTCATGATCGTTCCAGAGGGTTGACTGATCAGAATAAATTGATATAGTGACTAATTGGTACAAAACAGCTCAGTTGGTAGCGTGGAGGACTGTAGTTTAGTTATTCTTAATTGACGATGATGATATATCTATATCATCTATTTATATATATATATATATATATATGACTAGACCATTTGTAACACAAACTTCAGGAATCCAGCTGGTCACTTACCAATCAAGTGAACACATAAGACAGATTGATTTATATTCTTACAGCAGATGATTGAAAACACTAAACCTTTCCTTGGGGAAAATGCACCCCCAACATAGGTTAGTAATTAGTAACTTTAGAGTGTGAATTAGACACTGACAAACATCTGAGACAGTCTGGAGAAGAAAGATAAGGAAGTAGACAGATGATAGTGAAATTTTGCAGTAAACTAAAGTAAAGACTAAATTTTTATGTGATGCAGTCATTGTGCCGTTTTGTATTTTTCAAGAATATCTTTCTGTGATTTCATGTGGTATAGAATGTTAAGAGTTTAAGAACAAAAGAATAAAACAAAACTGAACCTCTTTATATCGGGAGTTGTGGAGGTCTTCTTGGAGGGTCATGATAATTTGGTCAATACTTGTTAAGGGTACCCATAAAGAAAATGGTTTGTTTATTACATATCCCTGTTGAGAAAGAAAATTAAATACATGAGCATAAGTAATATCTTGTTAAGTAACTACTCGATAATGGCATCATAAAGTATTAGCTTGTTAAGTTTGTTTATACCATATCCCTGTTGAGAAAACAAATTAACCTGTTAGCATTTAAACCGGCCATATCCGGCCAGAATTCTCTCACCCCTTACTGTTCAAACCAGCTGTAATCGGCTGCTCATACCAATGTTAAGGTATTATTGTTCTCAAAATAAATAATATCAAAATCTTGTAGCTTTGATAATATGTGAGATAAAGCCTTTACCATGAAAATACAATAGTAAATATAGAGTAATGTAAATGCTAAAGGGTTAAATACATTAGCTTAATTAATGCACAAACCACTTAACAAATGCTACAACAAAGACCACAAAATTTAGACAACAGGCTTTGTAGATTATATTGATCGCAGGATTGAGGACAAATTGTGACTGGAGAGAAATCAAAATGCTATGGTACGCTGGATATGTGATATCAAAATCAGAGTCTACATGGCATCTCTCTACCAAAAATTAAAGATACCAGCACTCGACTATGTTTTAAGATCACACAGACTGCATCGGTTTGGACATGTGAAGAACCAGAGTGGTGGGTGGATACATCAATGAACCAAAACTGTGGCTCCTGATAGGCGGGGATGGAAACCACCCACATAAGACCTGGGAAAAGGTAGTCAGGGATGATCTGAAAGCCTGGATCGTCGTTGTCATTTAACGTCCATCTTCTATACTAGTATGGGTTGGACCAAAAACTATCTCTGGAATGAACACTCTGGAGGAGATGCTTTGAAAAAGGCCACCAAAACGTCCAATGCTTGTGCTAAAAGAAGACAAACTAGATGATGATGATGGTCATAGTAAGGCAGTGAATTGGCAGAGTTGTTAGGGTGTTGGATGAAAAATGCCTGAATATTATATTCTGGCTCACTACATTCATTCAGAATTCAAATCACATTATAAACTTTGCCTTTTTATCTTTTCAAAGTGGAAAAATGAATATATTCGTGAAATAAGTACCCATACTTAAAAATAAGGGGTGGCAACAGGAAGGGCATCTGGTTCAAAACATTCTCGTGCAACAAATACCAATATGGAAAAGTAGAGGTAAAAACGATGAATATCAGTATAAGAGATAATTGTTTCTACTATTGGCACAATGCCAGCAATTACCCAGTACATTACTGGTACTTTATTTTATCGACCCCGTAAGGATGAAAGGCAAAGTTAACTTCGGCGGGATCTGAACTCAGAATGGCAAGGGCCGTAACTCTATGCGTCAAAGCAAGGCGTCCGACCATCTACCGACACTGCCAATTCACCAAGATAATGTGATGGAGCAAGACATTGCTGGACTGCGTCGAATTAGACATCATTTATAGAGAGTAATGATGGTGCTATTATCACCACCACCACTGCTGACTCATTACCATCATTCTCATCCTTCAACCACATCCACCATCAACATCAAAACTCCCTCATCACATCATCCTCACCACGAACACCACCTCATCACATCATATTCATCATCATCATCTATAGTAATGAAATGTGAATAAAGCACAAAGAAAATGCCCAATTTACCAAGTGTTACCTTTACAAACAACCAACTTACTTTAAGTCTGTATAGGTGATTGTCTTGACCCTGCAATGTACCTAACACAGCATCAAAGTACTCAAGAATAACAGCAACAGCTTCTTCTAATTTGTCAAATCCAATATATAAACGTATTAATTCTGCAAAGTCCAGTGTCTGGAAATAAACAAATAGTTAAATTAGTGACTTGTTACTATTTGGAATAGCATTTTTATGTTTCAATTAATATACTCCCGTCTTTGGACGGCCACGCAAATGCTCCTCTTTATTTCAGGCATGGAAAACTAAAATCAACACCAATTCATCTCTCCCTCCCCTCCCCAAGCTTTCATCTTCTTCCTCTCACTCTTCCTGTGAATTCCATAACTTCAGAGCTGGTACCATCAATGTAGGTACAACGAAAGGACGGTCAGGTGAGATGGCAGAGATGCTTGAATGAAAGAAAGCTGATGTATGCTATGTACAAAAGACTAGATGGAGGGGAGGGCCAGTTAAGTTCCTTGTGGGCAAAAACTGATGCTACAAATTTTTTGGGGTGGGAAATGATAATGGGTAGGGTGAAGTAGGGATCATGTTGGCAGAAAAATGGGTAGATAAGGTAATTGTTGTAGACAGAGTGAATGACAGAATCATTAAAATTAGACTAGTACTAAACAGAACAACTGTGTCAATTATATCTGCTTACGCACCACAATCTGGTCTGCTGGATGTACTAAAAGACAGGTTCTGAGTCCCTAATGCACTCTACACTGAGGTTATGGGTTTGGTGCTAGAAATGAGGAAGATTTCAGGCTAGATGATTTAAAAAATTTATTATTATTAGTTTTATTCCCACTTGGGCCTGTCATTGCATTACCTGGCACAGCTATGTGTACCTTGGCTGTTGTTTCTATTGTATTGAAAGTACTTGTAATATGTGTGTAGTGGCTAGTAGTGTTATTTTCTCAATGTTGTGTATATATACATATATACCTCATGGTCGGGTCGTTGGCAACTAAACTGGCAACGCCACCAAGGTTTCTTGGTGAGGAGGGTGACTTTGGACATCCTGCAGGACTAAAAACAAAACCTGTCAAAGGGCAAAGGAGCTCTTAAGAGTCAATGGCCATTCAAAATCACCGGGAGAGATGATCCCTTAGCCTTTGTCAAGGCAGAATTCTAGGAGAAGGAAAACTCTGATATAACACCTGCAACCCTGATGGTATCCAATGATGTTGACTTGTTCTTCTTTTTGGTAAATATCTTCTTGGTTAAGAGAGTGGGACTGGCTTTGTGCAGTGCCTTTGCTCACTATAAAAGCTTCACGGCACAGGCATTGCTTTATATCTGGAGATCTCTCTGCACTTGTCGTCTCATGGTACCATGGGCCCAGCACTATGTGTCAATAATTGTCACAAGTGTAGTGTTTGTACCAGAGTTTTCAAGTCGCTGGCTGGACTAAAAAGTCACACTCGTTCAGCGCATCGGTAGGGTTTCTCCTACATGGATATAAAGTAGTGGCCGTACTTGAAAACGAGTTGGTAGCCACCATATATATATATATATATATATATACAGGTAAAATTCCGTTATACTGAAAAATTCATTATAACAAAATTTCTTTCAATTCTCAGCCACACGCTCGATGTGTAAGGTCGATCTCATTATAAAGAATTTTTCTTTACAACAAATTTCTTTTTAGACCCTGTGAATTTCGTTATAACGGAATTTCACTGTCTATATATATTTGTAAGTCCTGGTGTTTTGGTTATGTATCTGTGTGATTTCTTTTTATCATTCTCAGAGTACCTATTATTATAGAAATCATTTGTTTTCATCATCTATATTTGAGGTATTTCTATCTCCATATTTTTATATTTTGATAGTAATAAGAATGTATTCATCAAGAGAGGATGAGAAGAAAACATTTGGAAAGTAGAAAAGTTAGTAGCCCTACCTTATAAGGATTTACAAACCAGGTTGGGAGTTTGAAATCATGAGAGAGCAGTTTTAATGCAGTACAGCGGTGGTAACGGGCGTTTGGTTCTTCATATTTACTCAAATAAGTTTTCAATAACAACCAGGCTTGGTCGGATGCACTATAATAACAATAACAACATTAATAATAATAAGTAGTTTTTGATTTAGGCACAAGGCAAACAATTTATATATTGATGGGGAGAGGAAAGTCAATTAAATTGACCCCAGTGCATTACTGGTACTTTATTTTATCAACCCTGTAAGGATGAAAAGCAAAGCTAACCTTGGCGGGATTTGAACTCAGGATGTAAAGGGACGCAAGTAACAATATTCCGTTAAGCATATTGTCAGCCACTCTACCTATAGTGCCAATCTACCGGGATGACAAGAACAACAACAACAACAATAGTAATGATAATAATGCTTTCTACTTTTGGCACAAGGCCAGCAATTACCCAGTACATTACTGGTACTTTATTTTATCGACCCCGTAAGAATAATGGTTTCTACTTTTGGCACAAGGGCCAGCAATTATCTCAGTGCTTTATTTACTTTACTGGTGCTTTAGTTTATCGACCCCCATAAGGATGAAAGGCAAAGTTAACCTTGGTGGGATTTGAACTCAGAACGTAAAGGGCTAAAACTATGCTGCAAAGCATGGTGTTTAACGCTCTACCGATACTGTCTAATAAATAGACAGTGCATTTCATTAGAAATACGGTAATAATTTAACATGCTTTCAATTATTGTATGACTGCAAACTCAATAATACAAAAAAAAAATAATAAAAAATAACTGAAAACTATGGAAATGTTAACAGTTATTGAATTAGCACTTACCTACATACTTTGGTAATTAAACCCTGAGGTATTTCATTTTCCTTCAGCCATTGCCATGCATTTTCTGTTACATTTTCATCACTTTCACTGACAGATTCACACAGGGACAAGGTCACACATCTGTATAGAATGGAAAATAAAATAAAATATAATATATTTTGGCTCTGTACATTACATAGAGTGCCTATTTTCACGATCTATTTCTTTGCAAACTTTTGGCTATAGAGTATATATATATATATATATATATATATATATATATCATCATCATCGTTTAACGTCTATCTTCCACGCTAGCATGGGTTTAGACGGGAATCGTCCCACTTGAGGCAAGATTGGTTGTCTTGCTTGTATAGGACTGTCTGGCAGGTTTTCTACAGCTGGATGCCCTTCCTAACAACAATCATGTTTACAAAAAACGTAAGAAAATTAACAAAGAAAAGACAAGACAATGAACGGAAACAAAACAAAATGGTGAAAAATTTTTTAAGGGCAAACCTTGAAAAAAATTATTTAAAAATTATAAAAAAAAAATAAATATACAAATGAAGGACACAGAACTCCATGGTCATTGATTGTTGAGATGGACTTGGGCAGTTTCGACTCTTACCAACAGTACTGCTGGTTCATCCAGGGTCACAGCATCTGACATAAGCCAAACACTGTTCAAAGAAGTAAGAGGCGAAAACTAGCCGTGAAACTACAAAAAGCATACAATTTTGTGTAACATTAAGGAAAATGTCTGGTGCCTCTTATATATATATATATATATATATATACACACACACACATACATACAACAAACTCTGAAAACATCAAACAACTAAAAAAGTTTGGAAAAGAAAGGGAGCCACCCATAGTACAAGAACTGCAGCACATTAAAACAATATATTCACAGATACATGCAAATAAATAAGTTTTACCGTAAAGCTAAATTTTCAAACACAGGATTTAAGGGTAGATTGTATGCTTTGCAAATAATGATAGCCCGGTCGAAAAGTCCAACACTAACCAGTATACCAACCATTTCATCAGGTTGTATGGTAGGACCTGCAAAGTAAATGAAATTGATAATACTTACATATTGTTTAGTATAACAACTTTTAAGAATTTGTATCGGTAAATTGGCAAAGGAATATCATTCAAAATAGGATTATCTTATAAGATCGTAAAATCCTTGCAAAAGAAATCCCTCAAGTAGCAATCCCGTTGTTGAGTACAGGTGAGCCCTAATCAAGCAGACTCAATTAAAAGTATTCCAGCCGTGACTATTTCACCCTTTTCCTATGCAAAAAAAAAAACTAGGCTAAAAACATTAAAATTAACAAACAATATTAACCCTTTCACAACCATATTTCTATTTCAATTAATTAATTAATAAAGCATTTTGAGGGCTTTACTAAAATTATTTAATTATTTCATAATTATGATAGCAACTTAACATATGGATCTTATACAAAATTTTGTCGGAAGATATTTTAATTTCAATAGGAATCCTTTAAAATGGAAGGTTTTATTTCCATAAAACCAGAGCTGGTTTGGGCCAGCTTCATATCAAAAGGGTTAATACAAGGGTTAGCTGAAAACTTTATAGGTCTGACCAAGATATTCATTGAATGACAAAATGAGGATTATTTTTCAACATAGTCCCTGGAAAGAAATAATGCAGTTATTAACACGAAGAGTTGAAATTAATGCATGTAAGATTTCACAGCACTAGCATCAATCCTTCATAGTCAGACTATGAACCTTTGAGTCTACCCTCGTACAAACCACCAAACTTCAGAAATTTGTAATATAATGGTTAATTTACCTGATGCTATCAGTAGATCTGCATCTTTTTTAATTAAACGTAGCCGAGCATCCACAAGGAGATATTCTTTTTCCAGATCTTCTATTGTAACTATTTCAAGTTGTCGTTTAGGAGCTGAGAAAGAACAAGAGATTGTAAACTAATAACAACACAAAATTTCAAGATAATGTCTGAAATTGAGAAAACAAAACGAAAAGAATTAATATAATATATTACCATCATTATCATTTAATGGCCATTTTCCCAGCTAACAAAGCCTCGACAGATCCTCAGACCAAGTCAGTACTTAATTGAAAGTACTTGACTGAAGGGGGGTGGGGTGGGTTTGTATTTTATTCACATATATTCCCACACTGGATAAATTTTATCATGGCACCACCACTAAGAGTGTTGTCATGTCTTTAACACAACAGAAGAGCCCTCTTGAGTCTTTTTGGAAAGTTTTCTACAGCTGAATGCTCTACTTATCACCAATCACTTTACAGAGTGTACCGGGTGTGTTTTATTGTGTCACAAACATTAAAGAGGTTTTGCTGCACTTGATAAAAGAGTCCTTTTGAGAAACATTATGTAACAGACAACAAACATACCCGCAAATTTGCAAAACAGCAGGCTATTGAGTGACTTAACTAAACTCTGAAAAATTACACCCAGCTTTGTGGTCATTCATATATCAATACTCTGTTATGTAACCCATGCTAGCGTGGAAGATAGACGTTAAATGATGATGATGAACGATGATGTATCAGCCTATAAGAATCAATGCCATAGTTGGAATGGTACAACTGATGTGGAGTGCTTAACACTGCTTACACTTCAATTAAGGTGACACAAATGCCACATTAATTAATTAATAACTTAAATAAAGACAATAACCAATATATATATATATACACATATGCATACATATATATATATATACATAAATATATACATACATACAGATACACACACACACAAAAGCTCACCATCGGTTTCTATTTTTTCTTCACCATCAAGATACCGTTTTGGAGAAGTTATATCTTCAGCTGTCTGAAAAATAAAAAGTTTTCATAAATAAAAAACATGTAAATTTTCTCAAATTTCAGCACGCACTAAGAACAATAAATTAATAGCAAGTATGGCAATTAGTTACTTATAATAATATGTTAACTAGGCTGCCAGTATTGGTAGAGAGTCGGACGCCATGCTTTGCAGCATAGAGTTACGGCCCTTTATGGTCCGAGTTCAAATCCCACAGAGGTTCACTTTGCCTTCAATCCTTACGGGGTAAAATAAAGTACCAGTAATGCACTGAGATAATTGCTGGCCTTGTGCCAAAAGTAGATACAATTATTATATTAAGTACCAGTAATACACTGGGATAATTGCTAGCCTTGTGCCAAAAGTAGAAACAATTATTTTAGTTGTTTCAATCCTGTTTTAGCTGTTGTACTCTCCAGTTATTTTCAGGTGTCATATTTTCATAGTTTTTAAGTAAATCTTTGTTTCAATTCACCTACTTGCTCTACGAACAGCAGCATAGTCAATATGTAGGCCCCCTTCAGTCATGAATGACTAAGGGTTTGTACCTACAAAGTTCTCCTCCGAGGCACTAGCCTAGACAAGGTGCTTTTGTGGAATACCAACAGTCGCGCATGCATACCAGTTTCTCCTCTGCACCACGCTACCGATGTTGTCCAAGATGTAGCTTGACATCAGCAACGTCACAACTCCTTTATTAGACCAACATGAAATATAGGACAATACACTGCAGGGTCCAGGAATCGAACTTACAACCTCATGATTGTGAGCCCAATGCTCTAACCTCTAAGTCACATGCCTTCACATAGTCAATACAAGGAGTGGTTAAAACCCCTAAATAAAGAAAGAGCATGTAATGCATTATTTTCACTAAGGGTGATCGACTAGCAGTATTCATAAGAGAGCCGGACGCCATGCTTTGCAGCATTGAGTTACGGCCCATTATGGCCAGAGTTCAAATCCCACCAAGGTTAACTTTACCTTTCATCCTTATGGGGTCAATAAAATAAAGCACCTGTAATGCACTGGGGTAATTGCCGGCCTTGTGTCAAAAGTAGAAACAATTATTCTATCTTAATTTAGATATTTTACAAGATTTGGTTTACTGTATGTGGTGCTTGACAAACAACTCATTAAAATTAGAGCAAACTAGATTTGGTTACATATACACAATTGATTAAACCCTGTAGGATTAATAAACCATTTTAAGTATATATAAGTCACTTACTGAATGAGTTAAATGATTTGGTATAGGCTTCACCACCCAAGCATATTCTGGTTTTGCTAACCGTAAGGCATGCATTGCAGCCAAATAACACTGCACTTGGCGCTGAAGGCCACGAACACCTGGTAATTCTTGCCCCAAGCGAAGACCTTGTTCATACATTACATTGCCGGCTGAAAATGTTTAGAAAAATGAAAATAAAATAAAATAAAAAAACACTAAACAACATGCAATGGCTGAGAATAAATTACACCAATGATTGTCCAATTTTTCCACCTCAAGGGGTTTTATCCTCAATAAATTCTCAACTATTTCAAAGTAATAAATTATGCGCAGTGGTACTTTCCATGATAACAAAACATAATTTGAAATCTCAATCTTACTAAATGCTTCAGAGACTTTACATAATTTTAAATAAAGTTAATGCCTACATTTTTTACTCTAATATCAAGAAAGAATCGTTGGACAGATTTTATGGGCAAAATCAACTAGCAGGAGACCCAGAGCAAGATGGTTAGATAACAACCATGAGCTTGGCTGGTCTTGCTTGGGGATCCAGCAGCATCAGCTGGGGATGGTTACTTCTGACAGAACCCACTGGAAGGAGTGTTTGAGGATTCTTCCCCAACGATCTCTCAGGAATAAGTGGGCAAAGAAGAAGAAGCATATGTATTAATTTGTTTCATTTGTACTTAACCATTCCCATACCACTTATCTCCCTTTTAATCTCTTGGAAAAAAAAAAAAAAAACTAACAAAAACAAAAGAAAATAATAAAATGCACATTCATTTCATCAAAAGTTCCCTCAAAATTGTTTTTAGAAAGATACATAAAAAATTTTCTTCAATATTTCAACAAAAATTTCATGAACAATCTTTTATGATCCCTGATTCATTAAAATGATAGCCGTCTGAACAATAGAGAGAGAACTAAATAATAATAATAACCAAACGAACCTGCTCTGTAACTATTTCTTGAAATATGTATTGAGAACAACAGGTCATAATAATTGTGGGCAGACAAATCAACAGACCTTGCCCGATTCTTTAGAATAGACACCACCTGCAACGACAGACAGGCAAATGTTAACATGAATATAAAACAAAGACACTGAGAATAGGTAAAGAGAAACAATTATATATATTAATGACTAACCCTTGCTAGCAGGGAAAATGGACGTTAAATAATGATGATGATAATGAGGATATATATATATTTAATATAGAAATGGCTTCTACAAGACTAGAACGGTTTCATTCGGGAGAAATCATCAGGGCTTCCTGATGATTTCTCCCGAATGAAACAGTTCTAGTCCTGTAGAAGCCATTTCTATATTAAATATTTATACTCTATGTATTGAGGACCTTACTTACTGTGGTTAACCCCAATTGAACCCGAGATAAACATATATATATATGAATGTATGTATAGTATATTTGGCAATATACTGTATGTTTAATTAAAAACATTTTGAAGACAATTTGCTACGAGTTTTAAAGTAGTGACTATGTGTCTTACTTATTCTTGGCAAAAGCAAAGAAGAGTGATCAACAGTCTGATTCTCGCTTGTTAGCATTTATCAAGACCGCTCACTCCTTTGATTCTGACGAGGGTTATAGAAGCTGGATTCTTATAGAATACCATCATTATTTAACATGCATGGTTCTTTAGAATAGGCCATTTATGATCTGAGTTCAAAGCCCACCGAGATTAACTTTGCCTTTCATCCTTACAGTGTCAATAAAATAAAGCAACAGTAATGTACTGGAGTAATTGCTGGTCTTGTGCCAAAAGTAGAAACAATCATTCAACATGCATTTTCTCAACTAGCAAGGGTTTGACGGGTTATCACAAGCCAAGGCAGTACTTAATTGGAATTACTGACTCCTAAAACAGAACAGGCATCCACATTTCACTTACAGATTGCACCAGGTGCATTCTTTTGTGACACTATCATTAGGGAGATTGTCATAAGTGTGTGTGTGTGGTATATGTTCAGAGAATGAATGAATTCAGAGAGGTGATTGAGACTGTGTGCCTATTTTAAACACATAAAATAATACATACACACACACATTAAAATATATATATATATACACACATACATATGTATACATACACATATAAAAAGTATATCATTGAGGTTAATGTTACTGAAGTCATCTGAATATTTGATTTAGTCATGTAACATGAATTTCTGTTCACATTCAATTTTCTACTTTTGCAAAACAAGTTTTGTGTTGGTACATTCAAATAAATATCTTACCTCTTCTTGCAGATGAATATAGGGAAATCTGACCAAAATATTTAACTGCTTACGGTCACACAAAACATTCAGTAATTGGCGTAGGCAATCTTTACAGCTGGAAAGAGGACAAAGATAGGAACATTATCATATAAGATGCCAATACCCCATTACCTCCTATCATCCACCAAACATTTCATTTGTTCATTTACCCTTTTGTTACTATATTTCTAATGTAAGTCCCTACTTATGATTTTTAAATAATTTAGAAAATTGTCAAGAATTTGGAGGGGGTTTAATAATATAGCCATCTCATTGTTATGTTGGTGTTTGAAACATAACAAAGGTTCTCACATAAAATGACGATGCAAGGTTTTTAGATAAATGTAAACATTTAAAAATAAACAGTTTGTATCATAACACCAAGGGCAGTATCAGGTGGTCTGGTATCAAATATATTAAAGTTAAAAATTGACAAATATATTTATATTTATTTATAAAGTTACTAATGATGTTAGTTCCTAACAGTATATTCAGACTTATTTGTTCTTAGATAATAAACTATTCTGTGATCATATTTCTAATGAAATAATACACTCCCAATGTGTTTCAAATAATTTTGAAAATAATCAAGAATTTGAAGGGATTTAGTAGAATAACTTTTTCATTATTAATCTGGCATTTGGAACATAAATGGTTCTTCTTTGAAATTATGATGTAAGGTTTTAATATAAATCTGAACACTTTAAAACGGTCAGTTTTGTATCACAAAACCAAAGGTGATTTCAGGAGGTTTGATATCAAGCAACTTAAGAAATGCATTTATTCAACAACTTACAGGTTACAGGAGCCTTTATAAAGTCTCTTGGCCTGCAAGTAACAGCAGCTAAATCTCATTGAACTCAAATAGCACTGTCTTAAATAAAAGACACATTGGACAACCTTGATTTATAAAAAAAGGACGAGATGATTTTGTTTCTGCTTGATCAAGGCTAAACAATACTAAACAAAATATTAGGGCTAAACAATACTAAGCAAAATACTAAAACAATGCAGGTTAATTTCCAGAAAAAAAGTCATCGTTGAAAGAGAATAAATACTATACAGGGAAGTAAAATGAGATATATTAATTAAAAGAAATTAAAAAAAACACATTGGTAATACCTGGAGGGATCTGGATTGGTAACCATAGCATTATATGCTTTCTCATAATGTCCTAATTCTAAATGATATTTAAATACTTTTAGATATAATGTTGCCTGAAAACAGAAAAGGAATTTGAGTGAGATGAACAACTTTAGGTAGAGCTTACATAAAGTTAACTCTTAATATCCTGTACCACATAAAACTACATCAGTTAAGTACAGGTATGTATATTTTACATTTTAATAAAATGTGTAGCCCAGACAGAGAGGGTGGAGAAGACATTGCCTTGGAGGATGGCAAGGGAGACGGTAAAACATAGTATGCAAACAATATATCTTAAGGGACAGTCCACCTCGTAGTCTCGGCCGACAGGATGGAGAAGATATTTCTCTGGAGGATGGTGAGGGAGAAGTGCTGGAATGGCCAGTCACCTCACGGGGCTAGCAATTTCAGGTAGCCAACTCTGCTCCGATAGCAGTGAGTTGGGATGAGGTCTGGGGGACCAAGAATACTTGAAGTCTCCACTGCCACAGGCTCAAATATTTCATATCATAATAATTAGAGACGGAGAAAAGATACTTACTATATTAGGATCAGATTCATTAGCAATACAGATAGCTTTCTCTGCAAGTGAAATCACTATATGTGGATGTTGAAAATGTTCAAACTGGTTGATAATCTGTGGAATGGAATAAAAACAAGAATCTAAATAGTGAAGTTCAAGAAAGTATAATTGATATCAAATATTCAGAAAATAATTAAAATAGATAAGCTTTGCCAGTCAATTGAATTTTGTTTTTAGTAGGTGGAGTGAGTGAGTGAATGCAGAAAAACCTATGAGATCTTCTCATAAGTGTAACATTTCTCTTACCTTGAGGTAGTAATTTACTTCCATCATACAACTATTCATATCATCGTTAATTTGTAAGAGTTTCCGTACCAAAAATGGCTCCCCATTATTCAATCCTTCAGCTGATTCAACAAATGACTGTGCTGCTTTATAGGGTTCACTGTAATTAAAATTCATTATTATTATTATTGGTGGATTGGCAGTATCGGTAGAGGATCGGACGCCATGCTTTGACGCATAGAGTTACGGCCCTTGCCATTCTGAGTTCAAATCCCGCCGAGGTTAACTTTGCCTGTCATCCTTACGGGGTCGATAAAATAAAGTACCAGTAATGTACTGGGTAATTTCTGGCCTTGTGCCAATAGTAGAAACAATTATTATTATTATTAACATTATCATCATAGTTTAGACAAGTCACAAGAATATCTAAACAATACATCATCATCACCATGTAATGTCTATTTTCTATGTTTGTAAGGGTTTGGCAGGTTAACATGATCTGAGGAAATACTGGATAATTGAAGTAACCATGTCTTGCTCATATGTTCCACTTATAGCATGGTTTCCTTCCCAACGCCAACAACTTTACAAGGTCTACTGGGTGTATTTTATCCTAACTAAAACACTAATACCTCACAGGGTGAACTGAGGGCTTTTTTGTCATGGCACCAGCACTACCACCTAACAGGATGGACAGAGTGCTTTCTAGTCACATATTTCTCAGCTTATATACAAGTATATACAGTAATTATATCTCTTTACTTTCTGAGCCTAAGGTCAATGTAATCAACTATAATCCACCACCCTCAAATTGGTAGCCTTGTACCTATGTGATTGATAAAACTATTTTGTTAAAAATGAATTAAGTTAATGTGTGTATTTACAGAATTTGATAGTAGTAAATGCTAATATTACTGATATATTGGCTGGCAATTCTTAACATTTAACACCCTGTAATAATTTAACAGAAAATATTTAAAAACAAGTGGGTTAATTTAAATGTTTAGTGTCTTTACTTGCAGACAGATCATTGTGAAAAATTGTAGAATTAGAGAAAAGACTTGCTAATGTGGATTCATGTGGTTTGTTAATTTAAATGTTTATAGTACTTTTACTGGTGGACATTGTAAAACTACGTAGTATTTGAGAGAAAACTCTTCAATGTTTAACAGGAAGCTATCATAGAATATTTTGCTAATGCAGTTTTACGTGATGTGGGACATTACGAGTTTAAAAAGGAAAAGGAATTACTAACTTGAAATAAAGATAGGCCTGTCCAAGGAGGAACTTTCTTGAGTGTTCATTCTTTGCACACCAGGAAGACAACATACGCACATATTCCTGCAGGTGGAGATATTGACAGTGTCCAACAAGGAACTCAGGGAATAAGAAGCTAAAACTGTCAGGCCATCTGATGAAATAAGTTAAGGATTAAAAAATCAAAACAAAACATGAAAAATATTCATATTGGCTGAGTGAAGGTGAATGTCTTGTGATATTGTAACATCCCTTTATGGGTGATGGTAGACTTAATTTGACATTCTGTTTAACCCTTTTGATACCAAACCTCCCCTAGTTCTGTGAAACATTGCATCCTACATTTCAAAGGATGGCCAGTTGTGATTTTAGAGGTATTTGGTTGAGCTCTTTAGCTTAGCTTAGAGGATGTCAATACAAGTGGTGTGCTGAAATCATCATCATCGTTTAACATCCATCTTCCACGCTAGCATGGTATCATAACAATATCTGTCAACAAGAAACAAATCAAAATAATGATCAATAACAAAACAGCCAAATCCAATGGAGATGGTTGCTTCTGATAGAACACTCTAGAAAGATGCTGCCCTCACGACCCTCACAGGAAATGGAGATGGTTGCTTTCGACAGGACCCCCTGGAAAGATACTACCACTATGACCCTCTCAGGAATAAGTGTGCAGAGAAGAGAAAGAAGTGGAAGAAAGAAAGAACATTTTAAAAAAAATTTCTGTTGAAAAGGATACAAAAGTTTGGCTAAAATTTTGATGATTGGAATTAAAGAATTTAGCCATAGAGTTGGGATCTCCTCGTTCAACATTTTGCTGTTGACTAATGTTGTTCGCACTTGAAGACCTCCAATTCCTCGTAGAAAAAGCTCTGCTAACGTCAGCAAAGGCTGGCCTTTTGTTAGAAAAAAGTAACATCAGAATTAGAAGGGTGTTAGTTCATTTACAAATTTTAACTAAAGTAGCTAAGACCTCCAATTCTTTAATTCCTCGTAGAAAAAACTGCTATTGTCAGCAATAGCTGGCCTTTTGATAAAAGTGAATTAAGTTAGTTCATTTACAAATCTTAGCTGATGTAGTTAAGACATCAATTGGTTGCAACTAAAAACATCTTAATTACACAGCCACGATTTCATCTATTCAGAATTTCTCATGCATCACCATATGTCCACACTTACTTCAAATTGCCACTATTGCATATATGTAGAGTTATACATAATATTAAGCTTTAACCCTTTAGCATTTACATTACTCTATATGTACTACTAGCAGCAGTACCCAGCGTTGCCTGGGTAGGTAAAATAATATCTGCTTTGATGAAAAGGTGTTGATCTTAGCGACTGCTTCTCGATGACTCAACTATGGCCACACACAGGCTATGCGGGGGAGGGTGGTGATGACCTCTATCACTGAGAAATGTGGGTGACTGATGAAGGGGCATGCTGGGGGAGGGAATTTTGAATTTGAACAAAATCAGTTGAAAAATGTGGGAGCTAGAGCCGAAAAGGCGCTATTTTCGAATTTTTAAGCGGCTGCCACACCGTTCCTGAACAAAAAATCCAAAATGTAAAGCCACTTTTAAAACGTGAAATAATCAGATCTAGCATAGTGTAAAATTTTAACAAAGTAGGTTGATTAATGTGGGAGCTAGAGCCGAAAAAGTGGAAATTTGAGTCTAAAAGTGGTATTTTTTAATATTTAAGCGGCTGCCACGCCGTCCCTGAACAACAAATGCAAAATATAAAGCCATTACAGGATGTGCAATGATAAATTCTATTTTGCTTTAAAATTTGAACGAAATCGGTGGCAAAATGTGGGAGCTAGAGCCAAAAATCTTATTTTTCGATACCTAAAAGAAGGTGCCCCCCCCCCCCCATATCGATTTTTATCTGCAGAATGACCCCGGAATATAAAAACGATACGCTGATATATAGAAAACACTCCCCGATGACTAATCTATGAGCCTCAGTCATAAGATGTAGGCCCCTATAGGTAATACACACACACACATACTTAATTTTATATATATACAGATTATATTTTCATGGTAAAGGCTTTATCTCACATAATATCGAATCTACAAAATTTTGATATTATATATTTTGAGAACAATACCTTAACACCAGTATGAGCAGCCAGTTAGAACAGAAAGAGGTGAGAGAATTCTGGCCGGATACAGCCGGTTTAAATTTCAAAACAAAACACAATCCTCAACATAATAATATTATGATGCCTTGTACTAACCTGAGCCTACATGTGGTGTGTATACTGGTGTTTGTGCTGTGGCTTCTGATATGTCAAGTGCAGCCAGTTGTGTTAGGTTGAAATCTCTAGAAAACAAGAAAAGTTAAAGTCAGAGTCACATTTTAGATATTCACAAACTCATTCACCAAAATGGGATTATATTGAAAAAAAAAAAATTCATGCACTTGATAAGTTCTCCAATCTCTAATCCACAATTGACCTAAATCCTCTATCTGACTTTTGTATTTTTCAGTAATGTCTGTAACTTTCTTTCACTGTACCAAAGACTTCAATTCTTTCTACCACAGTACTTCAATCCTTGTGAAAGCATGTGGCTTAATGGTTGGGGCGTTTGGCTCACAATCTTAAGGTTGTGAGTTTGATTCCTGGTGATGCGTTGAATCCTTGAGCAAGACACTTTATTTCATGTTGTTCCAGTTCACTCAACTGGCAAAAACCAGTTGTAACTGTAATTCAAAGAGCCAACCTTGTCACAACTGAACCCGAAAATCTCCCCGAAAACTACATTAAAGATGCACATGTCTGGGGAATGCTCAGCCACCTGAATTTCCATGAGCAGATACGTTTTTATGTTTGAATGATTAAAACGCTCATTGTTGGTACCAACAGAGATCCAACACACACATCTTATCTCTGTTTCTTCTGAGCAAGTAATATGGAAATGCATATCTGTAAAAACTGCTCAAATCAGGGTAATGAATATGAATGACTGCTTGTAGTACCTATGCATTAGTTGTTTTTGAATACTACATGGCTGCTTTTTTCAGATATTTATGATGATAAAATTTCCAAATTTATATTAACAGCATTTATTCCTAGGATTTTTATAGAAATTTCTAGAAAATTGAAGCATTTGAAATTATTTATCCACAAGAAAAGCTCATTTAAAAAATTTCTTTAAAAAAGAAAATCAACTTCAGATAAAAGTTTAAGCTACTAAAGAAATTCCCCAGTTCCTGCCATCAGGTAATTAAACAATAATATATAAACATACAATGTATTAGCTGGACTTGGCATGGCAACAGTGGTCATCACCCACTTCAGAACAAGGTAACATCGGAAATTAAGGATTACTTGAGGCATTAAATTGGTTTGCAGAGACCAACATCGTCCACTGTTACAATGGGCCTGGAAATACAAAGTTTAGTGTTAATCAGTATGATCATTCAAGTAATGGTCTCACACTTAAAGACAAAATATGTTTTCAGGATCTTATCACAATTTATATTCTACATACATGTAGGGACCACTTAGGAGTATAATGAGCTTGGTGAAGTCATTTTCAGGCTTATTCCAGTATTGATGTACTCAAAAGCTAGTTAAAATATTAATTTCTCAAAAAAAAACTATATATAATATAATAAATATTTTTTTTAAATTAGAGGTTAATTACCTTGGTGCCAAATAGCATCTCTAAGTAATAATCTTTCGGGAGATATATTTTTCTAAATATACTAGTTTTTGATCAAGCAGGATTACTAACTTCTCAGATGACATAGGAGCCAAAGAGCAAAATGAACCACTAAATAAATAAGGAGTCCTAGTATTAACACTTGACATCCTGTAATGATTTAGCAGAAAAATGTCAAAGTGGGTTTGTTGATTCAGATGTTTATAGTATCTTTACAAGGACAGATTATTGTGAAGATCTGCAGTAAATTAAAGTAAAAACTATAATTTTTAATGTGATGTAATCATAGTGTTATTTTGTACTTTTCAAGAATATCTTGCTAATGTGGTACAGGATGTTAGGTGTTAATAAAATTGAAAGCTTTACCTGGTCTCCACATTTTATTGCAACCAAAAGTAGCAAGAGAAGGTCACGTGTGGCATTCAAGCGAGTGCAAACAAAATGCTCCATATGTGCAATAATGACAGATGTTGCACAGTTACTTGCAAAAAGTTGACCCCAATCAATCTGTGATAAGAGACCTACAAAGAAAGAAAATACAGTATCTTTTTTTTATTCCTTTGTTCCATTTTTAAAATGTGTTCATTTATGTCTAGATTGAAGGTTGGAAAGATTTCCAATTCGGACATTATTTCTTCTTCGCCCCCCAAAATACCACAATGAAAACCCCATCTTTACAGCTCAGATTCTTTCTCCAGATTACTAACTAGCAATAATCCAAGAAATGGTGGGTTACAGATGTACAACTTTATAAGGTTAATTTTCTCCCAGATGTCACATATGGTATTTGATATTGCTCTAAGCTTTTCCTCTTCAATTTTGTCTAATACTTTAATTCAAAAGACATTAAGGAATTAGATTAAAACATGTTGCCTCATTCAACTGTTTTTGAAGCCAACCAGTCATTTCTCAATCTTCAATAAAGCCATGCGTTAAACCTTCAAACTGACTAAACGTTTGTACTTACCAAGACATTAGAAACAAATTTCTAGCTAGTCTTTTCCAGCAAATATGCATAAGAGGTATTATTTTTTAGTTCAACCCTTGTGTGTACATAAGCAAGCAATTGTTCTTGTAATAATCAACTACATCATGACATACATACACAGAGAAAGAGAGGGTGAAAAACATTTAAAACTTACGTGAAGAATCATTAAGGTCTATAGGGTCTAGTTGCTGTGTGCTGAGGTTCAAATGGGTGGAAATCACACGGACAGCATTGACAAAATCAATTATATTTTCCAAATGAGATTTGATGTTGTCAATCAGAAGATCATTCAAAGCTAAACTAATATAAGAAAAAAAAAAAAAAAAAATCATAGATAAAAACAATGTAACAACAAATATTTTAGCAGATAAAAAAAACACACAAACATTTTCTTTCATGATGATCATCATATAATTGTTTCTACTTTTGGCACAAGGCCAGCAATTATCCCAGTGCATTACTGGTACTTTGGGCTACATAGGTAGACAGACAGACAGACAAACAAATAGATTATTATGTTATTGATCTTGTCTGGTTGCTTTGCTGGGTTGCCAATTCCTGTCGTAATTGTTTTAACCCTTTAGCATTTACATTACTCTATATATATATTATTGTATTTTCACGGTAAAGTCTTTATCTCACATAATATCAAATCTACAAGATTTTGATGTTATTTATTTTGAGAACAATACCTTAACACCAGTATGAACAGAAAGAGGTGAGAGAATTCTGGCTGGATACGGCCAGTTTAAATTTCAAAACAAAACAATGACCGTTTATATTTTAGAACTTTAGAAGAAATTAACTATTAACAGTCCAACACCTCACTAATTAAACCTGAAATACTGACAACATAGTTGAAAAACAAATGAAAAGGTTGTTTAATTAAAAAACTTACCAAGAATCTACCAAGCTACCAGCAGCCTGCTCAAGATCTAGAGACACTGAAGCTTCGTATTCCAGTTGGCTTCCAAGGTCCTCACTGATATCTCCAGCTATAAGCTGCATACATTTGAACACACTCAGCACATCTGTCACCATATGGCCCTCTACAAAAACAATGTATAATATAATCTACTATTGTCAACACATCAAAATACTATATTGCTCTTAACAAGAACAACAATATATATACCACTATATACCACACTCCAGTATGCCTACAATTATGTGGGTTGGCTGAAAAGTTCATAAGCTGTCTATGAAGAAGTGATGTTAGTACTGTGAAATCTTGTATGCATTAATTTCAACTCTTATTAATAAGTGCATTGTTTCTTTCCCAAAATAAACCTCATTTGGTCATTCTATGAGAGTATCTTGGTCAGCATACCCTCATAAATAGTCACATCCGAAACAATCTATTAATTTACCGCCTGTAATCCCTTTTCTTATCTCTCTTGCTGTTGGAATTAAATGATGAACAGATACACACACACACACATGCCTGGTTTCCTTGGTGTTAAGAGACTAAGAATACAAGATTCTCGCTGGATAGGACACCAGTCTATCACAGGATTAACTCCCCAGCTACTGCTGGTACTCACTCTTAGCTGACTGTATTGGAGCAATGTGAAATAAAGTGTTTTGCTCAAGGACACAATGCAGCAGCCTGTCCAGGAATCAAACCGACAACACTACAATCATACATCAATCATCGTTATCATTAGGCCACGCAGTTTCACAAAAATCATGGGTTCCTGTTTGAAGGTTCACAAAATTATTAGTGCTTCACACACTGTATGGCAGCTGTCTGTTATCAATTTACAGCAAAAATATAAATGAAAATAATAAAGCCTCATACACACACACACACACACACAAATAAAGAATGAAACAATTGCACTAGTTCGATGCAATGCAAACAATAATTACCTGCTCTGCATTCTACAGCATTGAGAAGGGCAACTGCAGCTTCAGTACTACCATCACCAATGTAGAGTTCTTCAACAATGTCACACGGACAGAAATATGTCAGATGATTCTGTGATAAATAAATAAATAGAGGTAAACAGACTATAATTGAAAGTAATTGATTGGGTAAATGATAAAGATATCAGTGGGTTAGTTTATAAGATATCAGAGGGAGAGTTTATAAGATATCAGTGGGTTAGTTTATAAGATATCAGAGGGTGAGTTTATAAGATATCAGAGGGTGAGTTTATAAGATATCAGTGGGGTAGTTTATAAGTAGAGATAGTCAGTGGGGTGGTTTATAAGATACCAGTGGGGTAGTTTATAAGTAAAGATATCAGTGGGGTAGTTTATAAGTAAAATAGTGAATTGGGTAGTTGATTAAATAAGACAATGGGGGATAATTAAAAACAAATAGTTACACTGAATTAAAGGAAGTTAATAAAGAAATTCATCTGACTAAACAAAAGACTAATTATATGGATATATAGTTGATATGAAATATATTAAAAGTATATATATTAAGCATATTGACAATAATATGCCGCTTTTTTTTCTTTTTGCCAGAATATGATCACCCTTTCTAGTTCCAACTATTCAAAGATGAAATGGAAATGACAAACTGATTGAAGCAACTGAAATTCCTCATGTAAAGTACAAAAAATTACCTTTCGTATACAGCAGATAAGTCCTGATTGTTCATCAACAAATAAGCCTAGACATTTTGAATCAACCTGTACAATAAAATAAAAAAGAGCGATAAGATAAAAATTTACACTACTAACATGTGCATGTAGTTATATGAGTTTATTTAGACAGGCTTTCCTTGGTTGCCATTTTTAGCATAGAGCAGGTGATTAGTCATTTTCTTTCTATGATTAAATGAAAGGATTTGGATCCAGCTCAAAACTATTAAGAAACACTCAACAGTTAGACAATACTCCCACTGCTTACAATCGTAAACTACACTACTCTACAGTGCTTATTTACAACTAAATGTCAATGAGAGTAAAAATTAGTGAAAACTTGAACCCCTTCATCACGATATTTTAAAAAAAAATACTACCTATGATTTTCCTTTTCATTATTAAGTTGGTGTTTGGAGCATAACTTAAAAGGTTCTTACATAAACTCATGGTGGAAAGATTTTAGATAAATAAACAATTTTAGATAAATAAACTTCAAAATAAACAATTCTATATCATAGAAAAAAGGTGGCTTCAGGTAGGTTGGTATTAAAAAGATTAAAGATATTAGCTACTCTAAGTTGCAGCAAGCTGGAGTGGTGGGGATTTTTGAGGAAGGGTGCCATGATGAATCAGAACACAAGAAGGCAATTATAGTAGGCCATCCATCCTTATTGTCTCACCATAGTCATGTGGCTGAGTGGATAGAGAATTGGATTCGCAATCGTGAGGATGTGAGTTCGATACCCAGATTGGATGATGCGTTATATCCTTGAGCAAGACACTTTATTTCATGTTGCTCTTTCTACCTGGTGTTGCGACCGATAGATAGTATTAGCAATTGGAAAAACCAATGGAAGCATTGCTTCCTTGCTCCGATTTGACGAGAGTCGATTGACTGTCAGTAGTCACAATTCCTCAGTTATGAAACCCATGATGCTCAGTTTTAAATTATACTTCCTACAAGCCAACTAAATTAAATTCACCCATGGAGCTGTAGAGGCAGCCGTCCTGGGTATATAAACCTGATGTGGTTCATTCCTCTCCAGATTTGAACAGAGTAGGATGGAAGTGGGATGGAGGGAATTAACCACAATACTTTATCTATCAACCTCAAAAAATTGGCCTCAGAGGTATTTGAAATCAAAGCAGAGACAACTGGAACGAATACTGTAAAGGCATTCTAACAACTCTGCCAATTCGCAGCTTGTAAACAAATACAAAAGAAAAGAAAAAAAAATCTAACGCACCTCCTGGTATTGAACACAACAAGAATAAAATTTTGTCCAATGTTCAAGCTGTAGTTGGCAGTATTCATCTTCATCAAGTTGGTATTCCATAGCAGCATTACGGATCTGGAAGAAACAAAACAGAATGCCAAAATGTAAAGAATGGTTTAATAGTAAACAGCTTTTATATCCTCAACATAATAATTGTTTCTACTTTAGGCATAAAGCCAACAATTATCCCAGTTCATTACTGGTGCTTTATTTTGCTGACACTGTAAAGATGAAAGGCAGAGTTAACTTCGGTGGGATTTGAACTCATGGTGTCTGACGTTCTACCAATACTGCCAAACCATCCTCAACATAATAATTGTTTCTACTTTTGGCACAAGGCCAGCAATTATCCCAGTGTATTACTGGTACTTTATTTTATCGACTCCGTAAGGATGAAAGGCAAAGTTAACCTCGGCAGGATTTGAACTGAGAATGGCAAGGGCCGTAACTCTATGCTGTAAAGCATGGCGTCGACCCTCTACCCTTTGTTTCACAATGTTTCAGAAGAGAATTTGGTTTAACTATCAACCAAAACATAGATAGCAAGGATGCAGATTCTTCTCCACTATTCTATATACATTTTCTATGCTTCTCTAGTGAAGGTGCATGGCCTAATGGTTAAGATGCTTGACATAGAATCGTAACGTTATCAGTACAATCGCTGGACTGGGCTGTATGCTGGGTTTCTGAGCAAAACACTATTTCAAGTTGCTACACAACACTCAGTTGAGAGTGAATACCAGCAGTAGCTGGGGGAATTAAACCTGCAATAGACTGGCATCCTATCCATGGAGAGTTGTGTACTCTCAGCCATTTAACGCCAAGGAAACCAAAGATAAGCACCTCCCTGATGAGCCTTCGGCTTAGAACAGACTTTAACTAACTAACTTCTTTAGTATTGGTGCCACAAAAATGCACCCACTCCACTTTCAAGTGGTTGGTGATAGGAAGGATATCCAGCTTTAGAAACCATGTCAAAAACATAACATCCCTAGTGCTGGTAACAAAATAAAACATATGATAATGAAAACGAGATACAACATCTGTAGCAAGATTTGAACTTACAATATTTATGATTAGCACTTTGAACTTAACAGGCCAAAATCAGAAATTCAGAAATGGACAGATAATCAGTTTGAGATATAAAAAATGTAGTACTTACTTCGGTTTCAACAGTATTTGTAACTTCTTCCTTTAGACTGACCAGACTAATGGTATCTTGTCTGACATGGACTGAACGTTTATAAACCTGGAAAGAAAAACAAAATAGGCCTTATGACTGAATCTTGCATCAAGTTTGATGGGAGTTAGATGCTTTGGTTCTTTACAATAGTTGACATATTTCATATGCATTATCTTTTACATTAAGGACGGGGGTCCTTTTAAGACAGGACAGGAATGAATAAACCCTTTTGATACGAATCTGCTCCAAACCAGCTCTAGCTCTATGAAATAAAATCAACCATTTAAAAAAATTCCTATTCAAATTAAAACCTTCCAGCATAATTTTATATTAGAACCACATGTAAAGTTAATATTGTAGTAAATTGCTCAAAATCCTATATTAATTAATTGAAATGGAGAGTATTTCATCGTCATCATTGTTTTTATGTCTATTTTTCCATGCTTGAATGAGTTGTACAGGTCCTTTTCAGCATCTCTCCATACTGGTGCCACAATAAAATGTACCCAGGACACTCTGGAAAGTGGTTGGTGTTAGGAAGGATATCCAGTTGTACACATGCCAAAAAATGGAATGTATGAGCAAGATGTGGATCTTGCCTGGCCTATTAAATCACAAGCTGACAACACATCCAATACATGCAAATCAGATGATGATGATGATATAAGGCTAGGCATAAATATGAAATTAAGAAATTTGCTTCACATTCACATGATTTTCGGTTCCAGATGACTGCACGGCACTTTAGGTGTTTTCTAATATAGCCTTGGATCATTCAATGTTTTATGAATGAATATGGTACATGGAAACTGAGCAGAGGTCTATCATATTTGTGTGTGTGTACGTGTATTTTCATATCAATACCATTTAAAGCAAGTGGTAACATGTCCAGTTTAAAATATATATCCTGCAGTGAACAGTATAAACCGTACTTAAAGTAAAGTATCAGGAAGGGCATCTTGCTATAAACTTCTTCTTTGCCCACTTATTCCCGAGAGTGTTGTGGGGGCAGAGTTCTCAAACACTCCTTCCAGCAGGTCCTGCCAGAAGCAACCATCTCCAACTGATCTGGCTGGATCCCTAAGCGAGATCATGGATGTTATCCAACTATCTTACTTGGGACCTGCCCCTGGGTCTCCTGTCGGTTGGGTTTGCCCATAAAATCTGTCCAGCGATTCTTTTCAGAGACATTCTAACCACATGCCCACAGTAGCGGAGCTGTGATCTCTTAATTCGTAGAAGTAGGGGCTCTATTTGGAGTGACTCACTGACCTCCGAGAAATGCACTCTATCGGAGGAACCCCATTTCGGCTGATTGTATTTGTGATCATATTCTTTCGGTCATTACCCAAGATTCATGACCATAGGTAAGGGTTGGCACAAATACCAAATCGAAGATAGTGACTTTGGCTTTTTCAACTATCTCCCTTCTTCTGATTACCCAATGCTGAAGCTGGTACATTATTGCGCCAGCCCCTGCAATTCCTGCATTCCATCACTCATGAACACCTGCTTCAATGGAACTCCATTCACATGTAGAGTGTGTGGCGGGGAGTGTGCATGTGCTTCAGTGTGTATTTTAAAGAAATAAAATGCACCCAGTCCACTCTAACTTATGAGCAAGATGATGTCACTCTGATCTGTTTCGTATCACACCATGAAAACCTATCAAATCCATACCAGCACGGGAAGCAGATAGTGGATTAACTAAATATCTAAAAAATAAAGCAAATAATACATACATTAAGAGCACGAACAATGTCCTGAGAGCTGAAGCAACCAGGATAGAAAATTTTCTCCATATAAACATCTCGAGGGTCACGGTAATTAGGAATCCAAAGGTCAGCTGTGTCTGGAGGTTGTAAGAGCACATCACACCATTCTTTAGCAGAGGTCCGTTCACTGTAAACAATATTTTCAAGAGGTTAAAACAATATTACAGAAAAGGAAAACTTCTATCATTTCTTACACAAGCATTTGGAATTATAGTCTAAAGGACATTAACTTTTAACAGCTCCTGTACTATGGACATGTGGTTAGAATGTCTGAAGAAAGGAATACTGGACAGATTTTACAGGCAGGAAACACAGGGGTAGACCATGAGCAAGATGGTTGGATAACATCCATAAATTCAGTTGGTCTCACTTGGAGATGCATCCTGATCATTTGGAGATGGTTGCTTCTTATAGGACTCAGCCCTCATAACTCCCAGGAATAAGTGGACGAAGATGAAGAAAAGATCTTGTAATAATTTAGCAGAAAATAGCTAAAAACAAGTTTGTCAATTCAAATGTTTATAGTACCTAAGTTAATGGACAGATCTTTGTGAAAATGTGTATTTTTTAGAATAAAGACTTTACTTAACCACTTTAAAGTGTTAGCTGGGCACTTTTTCTCTACAGTTACCATTTATTATTATAGTTATCTGCATTGTAGTGACTATATTGTCAAGTTTATAATATACCTTGGAAATAAAGCCATTCTAGCAATAGGTTCGCCAGAATTACTGCTCCATAGGGTCAACAAACGATCTCCTGTAAGGCAGAAATCAGTCAAATCTTCCTGGAAAGAGAAGAATAAAAAGACACTTCACGGTGTTGATACTAAATCATTTGAAACTGCTCATGGTTCTACAATACAAAACTATATATTTATCTAAAAACCTTCCATCAGAATTTTGTTTAAAAAACTAAGCTATGATTCAAACACAGCTTACTAATGTGAACATTGCATATATAACTAAATGCCTCCAAATTTTCAAAATGATTTGAAAATCATAGGTAGTACCTTTCATTAGAAATATGATGATGAAAAGATTCTTATGTAAATATTTATTTTCTATTTACAATTTTAATGTTTCTAGGATAACATCTGGGTTGCAATCTTTCTCTTGAACTTCATATCATTCATCTACTAAGGCTGGGCTGTGATATTTCATTGCCAGTTGCACTTCTTTTGTACCTTTACCCATCCAAATATAAATAGCCCCCACCCCACCATAAAGAACATGGTTTAGTTTTGAGCCTTCTTCTTCAAGAAATATTGCTAATAGTTCTAAGTGTGGCAGTACAGCAACATTAAATATAGACAAGGCACATAAAGGCAATTTTTTCTTTCTTCATTAACCCCTTTGATATCAAACAGCCTGAAACCATCCATGGTTCTATGATAAAAAGCTGTATATTTTAAAGTATTTAAATCTATCTAAAAATTTTTCTACCATAGTAGTTTTATGTAAGAACCTTTGTTAAGTTATGTTCAAAATACTATCTTAATAATATGAAAGTTAGTTATATTACTAAATCCCTTCAAATCCTTGATTAATTTTCAAATTGTTTGAAATTGTAGGCATTGTGTTTCATTAGAAATATAACAAAAGAGTTAAGTTAATAGTTGACTGAAAGAAAATATTTGCATGATAAAATTACTAACCGAAGGTCCAAATATAGAACCAATATGATGCAGCTGGTATCTACCTTCATTGAAGGATGATTCAATGAAACAGAACTGAAAATATATAAATAGATAAATGATGATGGGATTGGCAACAAACAGTCATATTGGTTGAAAAACACACACACACACACACATATATATATCCTGTCAGTATTTTTCCTTTGTCTTCAATAGAAACTCAAAAATATTCTGTCTTCCTGATTCTTTTACCTGTCTTCAAAAATATTTTCTCTCCACTCTTTATCCCCAATTCAGCCCCATACCCCGTTTTAAATCACACCCACCCACCCATCACCATAGCCATTTGGACCAAGCAAAACTCAGCAGTGTAAATATGCTTCACTATAAACCCAATTTCTCCAGCAAAATCTACTTCTGCTACTAACCACTGTTATGGGCCTGATTGTTGTTTTGTAAGACTACAGAATTAGAGCATTCCTAAAAATGAATATGAATCAACTTCCCATCTCCAGGTGGTCATGCAAACGCTCTATATAGTCAATAACCCTATATATAGTATATATAAACATATAGACAATTAACAAAGCAAATGGCAGATGTTACATACCTGGTTGCGATCAGAGAAAGACAGATGAACACAAAAACTTGGGAAAACATTGTCTCCAGCAATTACCTTTCTAATAGAATGACCAGGAGCTGAAATATAAACAAAAACAACAGATTATATTATTATTATTATTATTATTATTAAAACTTTTAATAATTTCTCCATTTATAATTCATAGCCAACAACACAATCATCATCAACGTTGAAATTTAAAAGAACAAAAAAATTTCAAGCACAATATTTACTTACCTCCAATAGATGGAAGATGTGGAGGGAGTTTATTAGGAGTAAGATCAAGCAGATTGAAAACTATTAAACATTCTTGAGTCTGTAAATAAAATAAAAATTCATTAGGAAAAATACTTTATTTAGTTTCCCATCTAAATCTGAAATAATATATCTATATAAAAATTAAAGCAAAGTTGACCTTGGCAGGATTTGAACTCAGTCCAAACATAACCATCAGAGCTCTGTTGGAGAGGGATACTAGCTTCACTGGACAGGATCGTCTTGCTACGATAACACAAGAGAGAACTAAAACAAATACTGCAAGATATTTTATCTGATGTTTTAACATTCCTGTCCAATTTACCACCTAAAATTGTTAGAGCGTTGATGGATGCAGCTCCCAGCAGTGCATGGCTGCACTGAAGTGGCCGACACCTGTCGCTAACTGATTCAGGGATATCCACTCCCTCCAGAGGAAGTATCTGGGGGGAAGTTAGCACCTTGACGAAGAGCAGAATTCGGGTTGACATTCAGCTGGTTGGATTGGGATATCTGTTGCCAGCTAGCTCTCTACATCTGAAGCATGCTGAAATCTAAGTCTCTCAGCTTTGCTGCGGGGCAAGAGAAAAGACAGTGTGACATTGAGTGTTGTGGGTCCAAGTTTGATGACCTTGTGGTGGGCCCTGGAAACGGATCACTGATCTTGATCAGGCAAATGACAACAACCTAAGACAGCAGCAACAAATCAACAGATTAAAACATAGAATCCCAGCTTACCTTTGTTGACCAGCATCTTAGTTTGTGATCTTTACAGACACAGAATATAAAAACTTCATCATCAACAGCATCCATAACCATACTGAGGGTTTTTTCAGCAGTTTCTGTCGTACCCCTAAAATATAGTTAAATATAAATTAGTCTTTTAATAACAACCACTGTTAGTATATACAGCTGAAATCATTTTGCCATTAGTAACTACTGTAGGTTAATTCTTTTGATAACAAACCGCATTAAACTGCCAGTGGTTCTGATACAAAGCTGTTTGATTTAATGTGTTTATATTTTAAAAAAAAAAACTCTCATCATAATTTTATATAAGAACCTTTGATAAATTATGTTCCAAATGGTTTCTGATTTAGGCATGGCACAAAGCCAACTATTTTGGGGAGTGAGCAAAGTCAATTACATTGACCCCAGTGTTGCCAGTATTTTATTTTATCAACCCTGTCAGGATGAAAGGCAAAGCTAACCTCAGTGGGGTTTGAACTCAGAATGTGAAACCTAAAATAATTTTACTGCAAGTTCAGTAATGAACAATAATATTAAAGCATTTTACTTCACACATTGCAAAGTCTTACTCGAATAGCTATTTATCAGAATCCTCATCGCTTTTATGACCATTTTTCCATGCTGGCATGGGTTGGACGAGATGTTTTGAGATAATATACTATAGGTGGATGCCTTCCCTGACACCAATCTTTTTAGTTGCCTCTTTCGAGATACAGTGTATCGATTCTAAAAACTGGGATACACACAGCAATTTTAGTTGATATTTTAGTTATCACACAGCCAGAGGACTGTCTACAAAAGGCTAAGTTTACTCTACATGAGTTCCGGTTCTATATAAAGCATAAGTGTACCCAACATAAGAATATTGGTTAGATACCATTAAGATACTTGTTTTTGAAGGAAGAATAACCTACAGTCAAGTTATGCAATAAATACTTTATAGAGTACAGAGTTAGAAAAAAAACTTTACTAATTATTTATTCATAGAAACACACATTAAAATGTTTTTTTCATAAAAATGAGTGAAAGATAAATTTTTAAGAAAGTTAATATAAAGAATGATGTGCTCTTAAATGGATATGCTATAAAATAGGGTGAAGACTGTTTAATCCTTTAGAATTTACATTACTCTATATATACTATTGTATCTTTGTAGTAAAGGCTTTATTTCACATAACATCGAATCTATGAGATTTTGAAGTTACCACTGGACACTATGAGGATTCAAACCCCATATCTCCCAGATATCAAGTAGGTGTTTTAGACCATTAAGCCAAGAAAGTGTTTAAAATGAAATAAAGTTTCAAAAGCATGGCATTTATCAACAATTTGAATTTTATGTCATCATGTAACAGAAACTAAAAAATGTAAAGCAGTCAGCCATACTTTATAATATTCGGAACCAAACCACTCCAAATTCTTTGCATCATAGTAGACTGACAGAGTTCAAAGCGAGTCACTTCACCTGAAATAAAAGAATCTTGTATTGATTTGATAAGCTACACAGTTTATTATAATTAGGTTTTTGCTAAACATTCACCGCAGTTCTTCAAATATAGCTATATTTATAATTTTTACACTACTTCTTGGCTAGTGGACATAAAATGATGATGATTCTTACCAGGTTCTTCAATGGTAGGCATACAGAAAAGCAAAATTGAACCGAGGCTAGTAGAAAAGGCAAACATAGCTTGTCCATCTGAATCAAGGGAAGTGGCCGCACAATATAGCTGTGATGTTAGACTACCACCAGGGTTGACCATGTGAAAATTTCTGCTATCTTGAGCACTTGTAAGGGATGCATCAGCAAATATTGAAAGGGCTTTACAATCTTCACCAAAGCGATAGCAAACTGTTTCCTGAAACAAAAGATTCAGCAATCAAAACAAGTTGATAGGTAGAACATAATTACTTTAGTATTTTTCCAAAGTGGGATCCAAGGAACCCTAACATTCTGTGAAGTAACAAATTCATTAATAGATTGCATAAATTATTGTAAATATAAGTGAAAAATGGGTATATTTAGGAAGCTGTCTAATGCAAGTGGGTTATAAAATAAACAATGAACAGGAAGACAAGCTTTGATTTCTCAGAAGTTCCCACTCTACAGACATTCCACCTTGATAATGGATGGTAAATCCGAAAAATTTGGGGACTGATAAATTACATTCTTTACCTTCCACAATACTTCAAGCAAACTACTACACCTTTCATTGTATAGATTTTTTTTAAAATGAATGAATTCTCTCTTAAAACAAATTACTGTTTCGTTTAATGACCCACTAAATTTTTAGGTATTCGGGCAAGAATTGTTTGTAAATTATAGATATAGGTTCTGGTGCCAATATAAAATGAATCGAGTCCAAATAGCAGCTATCTTTCCTGTTAGCAAACCGAAATACCTTATTTTTTTTTTTTTTTAAATGTTGATATCTAACTTGATGTCCCCCTCTGCTTTGTGAGCTTAGAGACCACGGAAGAGGGTTTCCATGACCACGTAAGAGGGTATATTCATTAGTAAACGGTAAAATATATACAACAAATGAGTAAGTGAATTGTGGTAGATGGTTTCCAGTCCAGTCAGACTGCAACTACAAATAAAAAATCGACTTACTTTGACCCCGTTTCAATTGGACCCTTGAGCTTCATGGAGTCTAGCTAACTCTTTGACGTCAGGATGGATTTTCGTAAGATGTAGCCGGAGATCTCCACGTACAATCACATTGTAGCTGTTGCGAGCCTTACTATGGAAACAGCACCAAACCCCCTCTTGACTAAGTATGAGCTAGGAAAAGGCAAAGCAAATCTCTTAGCCTCTGCATGTAGGAGTGGAAATCGACGCTGAATTTCCTCTTGCATCGAAAAAAGGGGTTCACCTAGTCTGGAAAATTTAATTTTGATAATGTCATCTGTCTGAAGTTCAATTAATTCTTCCTGAAATTTATCGTCCAAATCGTCGATGTTAGCTATGAAGGGATCTGCTATCCACATTGGGATGTCCATCTGCAAAAGGTCGACAAACCGTTCTCTCATGTTGTCTTGTAGTGCACGAAGGTGCGCGGTATAAATTTGGAGTTGGGCATCGCTCACAATGTTTTGAACATTGGCAACACTAGGAAAATTATAGAATTCCCGTCGACAAAGATTCCTTTCGATGACTTTCAATTTGGCCAGGAATATTTTCACAGCATTCCTTGCTTTAAACAAGGTGATCTTCTCCCCCTGCAAAGCCATAATGAGGCTATTGCATTTGTCGAAGATGTCGGTGAGGTAGGCGCAGTCTTGCCCCACATCGAGGGTTTTTTGTACAGTTCTGTGTTGCGTCCTCGAAGAAACTCAATGATAGAGTCAAACAGGTCAAAGAAGCGAGTAAGGCACTTGCCCTTTGAAAGCCACCTCACTTCAGTATGAGGAGCAACCTGACGAATTCTTCGTCATTATCTTCACACAGTTGCGGAAAATTCGTTTATTGAGGGCATGGCGTTTGATATAATTGACGACATCAATGGCTACCTGCAAAGACTTGCTCAGCGGCTCGCTGAGTTTCTTCGCAGCCAAGTGTTGTCGATGAATGATACAATGAACAGCAAATACAGATGGATTTTCGCTCTTCAGAAGAGAAACCCTTATGTTGGCCGACCATTGCTCTTGCGCCGTCCGTAGCACATGATACAATATTGTTAAGCGGTATCTCTTTTTCTTCGAGGTATCCCTTGACAGATTCAAAGATGGTGGCACCTTTAATATCTGTGGCTAGATTCAGAGTGAAGAGAAGCTCCTTGTGCATTTCGTTTTAGTGGGGGAAAAAAAAAAAAAAAAAAAAAAAAAATCCCACGTATCCCAGTAGTAAGGACTGATTCCCGGAAAGTGTGCTTTCATTAAGTTGCAAAGCAAATTGTGCCGATTTCAAGATGTTGCATAAATTTTGTTCCAACATTTTCTGCCATTTCGTCTATGCGTCTCCTTATTGAGTCGTTACTCAACGGAATGCATTTCAAGGTCTTTAACGGGTTCTGATGTAGTACTGTTGAAAGAACTTCTGAGATGACAGAGCTACCAATGTTTCACCCAAGGAATGGGGCTTGCCACACTTTGCGATTATGTTGGCAATATTGTAAGATGCGACCAGTCCATCAACATTTGAAGCTTCAACTTTTGAAAAGGCAGAAGAAATTAGTGTTGTTTTATGAAATTGGTCCCTAAGAGACTGAAAGTATGCTAAATCTTGCATCATTGTTGTCAATAAATAATTTAGCAACTTCTTCACAATTAATCTTTTTCAAAACATCTCTATGAACGTGGCATATTAGAATATGATTCAACCTTTGCTGAGTCATGGTCGATCGCAACCAAATTTTTAGTCTCTGCAGAGCGCTAAAAGATCTTTCAGCTTCACAAGAACTGGTTGGAAACATTAAAAGTAGCCTGAGCAATCGCTCAACATTTAGAATCATGCGACGGACTTCCGGTTGCATTTCACCGAATATTTTACGATGATCCATTATGATGATTTCTATAAAAAAGTCTTTCGTTCCTTAAAGAAAATTCATCAAGCTCTGAATAGTGCATGATCACTTCAGCACAAACATTTCCATTGAGTAAAATATTGCTCAGTTTTTCATAATCTGCTAAATCCTGTGAAAAAAAATAATCTTTCAAATTTGATATTGCAGTATCCACTACCTGCAAATACTGCACTCTGTAATGATCCAAAGCAGTGCAGTGTTGATATTTTAACGCATTTCCTTCCTGGTATCTTTTAGGAACTTTTCGTTGCCTGGGTAGCTCCATAGGAGAAATATCGAGTTGATAAATCACTTTTTCTGCTGTATTGAACAGCTCCTGAAATTTTTCTTCACTGCGTAGATTGTTTAGCTCCTCCTGCACCAGTTTGACACTATGCAAAATGCTACCTAGATTGAAGGTGGTACTTTGAAAAAGATTTGTTCAATCCTTCAAGGACTTGAAGTATTGGAACTACAACGTGCAATCCAAGAACACACTGGCCCGGAGAGTGACACGAAAGAATAACATTAGCTCTGGAGGCAATGTTGGTGCCAAACTCATTTGTTGCCTCTTGTAAAGAAATAGGGATATCTGAATAATTGTCAAGAAAGGCTTTGACTGCAGAAAGTTGTGTTAGCCATCGAGTAGGGCACATAGGTTTTAAGGGGCGATACTTCATTTTCTTCATCATGTTGTGATAAATACGCGAGTTTAAATTTCCCTGATGTACTATATAGTTTCCGTAATTCATTCACGTAATCTAGAACATTTTTGATAAGTGAAGCTTGTTGTACGGAGTTAGCTATAATAAGTTGAGAAATATGAATGCCGCAGTGCACTTAATGGGCCAAATCAAGTTATGTTAGAATTTTTAAAAAGATATTTTTAAAATATCCGTACAAATTAAATACAAAAAAAGTTTCAGTCCAAAACAAAAGCAAACTATTTCAAAATATATATTTTTGAAAAATAGACATGAATGTTCTTAAAGACTTGATTTCAGTCGGAAAAGCTTTTTTTTAAATTCTATATTTCACTGTTAACTGTTGTAATATTTTGATTGGATAAACAATTCTACAATTCAAACTGTAAAGTCAAAATACAAAAGATGTAAAATATGAAGAATTTCTTACCTTTCTCTGAAATCACAAACTCAGGGGAAAAATAGTACCTTGCAAAATAAAATACTTAGCAACGAATGAATTGAGAAGCTTGGTGACAGTGAGAAAGTAGTATTTGTATCCCTTATATATCATCATCATCATCAACGTTTCACGTCCGTGTTCCACGCTTGCATGGGTTTGGACGGGGGTTTTCCCACTTGAGGCAAGAGTGATTGTCTTGCTCGCATAGGACTGTCTGGCAGGTTTTCTACAGTTGGATGCCCTTCCTAACACCAACCACATTTACAGTGTGGATCTGGGAGGTTTTTACCGTGTTGCCTACACGGCCACATTACAGCGTGGACTGTGTGTTTTTTTGTTGTGACACCTACACGATCTCATTTGTTTCGGCCTGGATGTATATATATATATATATATATACATAGATAGATACACAGACACGCACAAACTTGTGTGTGTGTGTGCCTTGGTTTGGGTACACAAAGAATTTTGTCTACAGTTTTTTATTGCCAGGTCAAAGGCCACTGCTCTTTTCAACAACGCCACACACACACATATATATATATATATAAATGAAGAGAGAAAGAGGGAGGGACAGAGAGAGTAAGAAATGTGTGTGTATGTGTGTTTGGTACACATCTATCTATCTATCTCCAACAGGGGGCTCAAACATGCGACCCGCGAACTACTTTTCTGTGGCCTGTGGTAGAACCAATATTTCATATTGCATTATAAGGCAGTGGGCTGGTGGAATTGTTAGCACATCTGGTGAAATGCTTAACGGTACTTCTTCTGAGTTCAAATTCCGCCGATCTCAACTTTACCTTTCATCCTTTTGGGGTCGATGAATTAAGTACCAGTTGTGTACTAGGATCGATGCAATCGACTGAACCCAAAACCCCAAATTTCATGCCTTGTTCCTATAGTAGAAATGACTATAACTGGTGAAACCCTTCACCCACCACCACGTTTGGCCCACTCTGCCTCTCCTCCAGGACGTAATGTCCCTTTTGTGTCCTTGAGTTTGAGACCCCTCTTCTACACATACACATTTTACTTTTTTTCTGTCTCTGGACTACGCCCATGCTGGAGCATCACCTTGGTAAGTTATGGGGACGTCAACAAAACCAACAAGCATTGGTGGGAGGGCAAACACACACACACAGACATATATACGATGGGCTTCTTTTAGTTTCGGTCTATCAAATTCACTCACAGGGCTTTGGTCGGCCCGGGCAGTGGGACTGAACCCGGAAATATGTGGTTGGGAAGCAAGCTTCTTGTCACACTGCGTATATATATATATATATATATATATATATATATATATATATATATATATATATATATATATATATATGTGTGTGTGTGTATATATTATACACACACACACATATATATATAACCTTACACACTTAAATATAAATGTATGTATGTATATATATGTCAGGTCACCAGTTGGTGCTACTGGTAACATGTATCCCAGTACAACCTGTCTCATGGCCGAGTCGTTGGCGACTAAACTGCCAACCCCACCAAGGTTTCTTGGTGAGGAGGGTGACTTTGGACATCCTGCAGGACTAAAAACAAAACCTGCCAAAGGAGCTCTTAAGAGTCAATGGCCATCCAAAATCACCGGGAGAGATGATCCCTTAGCCTTTGTCAAGGCAGAATTCTAGGAGAAGGAAAACTCTGATATAACACCTGCAACCCTGATGGTATCCAATGATGTTGACTTGTTCTTCTTTTTGGTAAATATCATCTTGGTTAAGAGTGGGACTGGCTTTGTGCAGTGCCTTTGCTCACTATAAAAGCTTCACGGCACAAGCATTGCTTTATATCTGGAGATCTCTCTGCACTTGCCGTCACATGGTACCATGGGCCCAGCACTATGTGTCAGTAATTGTCACAAGTGTAGTGTTTGTGCCAGAGTTTTCAAGTCGCTGGCTGGACTAAAAAGTCACACTCGTTCAGCGCATCGGTAGGGGTTCTCCTACATGGATATAAAGTAGTGGCCATACTCGAAAACGAGTTGGCAGCCACCATGTATGTATGTAGATTTATATATATACAAGGGCGGTGCCCCAGCATGGCCTCAGCCGGGTGGCTGAAACAGGTAAAAGAGTATATATAAATCTACATACATACATACATACATTTACGTATGTATATAGCTATGCATTTATACATTTGTATATATACATTCATTTATATTGCAGTGGAGGCACATGGCTTAGTGGTTAGAGCATTGGCCTTGCAATCGAAAGGTTGTGAGTTCAATTCTCAGACCGGGTGATGTGTTGTTTCCTTGAGCAAGACACTTTATTTCACATTGCTCCAGTTTACTCAGCTGTAGAAATGAGATGATAGGGACTGGGGTCCCTATCATTCCACTGCAAAGTGGTCGTGGAGGTGCCACGGCAAAAAAGCACCCAGCACTCACTGTAAATGAGGTTGGTGTTAGGAAGGGCATCCAGCTGTAGAAATCAAGCCAGAATCAGTTCCCGTCCCACCCTTGCAAGCAGGGAAAAGCGGACGTAAAATGAAATGATGATGATGATGATGATGTGTAAGGATGTTGATATGATCTATGTGTTCTTTTTTTGGTAAGGAGAAAAATTTTGTCGTCAGATTTTATTACCCAGGGAGATTAAAAACCACACCTCTGACTGAAAGTTGACCAGGTTCTCAACATCATCAAACACTAACGTCGGCCTGTGTATGTATATATGTATGTTCACCACCACCATTGCTTCTTTTTGTTGTCATTTCTATTGAAGTAGTCCTTATTTTCATTCACTTTGATTTCCTTTTATCTCCCTAGGGAATTCGTTGACAAGCTTCTCTATTTATTTTCTTCGTTTTCTTCATTCAAATCCACTCACACTGGCTGTCTAAGAGACTTACAAATATGACTTATAAAACTTACCAAACTAAAGGGGCTTCTAGCGCCCCCAAAGTTTCAGCCCCCCCACGTGGGAGGGGGCATATGCCCTCCGTTGAGAACCTTTGCTTTAGATAATGCATTGTCTGTAAAAAGGTTCAGTTCAACAATTAATGCAGATAGCTCATTTTTAAGAACCTTCCATTCCAATTTAAAACAAAACATTAGTAGTAAAATGAAAATATATAAAAGAGAAAACTCACTGGTTTGGGTATTTTGTTTGGATGAGGAAATACAAGTCTGTGTACGCTGGCAACTGTTGTGACTAAAATATATACTTTTCCTTGGTGTTCATGGACACTGGTGCCACCAAGTAATGGGGTGTCTTGAAATCGGTATCGAACATGAGAACCAACTAAATTATAATCCAAAGACTGTTCCACCAGCTCCAAAATATCTCCCGTAGCTCTCCTACAAAGAATATATAAATTGTTTCAAAGATATATTTTTTTAAAATGTCATTTAAAATTAAATTGTCTAAAAGCCTAAAGTCTGTTTTGATCCCGAAGGCTCACCAAGCCGGCACTTATCCCAGTTTCCGTGGTGTGAAGTGACTGACAGTATAAGACTTTCCCTGGACAGGATACCAACTAGTGTTGGTACTCATTTTCAGCTGAGTATACTGGAGCAACATCAAATAAAGTGTCTTGCTCAAGAACACAGCACACAACCCAATCCAGGAATCAAACTCACAACATTATGATCGTATGTCCAACACCCTTACCACTAGGCCACATGCTTCCACTTGTGTAAAGGTATCAGTAATATATATGTATTGGATGCAGCTGACAGGTACATACATTTAGATTGCTTAGATAATGAAATAATGTGGAGGATTTGAAAATATAGTAACCAAAATGCAGATAATTATAATAGTTGAATAAATAGGGTAAAGTAACTCTGGAAATGGAAAAAAAAAGTGAACAAAGCATGTCTGTCTACTTTTCAAATTCCGTTATGCTTAGTAGGTCAACCAAGTCTTGTTTAAAGTGGTGCATATTTAATACATATACATATGACAGGTTTCTGCAGTTCCATCTACCAAATTCAACTCACAAGGTCAATCTGAGGCCAAAGTAGAAGACATTTGGTCAATGTGCTGCACAATTGGACTGAACCCAGAACCAAGTGGTTGCCAAACAATGTTAACCACACAACCATGCTTGCACTTATGTGTGTGTGTTTACTGTTAGTATATATCCCTTAACTTAGTTTGACAAATAGAAAGTGAAACCAATGAAAGAATAGAAGACAAAATTAATTGAAATGATATGTTAGAATGCCAGTGATATAGATACATACCAGTATATAAATCTGTTGCTTGCTGCAGAATTTGGTTGTGTGCTGTCTTGATATGCATATCCACCTGATGTGTTGGAAACTTTGATGTCTTGTAAAGTACTGTCAGATCCTCCTGGTAAAATGTTGGGTTTAAAATAACATTTTAATAAACAATTGATTTACAAAGCATCTAGAAATTTGAATATATTGTCACCATAATGCAGGCATCTCTGTTTTTCTATCTCCATGGGTATTTTACCCGATTTCTTCAACTCTTTTGTGGTGACAATATTTTCAAATGAATTATTACATTTATGTAAATAAGTTAAAATACTGTTAAATTTACAACTACCAATTAACCCTTTTATAATCCACATTTCTAATGAAATACACTATTTCAATTAAGTAGAAAGGAAAATAGGGTACAGGTGCCATGCTCAGTGTGTAGGAAATTAGTAGGTAGAAATTCCATTTTATGTGCCAAATGCAAACTATGGGTACATAAAAGATGTAGTGGGATCACAGGTAAGCTAATTAAGAACGTAGATTTTATATGTGGCCGATGCTCAGGTGCAATAAGTAGCAAGTGCCTACAGGATACTAGCTCCTTCTACTGCCCTCGGTGACAAAATCAGCAGTGGTGGAGGGTGCTCTGAAAGTACAGTAGGCAGAGTTAGAACGGGATGGAAAAAGTTCAGAGAGCTTATACCGTTGTCGGCCACAAAAGGTTTCTCTCTAAAAATGAAAGGTAGATTGTATGATGCCTGTACACGAACAGCAATGTTACATGGCAGTGAGACATGGGTATTGTGTGCAGAGGACCTGCACAGACTGGAAAGGAATGAAGCATGCATGCTCCGTTGGATGTGTAATAGTAATATACGTGAAAGGCAAAACATAAATGAAGTGAGAAATTAGGAATAAGAGGGATCAGATGCTGTTTACTTGAGAGAAGACTATGTTGGTATGGTCACATGATGTGCATGAAAGATGACAGCTGTATAAAAAAGTGCAGGGCGATCAAAATTGATGGAAGTTACGGTGTAGGTAGACCCAGAAAAACCTGGGACAATTTGATAAATTCCGACCTTACACACTTGCACCTCTCTAAAACTGGCGACCTTACACACTTGCACCTCTCTAAAACTGGCACTGGACCGAGATCTTTGGCGCTACGCAGTAATACAGAAGACCCGCCTTGCCTATGTAGAAAGTGAAACCTAGTCAGTAGGCACCTCTTAACCAAATATACACCACAACCCACTACCCCTACTCCATCCTCCCACTCCCACCAACACCACCCTTTCTCTGTAAAGTTATGTTGGTACCACAACATCCAGTCCAAACTAATGAGGTCGTGTAGGTGTCACGAAAAAAGAAAAAAAAACAGTCCACGTGTAGGTGATACAGTAAAAAGCTCCCAGTCCACACTGTAAATGTTGTTGGTATTAGGAAGGGCATCCAGCCATAGAAAACCTGCCAGATAGTCTTATACGAGCGAGACACGGTCACCTGACCAATCTTGCCTCAAGTGGGACAATTCCCGTCTAACCCATGCTAGCGTAGAAGATAGACGTTTAACGATGATGATAATGAAGAATTTTTAGGGATTTGTTAGAATTATTAATTATTTCATTACTAAGATAGTAACTTATTATATTGGAAGATTTTTTATTTAAATAGGCACTCTTTAACCCTTTACCATTTACATTACTCTATATTTTCACGGTAAAGGCTTTACCTCACATAGTTATCTCACATATTATCGAATGTATGAGATTTTGATATTATTTATTTTGAGAACAATACATAAACGTCAGTACGAGTGGCTGGTTTGAACAGAAAGTGGTGAGAGAATTCTGGTCGGTTTAAATGCTAAAGGGTTAAAATGGTAGGTTTTGTTTCAGAGCACCAAAGGCAGGTTTTAGCCAAGTTGGTATTAAAACTTAATATGTCTAAAATGTTTTGGACAGATTAACTTCACCTTTAGAGTGACTATCTACATCTAATATTTGTTTTGATGTTTTTTTTAAAGTCTATTGTTTACTGCAAATTTTTACAACAATCTGTCTACTGTTAACATATACATTTGAGTTAACAAACATGTTTTTAGATGTATTCTGTAAAATCATTACAGGATGTTATGAGTTACCAATAATTTATTTCAGACATTTAACATTCATTTGTAGCATCATGTTATTGAGGGGGATTTAGTAATATAACTATCTTTCTGAGAAAGAATAATACTCAATCAACACTACCCCTCAAACTGTAAGGCTCATTGTTGTGTGTTTTAACACCCCCAACTGCCCCTTGAGTGCCTTTAGCAGAGTTTACTGAGTTGTAAGTATTCAAGTCTGGTCTGAAGATAAGTTTCTCCTATCAGTTTCAGAAACCCTAAAAAGAGCCATGGGTGTTGCCCTTCCTTCTCTAAGCCATTGAAAAACAGAAATTACAGTGTCATATTGGAACAACTGAAGACTACCATTTCATATGGTCTATCTCTCAAAGATAATGTATTAGCATAGCAAGTCTATAGTTATTTTGATATGTCCTTATGTAATGTATATAAATGTTTGAGGCAGGTGTCAAGACTCAGTGTTTGATATTCTCTGAGTCTGAGAAGCATTTGTAATGGCTATTTTAACATTCAATGAGTGTTTTAAGTCTCTTACCCATGTAGCATTAGACACAAAATGTAAACTTACTACACAAAATTAAATTTAGAAGTACACACTAAAATATCACTCCATAGCATGTGTGAAGATACATGTTATCAAACTGAAGTTTTCACACGTAAAGCATGAATGACTGATCCAAAATAAGGTTACTTTAGCCACACAATGCATTTTAATATCAACAATTTAATGAGTTAAGAAAACAGATCTGCATGCATCTTGAAATAGCTCAGTGAAATCTACTCAACAATTCTAGAGAGTAGTTGTAATCAAGAAAACAAATTAGTATTTCCCAGTTGTACAGATCCAATAAAGTATCAATAGTAAATTCCATAGGAGTGAAATGACTGTACGAATGAAGAAGCAACATCTAATTCTTTTTTGGGCTAGACACCTGTGGCTGATATATAATTATTTGCAGGTGTCCCAACTAAAGGGAGACAATACTACATCTCTTAATAAGCCGGTAAAGCAAATGGGTATATGCACACACTATATCTCTCTCTAATATATATATATAATAAATTTAAATCTACGTATTTTTAGGTGACTATTCACGAAATACCTCGTCTAATGAATCTATATTTTCAATTTCTTTGAAAGGGTTTTTTTTTTTTTACACAGGCGAAATATAAATTGAATTCAGGTTCATCCTTTAAAAACTTGTCGCGTTAGGTATTCGGATATTTTCCATGTACTCGACAACGCCAAGCATCCAATGGTAGTCCAACTACACTCTGTCGCCTTGAAAAAGGACACTTTAGATAATGTAGTGCAAAGTACACTATACCGTTAAATTCGATCAGGTGTTCACCACTAACCATTTAACAACTCTCTTCAATCGTCTAAATTCATAATTGATATTTCCATCTCGATACATAAAAATTAACTCATTTAGAAATAACATGCTTACTGTAAAATGCCGTCATAGGTATTCAATGAATTCCTTTTAAGTAAAAAAATGACCAAGCCATTCTATAAGATTATACTTAAATAGAGATAAAAACACGCGCCAACATTAATTAGAAATAACTTAGTTTAAAATACCTTTACATGTTTAAATTTGCAAAGACACATGAATGAATGAACGGTTGGTTCGTTGACACTCAGTGAGTGGATCGTATAGTTAAATAGCAACTTATAAAGTAGTTTAGATAGCAAACAATAAAGTTACCAGTTTGAAATAATCGATGATAAAGATATGAAATCACACTCTAATCTCAAAACCGAACAAGGAATTTTAAACAGTTGAAGTTGGATCGAAACTATTACATGGAGGATAAGACAAGAGCATAAGAATAAATTCAATAAGAAATATATATTTTTAATAACAGCTACACAATCATAGATTCGTAAAGGTTGAAAGGTTATTACTATTTAATTAAATTGTTAATTAGAACAATTTCGCTTACAAAAACACATATCTATTTCATTATTCGTTTGTTTAGGTTTAGTGTTAAAAACTGATCTATTTCTTCGATTTATTCAAGACTACGTAAACAATAGAGAATAATAAACAATAAAGTGTTATGTGGAAAAACTAAATAATAAACTGGTATAGAAACTAGTAAATCGAAAACAAACACTTAAAATTAACAATCCAGCATGTCATTTGATTATACTACAGCTCACAAACGTTTTTCAGGTCTCATTTTATTTGTTTATTTAAACGATTAGATTTCGTATTACTTCAGGCTACCTTAAATATCAATAATCTCTACTTTGAAAATAATAAAATTACTTTAGAGTAAACAAAATCTAGTTTCAATTTCAGATAAAGAACTTTATCACTTACATTGCGATCAGAAATATAGTCACAAACGCGTAACATACATGCACTATTACTAACACATATCTATATAATAACAACATTTTTTTTTATTTCCAAGTGCTAATTTTGAATTAGTATATTATAAGTACCTGTGTTTACAGTTATTTCTTTCCAAACAGGTACAGCTGTCTGTGTTTTGGTAACTTCTCTAAAGAGTAAGTTCCTAGAAGCCAGGTAGTGCGCCATTCTCGTGTCTTGAAGACAACCGCCTTTTGCTTGGTTGGTTCTCGGTTCACGTGGTCACTCAACTTCCGGTGCTGCTGCTATTGTTGTTCATAAATGAATTCCATAAAACGTTTCCGTTAAAATAATATTTTAAAAAAATACAGTCTAGTTAGTAAATTTATTCATAAAATGAACTAATATTAAATTTCATATAGAACTAAAAAAAATACTAAAACAACAGAAAGCGGTGATACACTTTTTAAAATTTCTTGTTACCTTCTTTACAGAAGAGTTGTGCTTCCGGCTCTACCGGCTCTGATCATAAGTTTCGGAGTCAACCTTCTGATCTTTTTTATTTTAATTCAAGATGCCGAAGTAAGTTGCAAATTTTTTTAAAAATGTTATTGTGTTATTTAACGATTGAAGTAACTCTACGTATATTTTCTTGTGAATCTATATGTTAGCGATTTCTTTTATGGTACTTTTGTGCTAAAACGACTGTGAGGTGTGTTGATAAGAGACATGCTGTCATGTTTGCATCTAAAACACCGCAGAGCTTCATCACTTCTAGAAATAACAAAGTAAAAATTTAAAATAAAACATGAATATGAGAGATGTAATGCTCCAATGCTAGACCATAAAAAAAATGACATAAGATTGTTATTAAATCTTAGAAATAACTCTTATTCCACTACCATTACTGTATTTACTTCGCTTTTTTTGTCTCCGTTCTTCAAACATAAATGAGATAGATTGGAATCTGATCATCTGATCATCTGGTTCATCCAGTCTTACGGTAACGAGCATAATGCTAGATAATATTTTGGTTTATGAACATACCTTTGTCAGAAAGCCCTTCTATTCTAGAAATATCGACTACAAAAGCTCCCATAAATCACACTTGATAACAAAAGACAGGCACTTCTATATATATATATATATATATATATATATATATATATATATACATCTGAGTGTCTCAATGTGTACTTTATTTACAGTTAACAGTTCTTCTAATCTTATGTTTAAGATCATCAGCAAGTAGTCATGTCTATAATGAGCTGTTTGGAGGAAAAACTGACTTGATTACTCTATAGTATGTTCGTATTGATAACATATTTAATAATTTTCTATTCTTTTTTTTCTTCTTTAGATACTATTGTGATTATTGTGATACCTACCTGACACACGACTCCGTAAGTATACAGGCATTTGTGTTTTGAATCTAAGAATCAGTAGAGCACACAATGAAGATCCCCCATCACTACCATCAACATCACCAACATCTACAGCTCCACCACTTTATAAATACCACCACGAACTGTTCAAAAGTGGAATAAATTGATTTACCGTAATGAGGGTGAAAAAGTCTATTGTTTTGTGATGATTTGTGATGGTACCGAATAGATAGATTTGAAAGTGGAGAGAGAATATGGAACAAATCCAGAACAGAGAAATGAAAATAGGATAGGAATATTTGATACAATTAAGATAGTAAACTAGCAGTGCAATAACCGTTTTCAGAAAATTGACATGGAAAACTTTATGGATTCCCAAATATAAATTTACTTTCAATTACATTATGCAATGCAATTGAACATAAAACTCATAGTGGATCACCAAAACTAATAATCCACCTTGACCATATTCTGTTAATCACTGGTCTTGTTAATCAATTGTCACACTGGATGTGTTTTGTAAATAAACATGGTCACCAGCATTGGTAAGCTTGTGATTATCTAAAATTTAATTTACTGTTTTGAATACCATCACTGTCTGGGACATAGTTAAACAAATCAGGAGGAGCTTATAAATAATTAAATATTAATTAGTCTCTAATACTTAAACATCTCAATGAATAGATAAAATATATAGATAAGAGTTGGCTGTTATTTCTAGCAGTTTAATTAACCACATAGATTTTATGGCTCACTAACAACATAGGTGTCACGATTATGTAAGAACCCTTTACATTCAGTTACCAATTCCATTATTTGTCTCTTTGTCGTATAAAAACTTGTATTTTTAAAATGTCTTCTGCAGCCATCTGTGAGAAAAACCCATTGCAATGGAAGAAAACACAAAGAAAATGTCAGGCTTTACTATCAGAAATGGCTTGAGGAGCAAGTCCAGAAGTTGGTCGATGACACAAGTAAGTAATAAATGCACTTTATTTGTATATGTAAAGCCTCCATTGTGAAGGCACATGGTTTAGTAGTTAGGGTGTTCAGCAAATTGCTTATATGGTTGTGAGTTAAATTCTTTGACTGACCAGTATGTTGTGTCCTTCAGCAAGGCACTTTATGTCATGTTGAAAAATTTGTGTTTTGTGTCTGTAATTCAAAAAACCAGCCTTGTCATATACTATGTCACACTGAATCTTCTTGACAACTATGTTAATGGTGCACATAATTGTAGAATGCTTAGGCATTTGAACAACTAGTAAACGTGTGATTGGAACTGATGGAGATCCAACAACACAGCAAGGCCTCCATCTTTTTCTTTATAAATACAAACAAAAACTATTTGGTATAGGTAGAATCATTAGACTGTCATAGAATGCTTTATGTATTCATTCCAGTTCTTTGTACTCTGAATTTAAATCCTGCCAAGGTCAGCTTTGCCTTTTTTTCTTTGAAGTTGGATAAAAAAAAGTGACAGTCCTGTACTGGGGTACATTCTTCAATATATCTCTTTATGTAACCATTAGTTACAGCTCCAAACATACAATAACTACTATATGTTTGCTTTTGTTTTTAATTTTAACTCTTTAGCATTTAAACCGGCCATATCTGGCCATAAATCTCTTACCTCTTTCTGTTCAAACTGGTCGTAACTGGCCTCTCATACTGATATTAGGGTATTGTTCTCAAAATAAACATCAAAATCTCATAGCTTCGATATTGTGTGAGATAAAGGCTTTATCATGAAAATACATTAGTAAATATAGAATAATGTAAATGCTAAAGGGTTAATAATACTAACTCAATGTCCACTGTAATTGAATTCATCCACCCTTGTATTTGTTTTGTAGTTACTTACCTTGTCTTACATTTCATCATCATTATCATCATACGTTTTTGTCAGTAAATGATATATCAACATTCTTTCTATTTCAGCTGCTGCATTCAAAGCTGGAAAGATAGCATCAAATCCATTTCAGAGTACTCAACAAACGACGACTGCCATGATCCCACCTCCCACTACATTAGCAGCAGGTAATGTTCTTTATTAAATTATTATTATTATTATTGAGGGCGGTGGATTGGCAGTATTGGTAGAGGGTCGGACGCCATGCTTTGACGCATAGAGTTACAGCCCTTGCCATTCTGAGTTCAAATCCCGCCGAGGTTAACTTTGCCTTTCATCCTTACGGGGTCGATAAAATAAAGTACCAGTAATACACTGGGTTATTGCTGGCCTTGTGCCTAACGTAGAAACAATTATTATTGTTTTTATTATTTCTAAATTTGAAAAGCAGTGGATTGGCCGTCATTAGAGTGTCAGACAAAGGCTTAGCAGTATTTGTTCATGCTCTTTACAGTTTGAGTCCAACTTCTGCTGAGCTCAACTTTGCCTTTCATCATTCTGAGATCTACAAAAGAAAGTACCAGTAAGGTACTGGAGTTGGTATGATTGACTTTCTTTCTGCTTCCGTTGAAGTTGTTGGCCTTCTTCCTCGATTAGAAACCATTAAAGTTATTTTGAAGTGTGTATTGTAATGCTAATTATGCAATGATGGTAGCAGAGAAATTAAGCCCTGGTTTGTTGGTTCAAATATTTATAGTATCTTTACTAATGGATAAATTAGGAACATTTCCAGTAAATTAAAGATTTTAATTTTTAATGAGATGCTGTCATAATGCTGCTTTCAAAGAGTCAACTTGACCCTTTGTTTAACCATTTCTCTACGGCTGTACGCCCTTCTTATCACCAACCACTTTACAGAGTGTCACCAGCACTAGAGCTTGTCATGCACTTGACACAACTGATGTCCCCTCAACCCTTTTTTTGGTATAGTTTCAATGGCTGTCTCATCCCAGAAAATAGAAGAGAGATTGATGAAAGCATAACCAAAGAGAAATGGTGATTGAGCAGAGAGTGATAGACAGCTTGTTGGTAAGGAGATTGAATAGAAAACTGATGGGGGAAGAGAGAGTCCTCTCTACCCTGCATCATTGCCATTCATTCATTTACCAACACCAGAGACTTCTTGTCCTTAACAAGACTAGAGAGAAAACTTTCTTCTGTGATGTCTCTGTTCAGCCAGTAAAGAAGTTAACTTGTAATGGCTGATGTATTTTTGTGTGTATATTTTGTTATGTTCCATTACATCATTTCGCTTTTTATAGGTGCCACGAAACCACCAACAACTGCCCCTCCAGCTGCTCCTGCTGCTGGTCCACCTGTAGGTGCCCCTGTACCAGGAATGTCATTGATGGGACCACCTCCAGGGGCACATTTACCCCCTATGATGCCTACTATGACAGGTAAGTTAAATCAGCTCTACCTATTAATCAAAATAGCCTGCAATTTCCAGCTTTAGTATGTTTGTATTGTAACATTTATATGTTCTGGTTTTAATCCAACTGAGACATTTTATGATTGTTTTGGTTTGACCAAAGCTTTAGGAATGAAATTTGATAATAGTCAGAACTGTCAGATGTGTGTATGTATATATATGTGTGCGTGTGTGTATGCATATATGGGTGTATATATACATATGTGGGTATATGTATATAAATGTGACTGTAAAGAAGTTTGCTTTGCAACCATATGGTTTAAAGCCTGCTGTTATTCATTTTAACTTTTCATCCATTTGGTTGGGTGAAGTGGGGAGAAAGGCAGGTAAACCAATTTACTGGAGTTGCTTTAATTAACTGTTTCATCTCCTGAAATGTGGGGCTTGTGTTAGGAATCATTTTTGTTATTGAAAGTAAATAGATTTGGTAGTGTGCCAAACAAAACGTACTTTGTTTGTATTTAGTTATGTCCCTTTATCATCTGACTGCAAATCCTATGACTTAGCAGTAGGGACAGACTTCATTAAGGTAAGGCCTCTGATTTTTTTTATCAGAAAGGGAATAAGAAACCACAAATCATGGGTTGCTACCATTCATCTTTATCAGGGGGGGGGGGGGAATAAAATAGGCTCTACTCAAGTATTTATTACAAACTATTTTAGGTAAAGTGTCACCTTGCGTCTATGTTAACATTACTAGTCAAATATTGCAACCTACTTAATCAGCTTTTCCTTCCACCTCCTTCCTAAAATTATTGACCTTGTACCTAGAGTAGAAACAATTATTATGGTTGGTGGATTGGCAGAGGGTCGGACGCCATGCTTTCCAGCAAAGAGTTACGGCCCTTACAATAGCAATAATTTCTTATTTTTCAGTTGTACTTAGTCAGGCAAGTGACTTGATCTGTGACTGTGTTGGAACTAAAGCAATTACTATATATTCCTGAGTATAAGCTAACCCCCTCCCCTACCCATTTTACCACTGATTTTTTTGGTCACATATTCCTCGGCTTATATTCTCATAAAAGAGTCATTTAAACCAGGCACATCAAACTGAGGGTCCCCCAAAGGCCACATATGTGTTGTCTGAGGGTCACACATGACAACTAACTGCACATTACAACAAATTTTTTTTATTTTATATTACGAAGATAAAACATGCTGGCGCTGTAAAAAAAAAAACTTTGTGCAGGCCGCATATTTGACGTGCCTGATTTAAGCCATTTAAAAACATACACAACCTGTTAACATTATATTATTATTCATTTTAGGGCGGTGGATTGGCAGTATCGGTAGAGGGTTGGACGCCATGCTTTGACGCATAGAGTTACGGCCCTTGCCATTCTGAGTTCAAATCCCGGCGAGGTTAACTTTGCCTTTCATCCTTACGGGGTCGATAAAACAAAGTACCAGTAATGTACTGGGTAATTGCTGGCCTTGTGCAAAAAGTAGAAACAATTATTATGGTGGATTGGTAGAATTGTTAGTATCAGACAAAATGCTTTATAGCGTATATTCTGGTTACTGACACAGTTTGGCTGTGACCTTGTTTCTGACAGTTCCACTGCATTTAACACTAAAAATGAATAATAATATCATTGTTTCTACTTTTGGCACAAGGCCAGCAATTACCCAGTGTATTACTAGTACTTTATTTTATCGACCCCGTAAGGATGAAAGGCAAAGTTAACCTCGACGAGATTTGAACTCAGAATGGCAAGGGCCGTAACTCTATGCGTCAAAGCATGGCGTCCGACCCTCTACCGATACTGCCAATCCACCGCCCTAAAATGAATAATAATATAATGTTAACAGGTTGTGTATGTTTTTAAATGGCTTAAATCAGGTACGTCAAATATGCGGCCTGCACAAAGTTTTTTTTTTACTGCGCCAGCATGTTTTATCTTCGTAATATAAAATAAAAAAAATTTGTTGTAATGTGCACAGTTAGTTGTCATGTGTGACCCTCAGACAACACATATGTGGCCTTTGGGGGACCCTCAGTTTGATGTGCCTGGTTTAAATGACTCTTTCATAAGAATATAAGCCGAGGAATATGTGACCAAAAAATCAGTGGTAAAATGGGTAGGGGAGGGGGTTAGCTTATACTCAGGAATATATAGTAATTGCTTTAGTTCCAACACAGTCACAGATCAAGTCACTTGCCTGACTAAGTACAACTGAAAAATAAGAAATTATTGCTATTGTAAGGGTGGTGGATTGGCAGTATCGGTAGAGCATCGGACACAATGCTTCGCAGCACAGAGCTACGGCCCTTTGCGTTCTGATTTCAAATTCCGTCGTGGTTAGCTTTGCTTTTTATCTTTACAGAGTCGATAAAATAAAACACCAATATTGCACTGGGGTCAATTTCATCGATCCTCTCCCACTTCAAATTGCTGTCCTTGTGCCTTAAGTAGAAACAATTATTATTGGTATTGTATTTGTAACTAATTTTTTCTCTTGTCATTGCCTTTCAGTTGGTATCCGCCCACCAATGGGACCACCAATTGGACCACCTATGGCCCCAATGAGTACAATGGTGTCAGCCATTCCAATGCGTCCACCTATTGTAGCCAGCACTACAGCCACAGTTGTTGGAGGACCTCCTCCTGGAAAAATAGCAAGGAAGTAGCAAAATTATAGGACTTGGCTCTGAACAATATTTACATATATATATATTTTTTTTTTTTGTTTTAATTTTTGGTTTGTATCATTCACTCTCATTTCATAACCCTTTCTCTTCCCATCTCTTGCACTCTTCCTCTTTTTTACTTCCAATCTTTCATTTTTGTCATTCTCCCTTTTTCTCTTCCATCCCCTCATCCATATTTCCTTTATTTTACTATATCTCTTTTACTCTTCTGCCCACTTCTCCCCTCCTCCTACTTCTATCCAGTGGATGCAGCATAGCCGAATGGTTAAGATGTTCACTTCACAATCATTGAGTCCCAGGTTTGATCCCACTTCGTGGCATCTTGAGCAAATGTCATTTACCAGTCTCAGGTTGACCTGTGCTTTGTGTGAAATTGGGGAGATGGAAGCCTTGTTGGCTGGACTGTAGCTGTAATTAAAATGGCCAGCTTTGTCGCTTTGTCACACACAGTGCCACACTGAATCTACTTGAGAATGAAATTAAGGGTACATGTGCCAATGGAATCCTCTGCCGCATACATGTTCATTTCATGGCCAGCTTTGTCGCTTTGTCACACACAGTGCCAGAATGAAATTAAGGGTACATGTGCCAATGGAATCCTCTGCCACATACATGTTCATTTCATGAGTTGGCTGTTCTGTTGATCGAATAACTCAAACACTCATCATTGAAACCAGCAGAAATCCATCCCCCTCTATCTACCTTTTACTCTTATTTCTAATGCACCCACGTGTGTCTGTATATATGTATACACTTTATATATTTATATATATATATATACTGGTTGTCTGCTCAATACAAAGCTTGACCACTCATATAAAATTTTGGCCTTTGTTCCATGTATGAACATAAATATATAATGTGTGTGTATATATATATATATATAAATATATATATATATTTATATACATTTCATATAAGGGGATTATATGAGAAGAGAATTTATTTTACATTTTTTTTTACATAAATTCATCTTTGTACTATGTATAAAAAATAAATAAAAATGTTACACTAAATTTTGAGAAAATACTGAGGAATAAAACATTTTTCATTAAAAAAAATGAGTTGTTTTTCATTAAATGTATGTCTTCATGAAGAAGGAATGAGTTTTGATAAATTGTGGCAGTACAGGAATTTTTACGACTTCCAAATGAAACATCATTAGAAATTGTTGGCAGTAGTAGTAAAAAAAGGTAATATTTTTTATATCAGTAATTTTTTTTTAAGGGGACAAAATGGCAAGAGTCATTAAGGTGTTGTACTAAAAATGCCTTGGTATTTGTTCCAGCTCACTGCACTCTGAGTTCAAATCCCACCAAGGTCAACTTTGTCTTTCATCCTTCTAGGGTTGATATAATAGATTTTTCCCAGTTCATCAAAATGACTGGCCTTGTGCATAAATTAGAAACCATTATTATTATTAGTAGTAGTGGATTATTAGTAGGGCGGTGGATTGGCAGTATCGGTAGAGGGTCGGACGCCATGCTTTGACGCATAGAGTTACGGCCCTTGCCATTCTGAGTTCAAATCCCGCCGAGGTTAACTTTGCCTTTCATCCTTACGGGGTTGATAAAATAAAGTACCAGTAATACACTGGGTAATTTTTGGCCTTGTGCCAAAAGTAGAAACAATTATATATATTGTTACAGTATTTATTATTATTTTTATTCATGAAATAGTCTGAAGTTTGATGAAGCTATGGAGTATTTGGATATGTATAACATCCCAGCTGTGTTTTACATGACTGAATGGATTTTATATGTGTATATATATATATATATATATTTGAAAAAGGTAAAAGAATGATTTCACTTGTGTTAAAAAATTTTTGATTTAATTTTATAATATTATGAGTTGGTAGATCTAGTAAGTTCTTTAACTTTGGTGGGAAGAATTTTAGAGATTCCTGGTTAACTTGGGTTGGAGAACTTTCTCGCATTCGTCTGTCTGTGGCGATTGTCAAACAGTTTGACAATATAATATAAAATTGTCAAACAGTTTGACAATATAATATAAAATTGTCAAACAGTTTGACAATATAATATAAAATTAAATCAAACATTTTTTAACACTACAAGTGAAGTCATTCTTTTCCTTTTTTTCAAATATACCTAACTACCAAGGATCTCACACATTTTCCAATATATATATATATAGTCTAAGTAGTGAGGTTATAGGAAATATATTTTCCATAATCTCAGTTGCTCACAATTACTCAATGAGATATAGTTTGAATGTATAAGCGAGCTAACTACTCTGAGTGCTAACAAAGTGTATATTTATAATGGAGCGGTTGTACATGGTTCTCTCTTGGACCCTGGGGATTCTGCAAGTACAGATTGCACTGAAAAATGCAATTTACAATTGTCAGTCCAGTCTATACTTGCAGAAACCCATGGGTCCAGGATAGAACCATGAGCCACCTTGCGTTCTGGTGCAGAGCCACTGTCTTGGAGTGTGCATACATTTCAAGAACCAAGATGTTTGTTATTTTTAAATTGCTTCATATTCTTACTGCATATACTGGATAACCCAACAGCTGCAGCTAATTATAATAATGTTCAATTCGTTTGTAAACAAACGAGCCCGATTAGAAGCTATGCCGTGTTGGTGACAGATCGTCACCTGTTTGTTCAACACAGGCTTTGAGGAACAATCAACATGTTTCTGGGCCATTACCCTTCATCAGGACTGTAGACCTCTCTGCCAATGTTTTGAATGGTTGAAAATATATAGTATTTTCTTAAGTATACACCAGCTGAGTAGCCTCATTTGCATACCGAGCAAGTTGCGGCTGGCTTTGCTGAATATTAAAACTAAAATAAGAATTTTATTTCTCGCCCTAACACAGCTGACACATAAAAGTAAGTATGCATACATATACATATACATATTTGTATATATACACACACATATATACATATGTACGTATGATGTGTTGTTTCCTTGAGCAAGACACTTTATTTCACATTGCTCCAGTTTACTCAGCTGTAGAAATGAGATCATAGGTCTGGTGTCCATATCATTCCACTGCAAAGTGGTTGTGGAGGTGCCACGGCAAAAAAGCACCCAGCCCACACTGTAAAGTGGACGTGTAGGCGTCACGGAAAAAAAAGTACCCAGCACTCACTGTAAATGAGGTTGGTGTTAGGAAGGGCATCCAGCTGTAGAAATCAAGCCAGAATCAGTTCCCGTCCCACCCTTGCAAGTAGGGAAAAACGAACGTAAAATGATGATGATGATGATGGGTTATATTGAACATTAATAATTGTTTCTACTTTAGGCACAAGGCCAGCAATTACCTGGTACTTTATTTTATCGACCCCATAATGTTAATAATAATGTTTGATTCGTTTGTAAACAAACGAGCCCGGTTAGAAGCTGACTGATCGTCAGTGACTGCTAGTGACTGATCGTCAACTGTTTGTTCAACACTGGCTTTGTTCAAACAGGTAACGATCGGTCACCTGGAGAAGGATGGGGTTCCTCGGGATTTTAAAATGTCCCCAAAATGCTGTATGTCACTATATCTCCATCAGGAATTGAAGGACCATACCGCAGAAAACAAAAATCAGTTTAAAAAGCAAAATCCATAAATAGGTTTTTTTATTTAAACATCTTTTTATTAATATAATTATTGATGTATACAAATGTTTAAATGCTTTATTACGAACAGGAGGAGAATACAAAATTCAGAAGCAGAAAAAATAAATATATATCTTCTTTTAATTGTAAAATGATAAAGAAAGGGGAAAAAATGGAATTAAGCAGATTATAGATTACAGAAAAAATAAGGGGAATATCGGTGAAATGTTTCGATATAAAGGATCAAGGAGCAATAGTAATATAAACCACAGATAAAAGAAAGTAAAATAACAATGAGGAGAAAGCATTTCGAATGCTATGCATATATATATATGTATATATATAATATATATATATATATAATATATATATATATATAATATATATATATATATATTAAGAAAAACAATGAAGTTTCATTTATACGTAGCTAGTTTTTTATCATGTATGAACCTGCTATGCGTGTTTTGCAGAGGATTGGCTCAGGGTTACTCATAGGAGTTATGGGACCTGTTCTTCAAACTGGTGATTCAACAAAGAATACAGTGTTTGTTGTGATTTGAGAAATGATGGGTATATATAAACATCAGCCCTATTTCTTTTCGAGTCTGTGTGGGCATATGTAAATGTTTGAGTGTTTAGACAGGGCTATATATATATATATATATATAAGAAACAGGGGCTGTGTAGTTGCTGGATAAGGAGTACTTATAAATAAGAGAAAAGCACGAACAGGAGAATATATATATATATATATATATAAGAAACAGGGGCTGTGTAGTTGCTGGATAAGGAGTACTTATAAATAAGAGAAAAGCACGAACAGGAGAATATATATATATATATATATATATATATAACTGAACAAAAAGGAAAAACGAACACAGACATATATATTTATATATGTTTATATATGTGTGTTCAAGTCGTAATGGACCAAAATCGCTAAGGTGAAAAAAAATACTAACTACAGACAATAGGGTTTGCTAGACTCAATTTAAGAATAAATTAAGAAAAATAAATACAAACCAGTATTGTGGTAACTACCATCACCCAGACGGTCTTTGATAGGAACGGTTCGCAATATTATTTGCGAAGAGTTATACCAAATTCCAGGCTCATCAGTGGATGATGAAATTAGTATCCTCCTCACTTCTAAGTCAAATAGAAAACTGGAAAATGTGTGTATATATATAACGCACATGGTTCCCGAACTTAGCGTGTCGCGTATACTTACGCCCCTAAAAATAGCAGCCGAGTCTACACAACATTTGAAATAGTTCGACGAATTAACGGAGCCGAATATATATATATATATATAAATGAAAATAGAGAAATTAATGTGAGCAAGAAGCCAACAGTATTTCATAATATATAAGTGACTATAACGTCAAAATGGAAAATATTTAACGTAAGATATGGATATATATAGATATATATATATTTTTTTCATGTGCTTATGCATCTGTGTGTGTATTTATTCATATGTGTCTGTGTGTGTTTGTGCCTTTGCTTTTAATTGTTGGTATGGGTGTGTTGTCAGCTGGACATTTAAAGTGCTGATTTTGTCAGGTACTGTCAGCAGGGGACTGTGAAGTTAAGTACTGATCAGTATTTGTGTCATAGTATGTCTAGGGTCAACACATTTGTAATGACAATCATCACTAAACAAAATACAGTAGCCACAATCGCCTGTCTGAAGAGCAGATCAATAATGGAGTGGGGTTCATAACTTCTTTGCAGGACACTGAGTCAATCTTCTTTGAAACACATAACAAGTGGATACACAATAAAAAACTAACTATACCTAAACAAAACTGAATCATTTTTCTTAATATATACACTCTGCCTGTGCATTGAGTGCTCATTTTGGTACCACCACCAATAATTCACTGAATCACATACACTATATATATATACCACATGTGTATGTATATATGTATATATATAGCACAATAGTTAAGGAACAGCAAGGTACAAGTCCCAAAGTGTAGAGGATCCACAGACCAAATCATTGCCTTGAATAAGGGCAATGTTAGCTTGTACAAACCTGACAGGCATCAGTCTAGGTTGATTTTTGTCAGCTGAAGCCTTCTGTATACTAATACACAACCTTGAAAAGAAACTTTACCACATGGATGGCAAAGTTAACAATGCTGAATGTCACATGGTTAACAAGGTTTATAATACTGAAATACAGTTTTTCATTTGATCCTGAGTCAGAAACAAGCCTGCTGCCTCCATATTTAACAAGAAAAAAAAAAGGGAGCTGGTGCCACACTCTGGCTGACTTTTCAAAAATATATCCCCCCCCACCAAAAAAAGCCATGTTTACAGTGCAAACTAAAAAGGGGAGACAACAAAATTGTCCAGTTTATCAGCCTTCATACATTGATATATATTTATATTATATACACATATATTAATACACATATTTATATTAAAATATTGGGAAAAAATACAACCACTTGCATAAAATATGTTTATAACAACCACAAACATCTGTGCATGATAGGAACAATATTTTTACATAACAATTTTTTTTTCCATTTTATCCTTTATTTCATATTTTAATAACCTTGAGTGAAATCGTTAAACAAGAACATTTTTTTTAACATTTCAAATATAGTTCTTTTTTTTATGATTATATTTTACTTTATTTTTATTTTCAGATTTGATACTTAGAATAGTAGGTTTTTAAATTTCATTTTTTGGCATCTGAAAGATGGGATGAATTTATTTATAAACCAATGTCTTAATTGTATCATGCCCTATCACAATTCTGCCCCACAAATTCTGTTTATATATTTATTTTTCGTTTTGTTTTGAGTTGTTTTTTTTAAGCGAAGGGACCCTGACACTCATTTTTCCATGTAAAATGATTTGTTATTTGTTTTTAAAAAATGCAAGAATTTCTTAAGAAATGCTTGACTTTATTGATGGCAGATACTTTAAATTTCCAAAGGCACCATTAAAACTGAGATTTCTTTCTGCTAAGGTCTCAAGTAGGGAGAGGACAGTTCTGTTTAACATATTCTAACAGCAAAGAACCTTATGTAATATGTGTGAATGCAGGCTTAAAAAAAAAAAAATTAGTTCAAAATTTATTTGCAGTGGTGTGATAAAACTTGATTGACAAGAAAAAAAATGTTTGTTGAAATAAACAATGTACTCTACACCATATATATAAACACGCACACACACATCTGTGTTATTTCAGAGTGACTTCTTACATAACGAAGTCGACAATCTGCTAAAAAATCAGTTATATACGCTTTCCTCTTTTTTTCAACTAACCAAATTAAAATTGCCTTTATCAAACATTATTAACTCATAACATCCTGTAAAGATTTAGCAGAAAATATCTAAAAACGGGTTCCTTAGTTTAAATATTTATTGTATCTTTACTAGTGGACAGATCTTTGTGAAAATATTCAGCATTATAGTAAAGTTTTCAATCTTTAATGTGACACAATCCTAATACTGTCCAAGAATGCCTTGCTAATGCAATTACATCATGTAATTTACATGTAGTACAATACATTAAGATTTAACATCCATTTTAGCAGAAAATATCTAAAAACATATTTGTTAATTCAAGTGTTTATAATATCTTTACTAGTGGACAGATTTCTGTGAAAATTTACAGTAAACTAAAGTAAAGATTTAAATTTATAATGTGATGCTCTAAAAGTGACATTTTGTACTTTTCAAGAATGTTTTGTTAATGTGGTTCCATGCAGTACAATACATTAAGAGTTAGCCATTCTTAATATACCTACAGTTTCTCTTCATTTCTTATCATTACCTTCATCCTACTTCTTGTCCTTCATTGATTGATTAATCACAATTGTACTAAATCATCCCTCCACCAATCCTTCAACCCCCTCTCACCAGAACTACCTCCCTCTGGAAATTATTTCTGCTTATGATTCCCCTTCAACTAACTGACTATTAACTATACTGCTCTCATCCAGATATCTCTGTCTTCCAGTATAAGATAGTCATCAAATAAAAAAAAATAAATAAAACTGACTAGAGCTACCTTTCCTCCTTTTCAAATAAACAATAACAAAGGTAAATGAGAAGTTGTAAGGTTCATGCCTTTCTCAAAGATATTAGAGACATTTAAGTGAAGTGGTTACTATCTGTGAATCAAATCCATCACTCAGTCTCATGAAAAACATATTTCTGCTGCCTAATGAGTGTGTGTATATGGTTGATTTTAGTTTAACAATGATCAAAATTATTTCTCAAAGGTGATATATATTAAAAATACATTCAAAATAGACAATTTGACCTGCAAGATCTGATTTTTACAGACTTTTGGGGTGAGAGGAAAGTCAATTAAATTGACCTCAGTACTTTCCTGGTACTTTATATTGTCAACATTGGAAAAAGGATGAAAGGAAAAGTTAACCTTGATGGAATTTAGATTCAGAGCATGAAGGGTTGGAACAAATACCACAATGCTCTTACGATTCTGCAAATATATTATCCTTTAAAAACATTAAACAGAACTCCCATAGAAGTGAAATCATGTGACTGATGTATACTGAACAGCTGCCTTACTGGTTACACCAATAATTATTCATTTATATCTGGCTTGTGCCCAGATCTGTCTTTCACATATTGGAGTTCTATCTCATCTGCATGCTCATAAGAGCCATAGTCAAGTTATCTGATGAAGAGAAGCAATGTCATCAATCAATGTATTGATGAACAAGCAGCAGAGAGACACCAATAATTATAATTGTTTCTACTTTTGGCACAAGGCCAGCAATTATCCCAGTGTATTACTGGTACTTTATTTTATCGTCCCCGTAAAGATGAAAGGCCAATGGTTATAAAAATGGGAAATAATTTGTTATTTAACTTAATTTTGCTAAACTCTATATTTTACTATTGATAAGTCAACAATTTGATCCTACCACTTGACTGGGTTTATTTTAAAACTTTTAATACTAAACTGCCTTCCTCTCCCCAAATCTACACCTGGTTCAATGATACTAAGCTGTTTATTCTAATGTATTTATATTTATCTTCCATCATTTTATGTCAGAAGCTTTATGCTGTGCACCCAAACACCAGCTTGATATGGAGAAAGTTAGTTATATTACGAAATCCCTCCAAATTCTTGATTGTTTTCAAAATGATTAAAAATATGGTACCAAAAGTTTTAAGGAAATTTTAGATCTGTTCAAAAATTTGAGGCATGTGACATTTTTAATGGTTGTTTTTAACATTTTATGAGTGTTTTAAGTCTTTTAACCATCATTTACCATGTAAGAGCATGTAGTATTTGACACAAAATGTAAACTTACTATATAAAATTAAATTTAGAATTGTGCAATCAAGGGTCAATTCCATGTTAAAATAATCACCGTCTCCTGCTGTTGTACTGTATTACATCCAAAGACAATGAATTGATGCTCTTTGAAGGAGAAACATTTTCCACACTCTCAAATGGGAATTACATCAGAGCATGAGATATTCTTAGTAGTTCACATGAACAAAATCAAAACAACTTCCCAGGATTGAACTCACTATCTTTGTTATGAATTTGGGATGCATTACATTACAATTATAATTTCTTAGTTATATTAATTGCATTACTGTTGCTGCCATTGATGTTGCCATTGAGCAGATTTGTGGACACCAAAAAATAACTGAGCTTTACCTATCTTTCGGGAAAGTAACCTCACTCTATCTCTTGTTCCTCTTTGCCCAATTACAAAAGACTTCAATGTTGTAAAGTGCTGAAGAGTTTGATCATGCATTGAAATATTCTTTCTTGCTCTGTTTAGTTATACTGAATGTAATTTTCCAGCTAGAACAACATTGTATCCTTAGCTCTGACTCAGCCTGGTGTTGTATTGTTGTTTGTCATTGTAATTATAAACAGAACATGCATATTACAAACATAGATGGAATGCAAAGAGTAGCATGTTGAACAATTTTTGGCAAAAAAAGAGTGAGCTAGTAGAATTATATATATATATATATATATATATATATATATTTATATATATATATATATATATATATATATATATATATATATATATATATATATATTTAGAAGGAGGAGAATGATACTGTATGAGTTTCATAAATTCCTTAAATGACATCAGCAGCTGCATTAATGAAGTGAAATAAAATGGCTCTGGTTCAACTGTGACTTGAAACTGGGTCATAGATTTGACTCAGCAGGAACTTTCTTTTGTCTGGCACCTTATACAATAGCAGTAATAAGAATAACAACAACAACAACAACAATAATAATAATAATAATAATAATAATAAAAATAATAATAAAAATAATAATAATATTATTATTATTATTTTGGATAGTAATAAAAATAATATTAATGATCTGTTTTATTGGCCACAAGCGCCCTAGATATTGGAGACAGAACAAAGACAAAACACAATAAAGTGGAGATTTATGTTGAATAAAGAAAAGGTAAAATGAACAAAAAATATAATAAATAAAACAAAAAACAGCAGATAACAATAAAATTTCAACAATGAAAAGTACCCAATCAAGTGATTTCTTTGATACATCAAAAGTGCCAACTCTCAGATTCTTGCCTTCTGTTTACAGTCGTATAATTAAAGCTAATCTGTTTACAGTCGTATAATCTCATCTACTTCTTGATACCTTGTTGTTGTCAATATGGGATGTTAGTTCCGAGCAATCTTGCCCTCCGCAAAGCTAAGTATGTTTACATACGCATAATAGATTGCAGCTGGTTAAAAATGTTATTGATAATGATCTCTGATGTAGACAAAAGGCCTCAGATTTATAGTCAATTAGACTGATCTCAGTACATGACTGGTACTTTATTTTATTGACCTCAGAAGGATTAAAGGCAAAGTTGACCTTGGCAAGATTTGAATTCAGAACATAAAGTAGCTGGAACAAATACCACAAGGCATTTTATCTGACACTCTAATGATTCTGCCATTTCAGTAACCCTGACAATAATAATGATAATAATAAATGTTTTGAAGACTTGAAAAAGGATGCTGCCCAAGAGAATCCTTATCATCTCCAATATTAATTAGACCAGTTGGTGGTAGTGGTGATAGTGATGGTGGGGGTAGCAAAGGGCTCTATGTTTCTAATATTTTGTGTCAATAAACTGTGTCCTTGTCTACTTAGTTAACTAAAAGGTTCAGTGTTTCTAAGTAAGTGGTTTAAACTATACCACTAACTGAATCTCTGAACTATGTGCTGCTACACAACTTCTTTTTATAGGTTTTGATTTGTCATGGGATTTTGTATTGCAAAATGTGTATTAGTACATATATATATATATGTATGTATATATATATGTATATATATATGTACACATACATACATATATTTAAAATATCAATGAGTTGCAATAGAGCTGTGTCACTAATTTAGCAAAGGGGTTATGTTCAGTTGTTAACTGGGAACATATCTATTTTGAGGCTTAAATCCCTAAGTGGTGGCTTCTGTATTTTTAACTAACTAGACCCCTGACTATCTCTGGATCAAGTAGAGAAATACATATAAGTTAGACAGGGGTGTTTACTGTTGTTATGTAGGGGTCCTATTCTACTATGTCCATGAGTGTTTGTGTTAGAGGCTCTAAACCATCCATGTATGAAGGTATCTACTTCAGTTTGAGTAGATCTTAGAATCAGAAAATGTCCTTCCAGTTTTTGTATCATTTTCCAGTTTGTTTATTTATTTATTTATTTACCCTAGTCATTTGTTTGCTTCATAAAAATGTATAATTAATTCATAATTAAAAGAACCAAAAATCAAAACAAAACAAAATGTTCTTTTCTTGTAGTCATTCCACTTATTTCGATTACAACTGGTCACTTTGGCTTTGCATGGATTTATAAAAAAATAAAAAAAATAAAAAATAAATAAACAAAAAAAAAACACACAAGAACTGTCACCAGTAATGTTATATTTATATATGACAGATATTTTGTTTGTAGTTTTTGTTGATCAAGTGGCTATAGTTGTCATTGCAGGATTATTAGCATTATTATTCTTTTTCTTTCTTTCATTCATTTTCATATTTTAAAAAAACCTAAGCTTTCTTTCTTCCTTTCTTTCTTTTTTTTCCATTATATTCTTAGCAAAGAAAAACACAACAGACCGGTTGGAAATGGAAACAATTATGAAGGCGAGGAATAGCATTTCAATCCTGTAAGGAATAAAAAAAAAAAGATATATATATATATAGCATAACAAATATATGAGAGCAATATCAAGTGAGAAAAGTGGTATCATGTAAGAAAAGTGATATCAAGTAAGAAAAGAGAGATCAAATAAGAAAAGAGAGATCAAGTGAGAAAAGAGAGATCAAGAGAGAAAAGTGAGATCAAATAAGAAAAGAGATGTTCAGTGAGAAAAGTGGGATCAAGTGAGATAGGAGAGGTTTAGTGAAAAAAAGAGAGGTTCAATGATGAAAGTGGGATCTAGTGTGAAAAGAGAAGTTCAGTAAAAAAAGTGAGATGAAGTGAGAAAAGTGTTCTACAGTCTAAAATCTGTCTTGAGCCCGAAAGCTCATCAAACCAGTTCATATCCTGGTTTTCTTGGCATTAAATGATTGAGAATACATGACTCCCCACTGGACAGGGCACCAGTCTATCAGAGGGTTAAATCCCCGGCTATTGCTGGTACTCATTTTCAGCTGTGTATACTGGAGCAATGCGAAATGAAGTGTTTTGCTCAAGAACACAACACACAACTCAGTCCAGGAATTGAAACCACAACATTATGATCCTAAGTCCAACACTTTTTCTTATTCTCATCTATCTTCTTATTTTTTATATCTCTCATTTTATCTTCCAATGAAGGACTGCTGTCTGAAACATCTGAATACATTTCCTCCTATATAAAGCATTAAACTAATATATATAATCATTGTACTGTATTATTTCCGTGTTATTCTTCCTTGTTGACTTTTTGCATACATATAACATATATATATATACATACATGAATGTGTATATATATATATATACAAAAGATGTAAATGTTTGCAAGAAAAGCAAAGAAAAAAATACAGTGCTCTCAAATAAAAATACCCTATGTGGCATTTGTTCCATAAAAGTTGTACAGAATATCCTTTGACACTTAAATCATCAGAATACCAGTAATTGGGTTGTCGGAAACTTGTAAAAAATAATGATGCTATTGTCCACCATATGTGATATAGATAAATAATATTGCATCTTACCATGAATCTATGCTACTTCTCGAAGTGAACAGCAAAGTATCATTGAAAATATCATTCCCAGAATCTGTAACAAGTAAAAAAAAAAAATATGAATAGAAGTTTATTAAAAAAACAAAACAACAACTAAAACAAAATAAAACAGAACAAATAAATAAATAAACATAGAAAATTTCAAGGAAAAGATTTCTGAGTTGCATTTGTTTCATAACTCATAAATGAGATTGTATATTGAAGGTAAAACATTTGTATTTCAGTAGAATCAGTGTAGTTATTAAAAACACATATCTGCTATTATTGTCTCTTGGCCTTTCTGAGGAAGGAGCCCCGCGAGGTTGGGTGGCTGTTGCAGCAGGTGTCGCTGACCATTGTCTGTGCGAATGCTTTTGCAGTCTTGTCTGTGGATTAATGGAATTTTTACATGAAATGCTTTGTGAAAGTTGCTCCATCTTCTTACACTCTGAGTGGCCAGATGTGGTGAACAAATCTCTATCTTGACAAAATAATGTCTTGTGAAAAACATCCATAGGAAGGAATAATTAACCAATTTTCATAATTTCTAATGAAATTTCCATGACAAAAACAGCATTTTTAAACAAAAACACCAGAAGTTATTTGTGACATGATGGTGTAAAAAGGAAAATTGTAATATTATACATTATTAGGTATCAAAATCTCTTTCCAAGAATAAATTCTAAAATACCACGAATTATAAGCAAACTATTTTTTTCAGCCTGTAACATTGTCAATGTTGGTGGCTCTCTTTTTGATGAATCAGTGATGTTCGTGAGGGTTGCTTGGCTATTCCTGTACCTTAGCCTCACTATCACCTGCAGCAATACCACGAGTATGTTGGCTTGCCTAAAACATTATTAGAGGGAAGCTTCAGTGCCCTCTGTTGTCGTGTGTAATTGAGTGTGCATATTTTCTCCCATTTAGTCAGCCTATGAACATTTTAGCCAAACCTCATACATACATGATGTTTATATGTAAAAGTTTCTTACCATGACAATGGCAATACCAATGGCAACACCCGCAATGATAATCATGTAGTCTGTGAAGAACTCTGTCAACTTATCTTTACAAGGCTGCAATAGAGAAATGGTGAAATATTTATTTAAACTAGACAAGATTATTGGTTGGGGGTTGTTTGCAAATTATTTATAATTTCATCATTAACATCATCATCGTAATCATCATCATCATCAACCTCACCATGATCGTCATGATGATAATGATGATGATCATCATCATCATCACCATCACCATGATGATGATCATCATCATCATGATAGTCATTATCATCATCATCACCACCATAATCATTATGATGATCATAATCATGATTATTTAATGTCTGTTTTTTGTTTTTATCTCCTAGCAAGGGTTGGATAGCTCTTCACTGACCTAGTCAGTACTGAAGCAGGGCTTCTGACCCCACAGACAGGTTGGAGTTTGCATCTGACTTGTGTTTTATTAATTTTTGAAAGAATGCTTTGGGTGTAGAATTTCAGATTTGGTTGAGGTTTGGGAGTGAATTATCCCTAAACTTCCTAAATACATATATTCTAATTGGTGTGGTAATAAATAAGGTTCTGGAACAAATGAATTATATATGTGTGTGTGAATCCTCGGTTCAATCGGGGGTATTCCACAGTATAAGTAAGGTACTCAATACATAGCAGAGTATAAATATTTAATATAGAAATGGCTTCTACAGGACTAGAACTGTTTCATTCGAAGGAAATCATCAGGAAAGCCCTGATTATTTTTCTTCTAATGAAACAGTTCTAGCCCTGTAGAAGCCATTTCTATATTAAATATATATATATATATATATATATATATATATATATATATATTACACAAATATCAAAGTTATGTTTAAAACATTTAATTGCTGACTTAAGCTTGGAGTCCTCGGAGCATTATTAATGTTTGTACATATAATTAACCTCCTATTCAACTGAACAAACATTAATAATGCTCTGAGGACTTAAGCTTACGTTTGGAAGAAACAATTGTCAGCGATTAAATGTTTTAAACATAACTTTGATATTTCTGTAATCTATATTACTGCTCTGTAAAACAACTGATGTTCTTACATTGAGCTATTTCTCTTACTGGTAATAAGGTAGTAATAAATTACTCACCTTCCCTGTTTATAGTTGTTTATAGTTTAGTATATACATAACTATAAATAGTATCTTTAATATTATATATATATATATACATATATCCTCCTTTGACAAGCAACATGTAGCATCCCCAATCCATCCCCACCCCCTCCCAGTCCAACCTGTAAGGTAGTAGAGCTGGTGCTGCGATAAAAGGCACCCAGTCTACACTGTAAGATGATAGTGCTGTTACTATGACATAAAGCACCCAGTCTATGAACCTTTCAGTCAACCCTTGTAATAAATGTATAATTGAGACTAAACTTCCAAGGATTCAGTTAGAAATCTTTCATAGCCTTACAAAGTTTGTAATTAATGAATTCTTGTAATTTCCAATAGATTTATGTCACTTACAGTTTCATAATACTCCCGAAGGCATGTTTTGACATGTGGACTTGTATCACCATAGTCAATTTTACCCTGTGTAGATCCACAGCATTCAAACTGCAAAAGAAAAGAATAGAGATTGATTAAATACATGAAAGATTAGTAGATATCTTATTTTGATACTTTTTGTTTTTTAGGAATCTGTGACCGATAAGTTTTTTTAATTTTATTGAATGCATTAGTAGAGATCTGGGTCGTTTTCTTTCTTTTTCTTTCACAGTCAACAAATAACAATATTTCAAGTGGTTCTTACAATAATATATAAAATAATCATTGAGGCTGAGGTATTCCGTACTTCTCTGTACTGTTATTTATATATTCGTGTACAGATATTTTTGCATACACAATAACAAAATACAAACAAACGTTTTTACTTCACAAGGCTCGAGAAGGATAAATATATATCAAATATATAAGAACCCTAGAGCAAATCCCGAGCAACGCCAGGCCATTCTGCTAGTAATATATAAAATAATCATTCTGTTGTTAGCAGATACAAAATCTATGTAGCTACAATAACTTGAGTATATATATATATATATATATATATATATATATATACACACACTGTCATTACTACCACAGAGGTCTGACGAGCCATTGATTACAGAGTCGGGCTAGATCGATACAGATCGAACCTTGAGCTGATCAATAGCGAAACACACGTAACCAACCAATAAACGTGATGAAGGAGTAACCATTCGTCCTTGTTTTATTATATACATATATGTGTGTGTGTGTGTATATATCATCATCATCATCATCATCGTTTTACGTTCGTTCTTCCACGCTAGCATGGGTTAGACGGGTTGTCCTGTTGTGGGCAGTGTCTGGTCGGCTGACCATGCCTTGCTCATACAGGAACTGATCTGGCTTGATTTCTACAGCTGGATGCCCTTCCTAACACCAACCTCATTTACAGTGAGTGCTGGGTGCTTTTTCGTGGCGCCTACACGTCCACTTTACAGTGTGGGCTGGGTGCTTTTTTGCCGTGGCACCTTGCGGTGGGGGGGGGGGGGGCATATTGTTTATTTATATATATATATATATATATATATATATATTGTTTATTTATATATATATATATATATATATATACACTGCACTATCTTAGATTTAGAACTACACAAGCTGGGATTAATTGCATGTTAAAATTATAACAGAAATGATATAAAAAGGAAGAAATATTCCCCTGACAATAATTGGGATATGATTCTGTACTTACGTCCTTTTGTACACTGTCCATAAGCATCTGTGATGCCTTATTTGAGCTGTATTTGTCAACGGCATTATCCAACATATCCTCAACAAGGTCACTCATCTAAAAAAGACAGATGCACAAAAATAAAATAACAATAAAATACAAAATTAATATTGAAAAAAGGGGTCAAAGTCATAAATTAATTAACTGATATATTAATTAAAATGAAAGACAATAGACATATTAAATAACATGAAAGGGTATAGATATATTAATTAGATGGAAAGGTAATAATCAGAAATGTAATGTACAGCATTGTAGAGTAAACAATCATGATCTAAGTCTACAAGAAAATGATTACAGTAAATGAATGATGGTAATAGTGGGTGCATTTTTCGTAGCATCAGCACTATAGGTTGCTATGCAATGATTGAAAGGTGTTTTTCAACCCTTTCTATGGCTGAAAGTCTTTCCTAACACTAACCACTTTACAGAGTGTACTGAGTGTGTTTTACCATGGCACCAGCAATGGGGAGGTTGACAGTCTTTGACTTGACTAAAGAGCCTTCTTTACCCTATAGCAGGAGGGGATAAAGGTTGACAAGTATATGAGATATGTAGAAGGATTTGACAGGGCATTGTGAGATGTCAGTACTGGTAAAGTACGATTTGAGGTATATTTTCTCTTTTGCTATAAGGAAATGTGTTTGAAATCTTGTCTGCTCCAGCTTAACTTTGTTTGGTTTATATTTAGTCTATAATCCATGGAAGATTCTAGATGAACATGTTTATGATAATAACTTAAAAAGCAAGCTATAATTCTGCACTTTTCCTGTATGCAATCACTAAAGAATTTATAAGTCTTTCTCAATAAATTTACAAAGAAATATTATATTAACATTTTCTGTGGTCTGTTCCTTTCCTCATATTCTATTATACACATGCACACACACGCATGCACGCACACATATTCTTTATTGTGGCTCAGTGGGGAGTTTTGTTACTCTGAAGTTTCACCTGTCCACTCACAGGATAATGTCCCAAATACACACATACATATATATATACATACATATACACATATATATGTATATATATATATATATATCTTCACCATTTTATATCTATTTTCCATGCTTGAATGGATTAGACAATCTAGATCATCATCATGTCTGTTTTCCCTGCAAGTCATGCCCTCAGCATGAACACAGTCTAATGATGGAAACCAGTAAAAGAATGAAAGAATATAAATTGAAAATGCTTACAGAATAAGGCCAAAGCAGACAATATAAATCCACATAACAACAAGTATAAATAATGTAAAAATGCATTGTATTGTTTGCTGTGTGCATTTTTTTTTTTTAGTTTTTTTCTTTCATGTCCATACTTTCTTTAGAAAATAGGAAAAACAGTTGCATTATGATCAAGCAGAAGAAACGAATAAACCAACAAACAACTGGCTGTATGTGATTTAAAAACTGGGTTCTATTGAGGTCTTTCACTAGACAGGGTTGTGTAGACAGGGTTTCACAGTTTCAATCAGCCTCCTTTTAACTCAAAAGGCTTTGCTCAATGGCAAGGCTATAGTAGAAGACATACCTCCCCAAGATGCAGTGCAATGGTATAAAACACAAAGCTACATGACCATGCCTGCTCACAAAATAAACTTCTTAACCAGATGGCCATGCCTGCTTGCGAAGTATACTTATTGACCACATGGTCATCCCTGCCAACAATGTTTCAAATCCCACCAAGAGTTACTTCTCTGTCTTAATATGAGACCTATGCATGATAGGCAGAATGAAATGAGTTATAGTAAAATATAATATTTCGGTCCTTGACCTAAAATACAACAAAATCTTTAAGATACAATGGTTTCTAATTTAGGCACAAAACCAGCAGTTTTGGAGGAGGTGGAAAGTCAATTATATCAATCCCAGTTCTTTTCTGGTACTATATTTTATCAACCCTGGAAGGATGAAATGCAAAGTTGACTTCAGTGGAATTTGAACTCAGATTATAAACAGAACAAATATCTTAAGGTACTTTGTCTGATGCTCTACCAATAATTGTTTCTACTTTAGGCACAAGGCCGGCAATTACCCAGTGCATTACTGGTACTTTATTTTATCGACCCTGTAAGGATGAAAGGCAAAGTCAACCTCGGCGGGATTTGAACTCAGATCGTAAAGGGACGTAACTATGCTGGAAAGCATACCAATAATGCGAGTCTACTCTTCATGTCAAGAGACAACAATAAGAACTAAGTAATAAGTTTGGATTTAAATCAACAAGATCCCAGACTTCATTCGTTTACCAAGTGGGGTGAAACTCATCAGATTGGCCCAAGGAATCAATGTTTCTATTGCTCTTTCCAATTGCTGATACTATCTAACTGTCACAACTCCTGACAGTAATAAAGATTTCTGATTTAGGCACAAGGTCAACGACTTTGGGGGAGAGGAAAGTTGATTAAATCAACCCCAGGGTATTACTGGTACTTTTTTCATTGACCCCTTAAGGATGAAAAACAAAGCTAACCTTGGCAGGATTTGAACTCAGAACATAACTATGCTGCAAAGCATGTTGTCTGACACTACTAATACTGCTAATCAACCACCCTAAGTAATAATTGTTTCTACTTTTGGCACAAGGCCAGCAATTACCCCAGTGCATTACTGGTGCTTTATTTTATTGACCCCGTAAGGATGAAAGGCAAAGTTAACCTCAGCAGGATTTGAACTCAGCCCGCAAAGGGACGTAACTCTATGCTGCAAAGCATGGCGTCCGACCCTCTACTGAAACTGCCAATCCACCGCGATAGGATCATAAAACAGTGCTAAAATAAGGAGATATCATATTAGCAGCAATATGAATTCAAAAAAGGAAGTAAAAAGATACTGAATGAACTATGTAGGTCTTTCAACCGAAGAATGTACTTCCAGAGAAATATTTTACTGATAAGATGTCTGGTTAGATATTTGGAAATAAGTCTACTAATTGATATTTCTTTCCTTTTTCCAACTACAAATCCATTAAAAACAAACAAGAAAGGAAAATAGGGCAGTAGTGACTATAATATAGCAACTGTGTTTAAATGGAACACAATACAGATAAAGTAGTCATGGAAACCTGAACATTGTTTCATTCCATTTGCTGTTTATTTGGTTTTTGTTTCTTTTAATCTAAAGAGGTTTTTTTTTCTTTAAAAACAAATGTAAAAAAGAAACATGCATTTCAAGAAATATTTTGAAAGATTCCAAAAAGAAGACTTGAACCAACGTAAACACAAACTATAAATACAAAAAAAAAAAAAAGATACAAAACAAATAAAAATAATAAAATAACAACAACAACAATAATATGATAGGAATGAAATGAAAGATGAAAATAAGTCTGTCAAGACAAACAAAAAAATACAAGCATTTGACAAATCTCAGATAAATATAGACATAGATTAAAAAAATATATGACAAAACCACAAATATTTGTTGTTTTTTTGGGGGGAGGGGAGGTTTATTTTAGATAAAAAAAACATGTTTACCAAATCCAATTCATCCTAAACCATGGAAGCAGTAATGTAAATAAAAGATTAGCTGTTAAGATTAACAACCTTTGTTGAACAACATGAAGTTACTTGTATTAGCACATCCTTTGTTGAGGATTAGTGATCAGAGAGAGGAGGAAGAGGGAGATATGTGTGTGTGTGTATATAGACACACACACACATATATATATACACATATATTATATATATATATATATGGGATAACAAGTTATCGTTTTAGGTAATCCAGTTAGAGGTTGTGAGTACTCTGTGTCGTGGATAGTTTAAACGTACGGCTTTGTTTGACTCAACAAGATGTTTCCATAGTTAGGCAGCGAGTTCGCGGGAATTCCTATGCAGGTTATACTTGGAGTAATGATAGTGAAAGTTTGAAGAGTAACATGGTCGGCTGTACAACAAGGGGCTTTATTTCAAGTATTAACAATTGTTTCATTGATCAGGTGAGTCTAGAGACCGCTAATCGCTCAAAGTTGCATCACTCGATCTCCAATACAGTGTTTACCTCTGATCAAATCCTCAGAATACGAAAGAATTCACACATGGCATGGTATATATAGAGAAATAGCGTAGAATCAAAACAATAACAGCAATAATAAAATACTTTTTACATCTGTAACTTCTTTTTACATTTGTAACTTCTTTACCTATTTATCATTATATTTTATTATTGCTGTTATTGTTTTGATTCTACGCTATTTCTCTATATATACCATGCCATGTGTGAATTCTTTCGTATTCTGAGGATTTGATCAGAGGTAAACACTGTATTGGAGATCGAGTGACGCAACTTTGAGCGATGAGAGGCCTCTAGACTCACCTGATCAATGAAACAATTGTTAATACTTGAAATAAAGCCCCTTGTTGTACAGCCAACCATGTTACTCTTCAATCTTTCACTATATATATATATATGTTTGTGTGTGTATATATAAGCAATGGGTTATTTAATTTGTTGATTATTCAACAAATTTAGTTTATAACAGATTAGAAGCACTCTACAATATTCTTCTGGAGTATAATATCAATAATATTAATAAATGGAAACTATCTTTATAAAACCATATTTATTTTATTATATATATTTCAAGGGTACCAACATTTTTTTGGTACGCTCTCATCAGATAAAATACAAAAGTTGTTTTACAGATAGTGACATATTCAAAATTAGAACATAGCGTTCTGTTTGAATATTCAAACAGAACTCAAAACGCTAAGTTCTAGTTTTGAATATGTCACTATCTGTAAAGTAACTTTTGTATTTTATCTGATGAGAGTGTACCAAAAAAATTATATATATATATATATATATATATATATATATATATATATATATATATATATAGAGAGAGAGAGAGAGAGAGAGAGAGAGAGTAGATACTTTCAAAAGAGAGAACGATAAATAAAACAATAAGTGTTAATAAAATTATATTACCAAAATCAAGAGACATTATTTTTGTCACAGTAAAAAGATTATATTTATTTAAGTCAGTTGTCTTTGATTATCATGGGTGAGTAGCACTATGGTGGCTGGATCATTAAACCATTTATATAAATTATTAGGCTTATAGTTAAAAATACAGTGCTGGTTATCTGAAAGATGGGTGCCAAATGTTTGGGCAGGGGCACAATTTCACTGCTTGCCATAGGTGTTATTTTCCCAAGTAAAAGAGTTGGCAGCAGGAAGTACATCTGACTGTAAAACACTGCCTCCAAAAGTCCTGTCCACCATGAAAAAGCAGATGTAAAAATCATCCAAACAACAAAGGTTTTGAGAATCTGAGACTGTTGCCTCGAAGACTAGACAACATTTATAAGTATATATATATATATAAAAACAAAGAAAACTAAAAATAATTTTTGCACAATTCTCAGAAAATATTTCTTACAAAATCATGACAAGAATGCTTCTGCTTTAACTACAGTTAAGATATTTTTAGAAGGGAACTATCAAAGATTTTTCCAAAATTTAAAGAGAGAGAGAGAGAGAGGTTGTAGATTGATAGATAAAATTTGCTATGGATTTCTATTGAGTTTGACTTCAGTACATGACTGGTAGTTATTTCATTGGTCATCCTGTTAGGATGAACAATAAAAGATGACCATGTCAGGATAGGAACTTTGAATATAGAAAAACATATTTTAACACTAGAATGTATTCCCCCACCACCACCACCAATCCCATATTCCACAAATTCTACCATCTACCAACCCTATTGAGTTTACTAATGATTTCTTTACTTTGGTGAAGGCGCATGACTGAGTGGTTAGGGAATTGGATTCACAATTGTGAGGTTGTGAATTTGATTCCTGGACCAGGTTATGTCTTATGCCTTGACGCTTTATTTCATTTTGTTCCTTCTCCCAGGAGTTGTGACTGGTAGATATTATCAGCAATGGAAATACCAATGGAAACATTATTTCCTTGGTCTGATTTGGCAAGTACCACATCACTTGGTAAGTGAATGAGGTCTGAGATCTTGTTGAGTGTTTCCTTTCTTAATGATTTCTAGCATATGCACAACTCCTGACATTTTGAGGATTAGTAACATTGGCTCTATTAACCTCCTCACCTCTACTACTGTTACCCCCATCACATCCACTACCATCACCACCGATCAACCTCTCCACCTCCACTACTTAACTTGTACTTATTTTATTGTCTCTGTGGGTTGAAAATTAAAGTTAACCAATGAAGAATTTGAAATTAGAATGAACAGAACATAGCTAAATACTGCAATGCAGTTTGTCTGTTGCTCCACCGATTTTGCTGTTCACTGCACATGTTGAGGTTAATAATAGTTTCTAGATTAATTTGAATTAACAAACATGTTTTTAGAATATGTTCTACAAAATCATTACAGGATGTTAAGAGTTGCATGGAAATAGTAAAAATTAAAAAGAGAAAGAGAGAGGTGGGGGAAAAAGAAGAGAGATAAACTTACGTTTGACTTTGATATGATGGCAAAGATTCCAGCACCAAGGAGAATGGCAAAAATGATGAAGAGGCATATGAAGAACTGAAAATAGAAAAATGTAGAAACTGAGAGCGTTCCTTCATGTTCGGAGAAGACTTTCATACAGTGAATGTACATTAACTGGTGGTTTCTGATTTATAATGTTAATTTATTAAAGGTATTTTCTTTTATCGGAAGACACCAGGGTTTATTTTAAAGAAATTTTAGAATAGCACAAATTTATTATGGAACGAACACTAGGGATGCTGTCACCTGTTGATGCTTTATTTGGCAGAAACAAATCAGTAATGTTAATAATCAAGAAATAAATCTTTTGACTTACCGAGGCAAGAAGACACTGACTCTTACGGATAGCGCCACAGCAACCAACAAATCCTATTATCATCATCAGTACTCCAACACCTATCAGAATATAGGCACCCAAATATGGAAGGTTGAAATTATCATCTATGTACATCTGAAAGGTCGGATCTATACGGATCCATATTCCAACTCCAAGAATGGCACATCCCAACAACTGGAAAGAAAAGAAAAGAAAAACAGTTGTAGTAGATGATCAAATACATATTCCTCTTGATAGATATTCCATTGGTTTTAATCATGAGTATTCTAATTATTTGTTCAACTGAACTACCTATTCCCTGCATTATAGTGTGAGTGGCAGAATATTCCACAAAGAAAATTACCCTTAACAAAACCACCTGAAATGGCCCATGGTTCTATTTTAAGTCTAAAGTCAGTCTCAAGCTCAGAGGCTCATCAGGCTAGTACTTATCCTGGTTTCTGTGACATGAAGTGACTGAGAATACAAGACTCCTTCATCTGGACAGGACACCAGGTCATTGCATGGTTAACCTTTCTACCTATAGCTGGTATTCATTTTCAACTGAGTATACTGGAACAACATGAAATGAAGTGTTTTGCTCAATAACACAACACACAACCCAGTCCAGGAATTGAACCCACAACATTATGATCATAAGTCCAACACACTTACTAGTAGGCCATGCATTTCCACCTACATTATACATAGCTGTTTATTCTAAAGTATTTACATTTATCTATAAACTTTCCACCATCATTTTATTTAAGAATATCTTTTAAATTATGCTTTAACTGTATCTGGTCAGAATTCTCTCACCTTTTTCTGTTCAAACCTGCCGTAACTGGCCACTTATACTGATGTTAAGATATTGTTCTTAAAACAAATAATATCAAAATCTCAGATTTGATATTTTGTGAGATAACTATGTAAACTGAAGCCTTTACCACAAAAATACAATAGTATATATAGAGTAATGTAAATGCTAAAGGGTTAAAACTGGGGTCTCAAACAAGCAGCCCACAACTACTTTTCATGACCCACGACAGAACAATTTTCATACTCATTGGTTTTGATTTCCCTGTTTTAATAATATTTATATTACAATTTATTGTACTATTTACTCAATCATGATATGTCTGGGACTAAACAACAATGATAACAATAATTGTCTAAAAATATGGAAAAAGAACATTTTAGCAATTAAAGTTACACTTTGATGTAACGTAATTCTCAGGTAGATTCTGCATGACAGTGTGTGTGACAAGGCTGGTCCATTGAATTACAAGTACAGTCCATTTGGCAGGTTTCCAAACAATTTCCATCTATCCCAATTTCACTCACAAAGCTATATGGTAAATGACACTTGCCGAAGATGTGACACAGAGGGATTGAACCTTAACCCCTCAGCCATCCTGTGTCCCTTTGTTTGCTACATTTAATGTATTGTCCTTCATTTTGCTACGAGCTTTTAACAAATACTGCCCCCATACCAGTCATTTTTTATATTGCTATGTTGTCATTAAATCTTAGTAGTTATTTATACAATGTTAATCGATGTAGCATTTGTTTTCCGTAATACAATTATAAATCATATTATAAAATATTATTATGATAAGTGGGTTTACTCTTCTTGGAAACAGTTTAACATTACTATACTGTATTATATCAATCACTCATTGGATAATCACAACCACCATTTCTAACACCATCACTCCCACCACTACCATCACCAACACTGCTGCCATAAATTCCACCACCAACACTACCATCAACAACACTACTGCCATCAATTCTACCACCAACACTACCACCACCAACACTACCATCAACAACACTACTGCCATCAACAACACTACTGCCATCAATTCCACCACCAACACTACCATCAACAACACTACTGCCATCAATTCTACCACCAACACTACCACCACCAACACTACCACCACCAACACTACCACCACCAACACTACCACCACCAACACTACCATCAACAACACTACTACCACCAACACTACCATCAACAACACTACTGCCATCAATTCCACCACCAACACTACCATCAACAACACTACTGCCATCAATTCTACCACCAACACTACCACCACCAACACTACCACCACCAACACTACCATCAACAACACTACTACCACCAACACTACCACCAACAACACTACCATCAACAACACTACTGCCATCAATTCCACCACCAACACTACCACCACCAACACTACCATCAACAACACTATCTCCACCGTTTACACCATCAACACGTTGTTAACACTACCACCACCAACACTACTACCACCACCATGCACAGTATTGGAAGTCAGCTGCCCAGCAGATATAATACTGCCATTATCAACAACACTACCACTACCAACAACACTACCATCTCCACCATTACCAACATCACCACCACCACCACCATTACCTACCACACCGCAACCATTACCCCCCCCCCCCTCAAATAACTACCATCATTCCTACTACCAATAATCCCACACCAACACCACCTCCACCACTAACAACAACACCATAACCAGTATCCCCAAATGACTATTACCACGATCATTGCTACTAACAGCCCACCCCTCAAACACCAGCATTACTGATACCATGCAAAACATTCTGCCATTTGGATGGCATTAAATCTGAAACTATCTTTGGATTTGATTACACGGGTGTGCACGGAACCAATAAACACATTAACCATAATAACACACTATGTGCATGCATACATACATACACACATACATACATACATGCATCCATGCATATATACATACATACATGCATGCATGCAAGTCTTTTTAAAGTTTACACACACAAGCATGCATGCTCTTATACACAATGCATTTCCTATCTCAGTCATGTTGCTACAATAAGAATAATATCTTATAAGTAATATGCCATGGCTATAACAACAAAAGCATAAACTTCGAACTGATAAAGGGATTCTAGTCCCGAAATATTAAGATATGTAAATAATATAACAGGTGACACACTCACATCTTCGTTGCCTTCAATTTATTACAAAATGTCAATTTTACATTGTCATATCGTTTATCTTACAAGTTGTTTGACTTCCATCATCTTCGACAACAAGTGCTCCTGTTGATTCAATCAACGGAACTACCTGCTTATGAAATTAACGTGTAAGTGACTGAGCATTCCATAAAACATGTGCACCCTTAACATAAGTCTCAGGGTGATTCATGAGACTGTGACAAGGCTAGCCTCTTGAATTATTGGTACAACTTACTTTTAGTAACTGAGTGAACTGGAGCAACATGAAATAAAGTGTTGTGCACATAGAGACAATGTGCCAACCAGTCTGAGGATTGAACTCACAACCTGCTGATCATGAGTTGAACACCCTAACCACTAATCCAACCACATGCTCTGACAATATCTTACATATTCAATTCATTACTTAACATGGCTTGTTAGAGATATGGAATAGTTAGGGAAATCTAATCTTAAAATATTTGAACAAAGAAAGTGTTAATGAGAGACGAATTAAGCAGAAGAGTAGGCAATGTAACAGAAGTAGTGGGGGAAGTGTAATTAGATAAAACATATACAGCAGGGGGGATATATACATATATCATCATCATCATTATTTTTACATCTAATTTTCAAGGGTAGCAAGCATTAGATGGAACATTTTGAGGCAATGTTATGTAGCTGGATGCCTTTCCTGATGAAAGGCATACAGGCATAGAAAAGTTGCCAAAGGGTCAAGATGGGGGTTCAACAACCTCTCTAATGTTGGTGACATGATAAAATGCTCCCCTCCCAGTACACTCTATAAAGTGGTTGGTGATAAGAAGGGCGTCTAGCCTAGAAAACATACCAAACAAAGGGTCAACATCCCCAGTACTGGTGCTATGATAAAATGAACACAGTACATCTAGTAGAGTTTAGGAATACATGTAAGCGAGATGTGACCCCAGCCCATCTGAGAGATAATTGGCTCAGCCAACCCTCACTAGCAAATATGATGATAATGATAAGAACATGAAAGAACTAGAACTCGTAATGTGTCAGTTGATTTTTTTAGGATGCGTCTAAAATTTGAGTTTTACAGCTGCCCGATATCCCAGATATATGTATAATTATGTGCCACCATTCATATATATCATCATCATCATCATCATATATATATATATATATATATATATATATAGTAATAATAATAAATTTGAAGACTAAAATCCAAAGAGGGTTGCAACGTTTTTTGAAATATCCAGTTCTGCGTTTACAGATTGACTTTGTTAGTTTCAGAAGATCCCGTTAAGGGTGAAAGCAGCGATTCTTTGCTTAAACTTTAATCTGTTATTTTAATAAATATATATATATATATATATATATATATATATATATATATATATATATATATATATATATATATACGTATACATACATACTTACATTTATATATATATATAAATATATATATATATATATATATATATATATATTTATATATAAATTTTAGTAAGTAAGTTAATTTTAGTAAGTAAGTTAATTTTATAATTTTCTTATTTTACGTCTCTCATATATATTTATATATATATATATATATTATATATATCTGCCACATGCCTGGATGTTTGCAATAAAGTAGACTTTCCTAAAGAATTTAGGAATTGATTAAATCAACCACTCATGTAACGATTCATTAGCAGTAAGTAGTTGCTATGGTAGCTGTCCCCAAATATGTGCCTCAAATGGCTACATACCATCCGACTGTTTAAACAGAAGACCATATCTTATATATACATATTTCTTCAGTTTCCATTAATTTCACAAAGTTTCCTATTCTCAAAAACAAAACAAGAATACAGAGAATGCAACAAAAAACAAATCAAATTTCCTCTGTTGTAATTAATTTCATACTTAAAAGTGATTAACATTTCTCTTGATGTAATATTTTCTTAATATAATTGTTTCTACTTTAGGCACAAGGCCAGCAATTACCCAGTGCATTACTGGTACTTTATTTTATCGACCCCGTAAGGATGAAAGGCAAAGTCAACCTCGGCGGGATTTGAACTCAGATCGTAAAGGGACGTAACTATACTGGAAAGCATGGCGTCCGACCCTCTACTGATACTGCCAGTCCACCGCCCATTTTCTTAATATAATCATCATCATCATCATCATCAACGTTTAACGTCCGTGTTCCACGCTTGCATGGGTTTGGACGGGGGTATTTCCACTTGAGGCAAGAGTGATTGTCTTGCTCGCATAGGACTGTCTGGCAGGTTTTCTACAGTTGGATGCCCTTCCTAACACCAACCACATTTACAGTGTGGGACTGGGAGGTTTTTACCATGTTGCCTACACGGCCACATTACAGCGTGGACTGTGTGTTTTTTTGTCGTGACACCTACACGATCTCATTTGTTTCGGCCTGGATGTTGTGGCACCAACATAACTTTACATAGGAGGGGGTGGTGTGGATGGGGGTGGTGGGACGGGGTTGTTAGAGATGCCTACTGGCTGTAGTAGGTTTTACTATGTATTTAGGTAAGGCGTAGTTGGAAATTAATGGCTTTCATATTTCAAATACATAAAGGATTGACAGTATCAGTAGAACGTCGGCATGTTCTGCTACATATAGTTACGGCCATTTACACTCTGAGTTGAAATCCCACTGAGGTTAGCTTTGCTTGTCATCCTTACAGGGTCGATAAGTTAAAGTACCAGTAATGCACTGGAGTTGATTTAATCGATTTTCCTCTCCCCCAAAATTGTTTGCCTTGTGCCCAAATCAAAAACTATATTTCAAATATATAAAGCTTAGAGACAATATAGAGTTGAGAGAACTCTCTAGTCATATGAGGGATACCAAGCAATCTCACTAGTGCTGGAGACAACAATATTGGGTTGAGAGAACCCTTTAATCTTACCAAAGGTATGACAACCTCTCTAGTGAGGATGTCATGATAAAATGGACTCAGTACTATTTGCAAAGTAGTTGGTGTTAGGAATGACATCGAGCTGTAGAAACTATATCTAAAAATGGAATGTAAAAGTAAGTTTAGGGAACTACTACCACTGCTAGCTGCAAAAGGCTTCTCCCTCAGAATGAAAGGCAGACTGTATGATGCGTGTATCCGAACAGCAATATTACATGGTAGTTAGACCTGGGCGCTGAAGGTGGATGATTTACGTAGATTAGAGAGAAATGAAGCCTGCATGCTCCGATGGATGTGTGATAGTAATATACGCGAACGACAAAGCATAAATGAATTGAGAGAGAGACTGAGCATAAGAGGAATCAAATGTTGTGTGCAGGAGAGGCGGATGCGTTGGTATGGACATGTGATGCGTATGAAGGATGACAGCTGCATAAAAAGGTGCAGAGCACTAGAAGTCGATGGAAACCGCGGAGTGGGGAGACCCAAGATGACCTGGGATGAGGTGATAAAAGCCGACCTTACCCAACTACACCTCTCAAAGACAATGACACACGACCGTGACTTCTGGCGTCATGCAGTAATACAGAGTACCCGACTTCCCATGGGTACATGCTGAAGCATATAAACAATATGCCCCCACACCCCCCACCGCAAGGTGGTCGTGGAGGTGCCACGGCAAAAAAGCACCCAGCCCACACTGTAAAGTGGACGTGTAGGCGCCACGAAAAAGCACCCAGCACTCACTGTAAATGAGGTTGGTGTTAGGAAGGGCATCCAGCTGTAGAAATCAAGCCAGATCAGTTCCTGTATGAGCAAGGCATGGTCAGCCGACCAGACACTGCACACAACAGGACAACCCGTCTAACCCATGCTAGCGTGGAAGAACGGACGTAAAACGGTGATGATGAAGTAAGGTTGGGTCTGCAAGACCATCTAGTGATTAACAACTGACTTGGATCATGACAAACCATTCAATGCATGTCACCCCACCACCACCACCACCACCATCAGCAGCATGGACAAGGGATTTAAAATGATGTTGATGATAAAACTATCTTTCCTCATGCTAAGTGTTAGTAAAATAAGTACAGATCAAGTATAGGGATCAGTTTAATATACAATGATACCCCAACTGATTCATCTGTTGAACTTTCTCTTTTGGTTCCACATCATTCTGTGCCATCTCACCTAACACAAAACTCACAGTATCTTTATTTGGATGCTGTTGTGGTTCTACGAATAAGGGAGTCTTTCTATGGTCCTAGCTTTTTCCCTCAAACTGCCAGACTTTAAAACTCACATCCATCTCATTGTTTCTCTCCTTATGACCTGAACTCTTTCAAGTCTAAATAAATTCATTCCCTTTGTTTTAATTTTTTCTTCTTCATAGTCCCTTACATTAAGTGGCTTCATGTCTTGGGACTTTCAAAAGACAAAAAAAAAAAAAATGTGTGGCCTTGTGTCTAATTTAGAAACAATTATTGTATTTGTGGTCTATGAAGTTGTAATGTTTAGAAGCCCTTTCACAGTATAGACATAATGTGTAAATACAAATATTTGCTAAGATGTAAGGGAGTTTTTAAAGATCAATGTTTTGCTCTTATTTCAGGAGGCTTTCCCTTTCACAATATAGACATAGTATTTAATTACAAATATTTGCTAAGATACAAAGAGCTTTTTAAGGGTCAGTACTTTCCTCTAATTTCATACTGTTAGCCCTTTCCTGATATAAACATAATGTGTAACTATAAATATTTGCTAAGATCGAAAGATTTTTTTAAGGGTTGGTGCATTTCTTTGATTTTAGAGTGTTAGATATAAATCTTCCTAATTAGGAAGTTAGTATTCCTCATAAAACATTCTCAGATAATCTGTAATTTAATTCTAACAGCTAGGTAGGTAAACATGAGTGCGTGTGTATGTGGTGGGGGGTGGATTTAGTCAACTAACATAAATAGTGAAGGCACATGGCTTAGTAATTAGAGAATTGGATTTGCAATCATGAGGTTGCATGTTCGATTCCTGGACCGGGCTATGCATTGTATCTTTGAACAAGATGGTTTACTTTATGTTGCTCTTTCTGCCAGAAGTTGCAACTGGTAGATATTATCAGCATTGGAAAGACCAATGAAAACATTGTTTCATTGGTCCGATTTGATTAGTAAGCACTCAGTAAGCAAATAAGGTCTGGGATTTTGTTGATTGCACCTTTAGACCCCAAAACAGAATGGAGGGATTTCAACTCAGAATGCGAAAAGATGCCACTAAATACTGCAAGAACACTTTCCTTTTCTATCATTCCATCAGTTAACAAAGAGCAAACCCTGTTGTGTTTGCTCAACCTGCTAGAGATAGCAGCCAAATTTCCCACAAATTACACTCAACTGTCTTATAAAAAGGAAGGAGACTTTGGTTGGGCACCACTGGAATACCTTTAACTCTTAATAGCCTGTAACATATAAAACTGCATTAGCAAGATGTTCTTGAAGAGTACAGAACATAACATTGAAAGTTAAAGTGTTTAACACTGCAAATTTTCACAAGGATCAGTCCACTAATAAAGATATAAACATTTGAATTAACAAACGTGTTTTTAGATATTTTCTGCTAAATCTTTGCAGGATGTTAAGAGATTAAGTTAGTTTGATCTGGGCTGACCTGAAGCTAAATCACCAACAAACAACAACCTATACTCAGAAGGATAGCTGTGAGATTAATAAGTAATAAGTTGATAAAATAATGTAACAATCAAGTACTGGGTCAATATAATCAACTTTTCTCTTACCCCAAACTGCTACCTTTGTGCCTAAATCAGAAGACTGCGATGGTATGGAAATGTGATGCGCATGGAGGATGACTGCTGGGTAAAGAAGTGCCAAGAAATGCCAGTTGAAGGAAGACGTAGTAGAGGAAGACCATGAAAAACATGGACGGAGGTGGTGAGAGCAGACCTCAGATCACTGAAGCTCACGGTGGAGATGACGAAGGACCGTGACAAGTGGAGAGATGCTGTGCTGAATAGGACCTGTCCCACCGTTGCAAGCAGGGAAAAGCGGACGTAAAATGATGATGATGATGATGATGATGATGATAAATTGTTGTGTAAATTGTATTGTTGTTGTGTTGGATGAGGGCAGTAAATTGGTAGTATTGATACATCATCGGACAACATGCTTCATGGCATAGAGTTACGGCCCTTTACATTCTGAGTTCAAATCCTGCCAAAGTAAGCTTTGCCTTTCATTTTTACGGGGTCTATAAAATAATGTACCAGTAATGCACCGGGGTTGATTTAATCGACTACTCCCCCCCCCCAATTGCTGGCCTTGCACCTAAATCAGAAAACATTATTATTGGCAGTATCGGCAGAGGGTCGGACATGCTTTCCAACATAGTTACGTCCCTTTATGATCTGAGTTCAAATCCCTCTAAGGTTAACTTTGCCTTTCATCCTTACGGGGTTGATAAAAAAAAGTACCAGTAATGTACTGAGTACTTGCTGGCCTTGTGCCAAAAGTATAAACAATTATTATTATTATTATTATTATTATTATCATCAATAGTATTGACTCTCGAGCCATTACTGCACAAACTGGAGACGTTGAGGGGCGTCCCGCGCGAACTAGGATGCGGAAGATCCGTGTCAGCATATGCGGACGATGTCACCGTAGTGGTGTCGAACGCCAAACACATCGAGGCGATCGGCACTACACTAAGAGAATACGAAGCGGTGACAGGAGCAATGATCAACCAGGAAAAGTCAGTGGGCCGGCAGCTCAGCACCTGGAGAGGCAGGTCCATGCCGTCCAACAGCGTCGTCGGACGCTGGACGGATGGACCGGTTAAATTGCTAGGGGTCTGGTTCGGTCCGGACCTCCAGACAGACAAAAACTGGGACGAGGTGATGAGCAGGGTGGCTTCTCTCACCCAGAAATGGGCGGAGAGGAAGCTATCCCTGAAAGGTCGAGCGGAGGTGGCTAACGCGTACATCGCGTCCATCATCTGCTACCACCAGACCGTCGTATCTTGTCCTAAGCCCCGCCTGACTGCGCTGGAGCGTTTGCTCTTTCGCTTTTTGTAGAAGGGACGCACTCCGATGGTCAGGCGGTCCATCTGTTGTCAACACCCGCTACGTGGAGGGCTGGGCATGCCGTGGCTGATGATGCGCAGACACGCGCTCAGGCTACGACATCTCCACCTCTTCCTCGACGGTGATCAGGTGTGGTCGCCGTTTGCTAGACACGTCTTTCCCCAGCTCGTTTCCTTGACGGAGCTGCAGTCCTGGGTCAAGCGAAGACCGAGAAGGAGCGCTTGGAGACTGGAATGTCTTCAGGCGCTCACAGCCCTCGACCAATCGGGCAATGTGATCGGTGGAAACTCCACCTCGGCGTTCTATAGAGGATTAGTGGAGGGAAGAGCGACGACGTACTTGGGGAAACTCTAGGCGTCGACGAAAATCAACTAGCCAATCTCTTCAGAAGAAATTTTGGGCCGGGGCCTATGGACAACTTCCAGAAATCCCTGGCCTGGCAGTGCTACCGAGGAGCCTTGCCAGTTCGGGATAAACTCTACAGGTATGGAGGTGCCGTCAGCCGGGCATGTCCGAGATGCGCGCAGGGCGACGAAACCGTCCTGCACGCACTCGTCCAGTGTCCGAGCATTGCTGACTTGTGGGTTTATGTCGAACACCTGGTGTCGCATGTAGAACGGATCCGACTATCAGCTGAGTCCATCGTGAGGATTGCCCCACCCTCTTCCTTTAGCCGGGAAGGGCAGGCAGTTTTTATCTGTCATGGCGAAAGAGATAGTATGGTGGACTCGTTTGAAAGGGCTGAAGACGAGCACTTACCTCTTCGGTGATGCCCTGATTGACTTTTTCAAATTTCATTTGAAAAGGAAAATCAGAGTAGAGAGGGAAGTGCTCTCTTCCCAGCTTTTTGTTGAAAGATGGGTGAGAGAAGCAAGAATGGCCCGAGTGAATGGGCCTACTCTGAGTATGTGTCTGTAAATTAAAGGTGGAAAACTGGGAGAGGGCACTTGCCTTGGTGGTCAGGGTCACTGTGGCCTTTTAATGGGCTTTCTCCACAAATGTCCCTCCCAAATCTCCCCCCTATTGGGGAATTTTTCATTGTTATTTTTTTGTTACATCCTCTGTTTTTGATTTTTACACGCAGAAATGCCCATTTGTACCGTCCTGTATTGTCCTGCACTGTCCCTAATGTCTACTTTATGTAAACCCTTGTGGTTAATAAAGAAATCATTATTATTATCAATAGTAGTAGTAGTAGTAGTAGTAGTAGTAGTAGTAGTAGTAGTAGTAGTAGAAGAAAATGAGATTAAGAAAAATCAAGGCAATGCTTTATGTTTATAATATGATGTATTTTTATCCAAATATCTAAATTATATAAATAGTTTGTGGTTAGCAGACGATGTTGGTGGCTGGTGGTGGTGGTGGGGTTGGAAGTGTTGCTTGCTTGGTGTGGTAGTGATGATGGTGGTGAAGAAGATCGTTGTTGATGGAGGTGGGGATGATGGGTAGTGATGGTGGTAGTAGTGTTGACAGTAGTAGTAGTGGTGGTGGTAGTAGTGTTGATAGTGGTAGTGGTGATGGTAGTGGTGATAGTTGTAATGTTGATAGTGCTGGTGGAGGTAGCAGTATAGATGATAGGGGTAGTGGTGGTGGTAGTGGTGGTGGTAGTGGTGGTGGTGGTAGCAGTATAGATGATAGGGGTAGTGGTGGTGGTGGTAGCAGTATAGATGATAGGGGTAGTGGTGGTGGTTGTGCTGGTGGAGGTAGCAGTATAGATGATAGGGGTAGTGGTGGTGGTGGTAGCAGTATAGATGATAGGGGTAGTGGTGGTGGTAGTGCTGGTGGTGGTAGCAGTATAGATGATAGGGGTAGTGGTGGTGGTAGTGCTGGTGGTGGTAGCAGTATAGATGATAGGGGTAGTGGTGGTGGTAGTGCTGGTGGAGGTAGCAGTATAGATGATAGGGGTAGTGGTGGTGGTAGTGCTGGTGGTGGTAGCAGTATAGATGATAGGGGTAGTGGTGGTGGTAGTGCTGGTGGAGGTAGCAGTATAGATGATAGGGGTAGTGGTGGTGGTAGTGCTGGTGGAGGTAGCAGTATAGATGATAGGGGTAGTGGTGGTGGTAGTGCTGGTGGAGGTAGCAGTATAGATGATAGGGGTAGTGGTGGTGGTAGTGCTGGTGGTGGTAGCAGTATAGATGATAGGGGTAGTGGTGGTGGTAGTGTTGGTGGTGGTAGCAGTATAGATGATAGGGGTAGTGGTGGTGGTAGCAGTATAGATGATAGGGGTAGTGGTGGTGGTAGTGCTGGTGGTGGTAGCAGCATAGATGATAGGGGTAGTGGTGGTGGTAGTAGTGGTAATGATGAGAGAAGGTAGGGTTTCTATGACATTTTAAGAAGAATGCCATTATAACCCAAATTTTACAACCCCCTCCTAGCACTGCACTCCCCACCCCCACCTCTGAAATATTATTATTATCTCAAGGCAGGAAACACAATGCAGAAAATAAACTTCTGGAAAAATGTTTGGCATTCATTTGTCGCCTGCCAGCAGAGTTGGACGGGGGCAGAAGTGAGAGAAGGAGTCTTCACTTGAAAAATGAATTATTTAGGAACTGTTAGAAGAAACCTTTTTTTTTTAAAAATTGAGGTTGGTGGTGAGAGGGGAATGGTATCAGAACTGTTAAGGGTAGGTAACTTGGCAACATAGACATTTCCTCTTCTTTGAGAAAACTGACGGAAATAACTCTCAACAAGCGAAATACCTTTAGTAATAGACAACGCTATCTCCTTTATTAGACAAGTGAAGTACTTGCTTTGATACCTTAGGTTTCCATTTTCAAATACATCAGCAGAGCTTAACTTTAGCAGAACAAAATATAGATTTCGAAATACTCAATTTGGGTTAACCCTTTTGACATAACCCACCTGAAACTGCTCAAGTTTTAATATTTAACCCTTTCATGACCACATTTCTAATGAAATACAGTTTATTTTAATTAACTAATAAAGAATTTTGAGGGATTTACTAAAATTATTTATTATTACATTACTAAGATAGTAACTTAATTTAAGGTTCCTATATAAAATTATGTTAGAAGACTTTAATTTAAATTGGAAACCTTTAAAATGTGTGGTTTTATTTCATAGAACCAAAGCCGGTTTTGCCTGGGTTGGTAACTAAAGGGTTGAAAAGAAAATGCCTATTATAAAATGCTCATACTTGTATTTAAATCTTCCATCAAAATTTTATTCAATTTCTATTGAGTAGTGTTCCAAATATCAACTTATTAATTAAAATGTTAGTTATTTTATTGAACTCCACAAAACTTTTTATTATTTTCAAAACTTATTGAAACATGGTCAAGGGTTGGCTGAAAAGTTCATAGGCCGACTATGAAGAAGTGATATTAGAGCTTGTAGGTGTCACGACAAAAAGCACTCAGTCAACACAGTAAAGTGGTCATGTAGGTGTCCCAACAAAAAGTGCACAGCTCACACTGTAAAGTGGTTGTGCAGGTATCTTGACAAAAAGCACCCAAACTACACTGTAAAGTGGTCATGTAGGTGTCCTAACAAAAAGTGCACAGCTCACACTGTAAAGTGGTTGTGTAGGTATCTTGACAAAAAGCACCCAACCTACACTGTAAAGTGGTCATGTAGGTGTCCCAACAAAAAGTGCACAGCTCACACTGTAAAGTGGTTGTGTACGTATCTTGACAAAAAGCACCCAACCCCCAACCTACACTGTAAAGTTATCATTTTGCTGCCACAATAAAAAACACCCAGTACACACTATAAATGTGGTTGGCAATAGGAAGGGCATCCAGCCATAGAAACCAAGCCCAAATCACTTCTGTATGAGCAAGACATAGTCATCTGATCTGGTTTGACTCACAAGACAACTTGTCCAACCCATGCCAGCATAGAAAAATGGACGTTAAACGGTGAAGATGTTGACAGGCATATATATATATCAACATCATCATCATCATCATTGTTTAATGTCCATCTTTCATGCCACCATAGGTTGGACAGGTTTGTCCTACTTGAGGCAAGATTGGTCAGGTGACTGTGTCTCGCTCGTACAGAACTGTTTTTGGCAGGTTTTCTACGGCTGGATGCCCTTCCTAACACTAACCATATTTACAGTGTGGACTGGGAGCCTTTTTACCGTGTCTCCTACATATATTTCTCTGAGAGAGAGATTGATAGACATAGACATAGATCATCATCATCATCATCATCATAATTTTACGTCCGCTTTTCCCTGCTTGCAAGGGTGGGACGAGAACTGATTCTGGCTTGATTTCTACAGCTGGATGCCCTTCCTAACACCAACCTCATTTACAGTGAGTGCTGGGTGCTTTTTTGCTGTGGCACCTCCATGACCACTTTGCAGTGGAATGATAGGGACCCCAGTCCCTATCATCTCATTTCTACAGCTGAGTAAACTGGAGCAATGTGAAATAAAGTGTCTTGCTCAAGGAAACAACACATCACCTGGTCTGAGAATTGAACATTGCAAGGCCAATGCTCTAACCACTAAGCCATGTGCCTCCAAAGTTATAGATATAAATGTGTGTATGTGTGTATATCATCCAACAATTGTCTTTCATAACATGAAGATATTTCTAATAATTTGCTGCTATAGAATATTTGTCTTATCTTTCTCACATGTCATTAAAAATAAGCAAACTCCTAACAAACTAAAAAAGCTTGTCATCAAATAGAATTATTCACAACCATAACTTATAATTATATATTTTATTACAGACAAGAAACAGCTTTTTATTTTTGTCTGTCTCACTCAGTATTGGATTGGTCATAATAAAATATTCCTTTCATAAAAAAATGCGTTTGTTTACAATTTATAGATTCTGGTGAGATAAAAAGCATAGCGGCAGAAAAACAGAATTTAAAATACTGCACAGTTTGTAAATTTGGTTAGGTCCATATCTTGAGGAGAGACAAGAATAATACAGATATTATGAAGAGAGGGGAGGATTGAGGGAGGAGGACTGGGAGAGAGAGAGAGAGAAGGAGGGAGAGAGGAGGGGGAGGGTGAACATTAAGTAATGATGATGATGATGATGATGATGATGATGATGATTCCTCAGAAGCTGATCAATGATTCTCAGATATGTTGCAACTAAAAACCAGTATATATAAATATTACATATTAAATATATCGGTTAACAAGCTGTTTAATTAATTACAGCTGCTTTAATGAAAAACTTCAACTTAAGGTATGTAATTATTATTTTATTGAAATAATTAATTACAAAGGCAGGCTTGTTTGATTTTTATTATGTGTTGATGTCTATGTAAATGTATGAGAAGGTGCTAAAAAGTTCATAGGCCGACTATGAAGGCGTGATGCTAGAGCTGTGAAATCTTTGCATGCATTAATCATTAATTCCAACTCTTTTTAAAAACTGCATTGTTTCTTTTCAGGGACTATATTAAAAAATAAGCCTGAGAGTATCTTGGTCAGCCTATGAACTTTTCTGCCTATAAACTTTTCAGCTGACCCTTGTACACAGTTTTTTCTATATCCTGTGCAATTCGTGGTTTCTTTTCTTTTCTTTGAGGGCTTTATTAATTAGTTTAGAATAATTAGCATATTTTGTTGTCAAGGGGTATAGCAACTTCTCTAGTGTTGGTACTTCGATAAAATGCACCCAGTACACTCTGTAAAGTGGTTGGTGATGGGAAGGGTATCCAGCCATAGAAAACTTGCAGAGTCAAACAAAGGGTTGAGAGGACTCTTTAGTTATGTCAAAGAACCTAGTACTGGTGTGATAATGATGGAATTCTCCCAATGTACTTAGTAGAGTGTTGGAACATATGTAAGCAAGATACAGCCTCTGGCCCATTTGAGAAGTTAGTGGCTTTGATTAAGTACTGACTTGGCCAGTAATGATCCATCCAACCCTTGCAAAGAGGGAAAAGGGACGTTAAATGATGATGATGATGATGATAATGGTAATGATGATGGTGGTGGTGGTGATGATGATGATGATGATGATGATGATGATGATGATGATGATGATGATGATGATGTTTCCATGTTGTAAGAAAACTTCATCCTTTTTCTCCTAAAAATACTGGTTTCTGCCTATAGTTACCAATATTATCCAACAAAGGATGATTACATGATTATTTGTTCAACCAGAAGTAATTGCTAAATTTCTCTTTAAATCTGAACCTACCATTTAAAAAGGCAGGACATATTGGATAATATGATCCTAGATACACTATGAATGTATGAGAGATGGCAAGAGTAAAGCTAGGATTTCTTTGGTCATAGGTCTGCCAGATCAGAGCTGACCTGAGGCTAAACAAGAACAGCAACCAGCATTATCTATCTTCAGAATGTTGCATGATTCTTTTCACTTAGATGCACAGGAAACTTCTTAACCACACAGCCATTAATAAAATAACCATCATTTTCATTCTTAACTTTAAATATATTGTAATAATTCAGCATAAAATATGTAAAGAATGGGGTTGTTAATTCAAATGTTTATAGTATCTTTACTAGCAGACAGATTGTTCAGAAAACTTATAGTATTAGAGTAAGGATTTTGATTAGTGATGTTATGCAGACATAGTGCTATTTTTGTAGTTTTCAAGAATGTTGTACTAATGTCGTTTGATGCAGTACAGAATGTTAAGAGTTAATCTAGTGTTTGGTATATAACTTAACCAAATGTTTTATGATGGAAGGTTTCAATTTAAATATAAATACTTTAAAAAGAACAGCTTGTTTAAGAAAAGCAGAGGCAATCTGAGTCAGATAAGTAAAAAATGGGTTAAAGTTATATTTGTGTTTAACACTAGCTCTATAGAGAAGATAAAATACAACATAATAAGCTGCAGCACTTATGAAATTACATGTTATTTTATAAAACCTATTTTTGATGTTAAATATACAAATATACAAGAAGAATCCATGCACACACAAAGATAGACATTTACACATATATTCTGCTCCTCTGAGTTGTGGGTGATGGTACCTAGGTTTGTGGCCAAATGTGATAAAGTCGGCAACGGAGAAAGTGTTGTAACAAGGAGTACCCAAAATAAATTATTTACCCGGCTCTATTTAAACAGGAAAAGGGTTAACCATTAGCATATCAATCTTTTTTTTTAATTTTTCCATCTTTTTTCCATTTTCTCTTTCTTTCTGTCAATTTTGTAAATTGTATTCCTAATGGCTCCTCAATCATTAGGTATTGGGTTTGATTACATTAAATATCATCTTGGATAAACCTCATCTATCATAGCCTCGGGTTGACCCATTCCTTGTGAATGAAAGTGGGTAGATGGAAACTGTTTGGAAACCTGTCAGATGTTACTGTACTTGTTGTTCAAAGTCACACACTGTATCAAGCTAAATCTTTCTGGAAATTATTTAAAAGATATACATGTTTGTGGAATGCTCAGCCACTTACATGTTAATTTCATGAGCAGGCAGTTCAATTGATTGAACAACTGGAATGCTCGTCATCAAAACCATCTAATGTCTAAAAAGTTTAAAGTCTGTTTTGTGACCGGAGGCTCATCAAGCTGGTACTTATCCTGATTTTCATGGTGTTAAGCAATTGAAAGTACAATACTCCTCTCTGGACAGGGTGCCAGTCCATCACAGAGTTAAAACCCCAGCTACTGCTGGTACTTCTGTTCAGCTGAGTATATTGGAACAATGTAAAATGAAATATTTTGCACAAAAACACAACACACAACCCAGTTCAGGAATCGAACCCATGACATTATGATTATAAGTACAACACCCTTACCACTAGGTCACGTGCCTCCATCCTACTCTTAACATATTGTTCAATGAGATCGGTTTTGTTTGAGACTAGATAAGCAGATTTTGCATCTAAAAGTGTATTTAATAAAAATATTTTCAAGGTCTTAAGAATTAGAAATCATCATTCATCATCATCATTTCATTTTACGTCCGCTTTTTCCCTTCTAGCAAGGGTGGGACGGGAACTGATTCTGGCTTGATTTCTACAGCTGGATGCTCTTCCTAACACCAACCTCGTTTACAGTGAGTGCTGGGTGCTTTTTTGCTGTGGCACCTCCACGACCACTTTGCAGTGGAATGATATGGACACCAGTCCCTATCATCTCATTTCTACAGCTGAGTAAACTGGGGCAATGTGAAATAAAGGAAACAACACATCACCCGGTTTGAGAATTGAACTCACAACCTTTCGGTTGCAAGGCCAATGCTCTAACCACTAAGCCATGTGCCTCCATGTGCCAAAATAAAACCAATAATTCCAAGGACAATAGACGGCAGAATTGGTGTAGCATTGGATGAGCCATCTTGTGGTATAAGGTTAAGTCTCTTGACATTTTGAGTTTAAATACTGCTCAGCTCAATTTTCCCCCTTTCAAGGTTGGTAAAATAAATAAGTATCAATCAAGTTCTGGAGGATCTATATAAATTAACCCTTTCGTTCCCATACAAGGTCAACTGAAAAGTCCATAGGTTGATTATGAAGGAGTGATGCTAGAACTGTGAAATCTGGCATGCATTAATTTCAACTCTTCTTGTTAATAACTGTATTGTTTTTTTCAAGGGACTATGTTGAAAAATAAACTTCATTATGTCATTTCATGAGAGTATCTTGGTCAGCCTATGAACTCTTCAGCTGACTCTGTATATTCAATGAGATACACTGCCTATGTGTTTCAAATAACTTTGAAAATGATCACAGTTTTAGAAGGATTTAGTAAATTAACTAACTCATCCATTAGTAAATAGGAATTTGAAACCTGCCTTAACAAAGATTATTGCATGAAGTTATAATGGAAAGTTTTAAAATAATTATAAACACTTTAAAGCAAATAGTTTTGTATCATAGAATCACAGGCAGTTTCAGGTGGTTTTGGCATCAAAAGGGTTGAAGACAGGAAAAGAATAAAATCAAAGAAAGAATAAAACAATATCAAATGAAAAAGAATGAAGAGAGTTAAATGAAATAATATATAATATAAAATATGTTTATATAGACTTATCTGCAGATGAAAATTACAAAGTTGGCAAGGAATTTGATTTATATCATACCTGGAAAAGAAAAAAAGATAATAAATAAATGACAAATGTCAATGAGAGAGAGATTTATTTCAAATCTAAGATTTATACAATTTTCAATTGGTGTTTAAATTTGTTTGTTTACTTTTAGCCTTTTTTAAATATTTATTTTAAAAATAAAATTTCTTTTTACATTGTTTATATTTTTGATTTCTTTTTTTAGCCTTTTTAATATTATATTGTTTTTATTTATTTTAAAACAAAATTTATTTTTACATTTTATTATGTGTAGTGTTTAGAAGTTGTTTAAAAAAATTGGAGACAGCAAGTGAGAGAGAGAGAGAGATAAGTGGCATGATAAAGAATATTTTGACTTCAATCAGAGAAGCAACAGCATACTCGACACTCGGATAACAGGTATCAAGTAGCAGAATCAATATACAAGAGGACTTTTACTTCACTAGAACACATTAAACATAAAACTCAATCAAAAATAGTGAAATCTTTTGTTGAATCTTTAGGAAAAAAACCACGTTCTTCTCTGTTAATTAAAACGTCATATTCTCACCCTAAATCCTCAAGAACAACACAAAAAATATAAATAAATAAAAAAATACAACTCATAAATAGAACTCTGAAAACAAACAAACAAAATTCGATTTCAATTGAAATATGCAACAAAAGATAATTGAACATATAGAATTTGAAAATAAATAAATAAATATGAGAAATACGGAAATAAATAAAATATTTTCAAAAAAATACTGGAAATATGGAAAACGGAAACAGGAAAAACTCAATAACAACAACAACAACAATAATAATAATGATAATAATAATGCTTTCAAAGAACTTCTATGAATCTTAATCCTTGTAAAAGGAACCAAAACGAAATGCCAACAAAGATGTTTTCTAATATGACTCAATGTTTATTCAACAAATCCTTATAGCAGAAATTATAAATATCAACAACCACTGCAGCCAATGTTGGCACCAACATTGTAAGAACAACAGCAGCAATATCAACAACAATAATAATCATAAGTAGCAGCAGCAACAACGGCAGACAATTAAATATATTTGGCTTAGATTGTGAAATAAAGGAAGGAGTGAAAAATGGTATGGCAGGTGTATTTTTTAAATCTTAGTTGTAATCTGCTTGGAGAATAAGACATTTGCCAAACTGCTTCATTAATACACACACACACACACACCTAGCTACTTACCTACCTACCTACCTACCTACCTACCTACCTATCTACCTACCTACCTACCTGCCTGCATACATACATACATACATACATACATACATACATACATATATATATATAACCCCATCGCCCCCCGCCCCTCACCGCCCCCAACCCCCAAACGCAATCCAAAACTTCAGAGTTGGTACCATAAATGTAGGCACCCTAAAGGGTCGCGCTAACGAGGTTGTAGAAATGCTTGAACGTAAGGAGGTCGATGTTTGTTGTATTCAAGAGACCAGGTGGAGGGGTGGGTCTGCTAGGTTCATTGAGGGTAAAAAACGTTGTTATAAGCTTTTCTGGGTGGGAAACGACGATGGGCTGGGTGGAGTAGGAATCATGGTAGCAGAAAAGTGGGCAGATAAGATAATAGACGTAAATAGAGTGAACGACAGAATAATTAAAATACGACTTGTCCTCAATAGAACTACGGTGACAGTAATATCTGCGTACGCACCCCAATCCGGACTGCCCGGCACTATAAAAGACAGATTCTATGAGACACTGATGCTAACTACCTCCCAAATATCCGACAGTGACTATATAATTATCGCAGGCGACCTAAATGGTCACGTTGGACAACATTGTGACGGCTACGACGAAATCCATGGAGGCTATGGGTTTGGTACTAGAAATGAGGAAGGCTCCAGAATCCTGGAATTCTGTGATGCAAATAACCTAACTATCTGTAACACTAACTTCAAAAAACGTGACAATCACCTGATCACCTATAGATCCGGGGAACACACAAGCCAGGTAGATTATATCCTTACCAGAAGACGTGACAGAGTGTCTGTTGTTAACACTAAATCCCTCCCCCATGAAGAATGCACCTCCCAACATAGACTGATAATTAGCGACCTCATAGTCAGGACGAGACGTACTCGACAACAGAAGAGGACTATCCTCAGGAGGAAAATATGGAAGCTAAAGGACCCCACAGCCAGGAATAAATTTCAAAGCATATTACTTGATGCTTTCGACAGTAAGGAAGAACATTTAGAGTCGGACAATATAGAGGGACAGTGGGAATTTCTGAAAGCAAACCTGCTGTTGGCGACAGACGAGGTCTGTGGCTGGAGCAGGCCTGTAGGCAGGAGGAGAGTAACATGGTGGTGGAACAGTAAGGTGGAGGGGTCAATTAAGGCCAAAAAGCAGGCTTGGAAAGTATGGCGGGACGGGGGAAGTAGAGAGGACTATCAAGTGGCCAGGAGGGAAGCTAGGAGACAAGTGTACTTAGCAAGAAGGGAAGCTGAGGAAAGAAAGTTCAAGCATGTTCTACAACGCGATGACCAAAAACGTGAGGTGTTCAGGATTGCTAGGCAATGCGTCAAGGAAAACCGTGATATTGTCGGGGAGAAGTGTGTACTAAACGACGATGGCACACTTGCCATCACCGACGCTGATAAGAAGGTAGCTTGGAAGTGTCACTATGAAAGGCTTCTAAATGAGGAGAATAATTGGGAGAAAGGCAGTCTCCCCCATATCGACCCAATAGAGGGACCAGCAGTGTTAGTCGAGGGAAGTATAATAAGTAAGGCAATCAAGGATATGAAGACTGGTAAGGCGGCTGGGCCTTCGGAAATAGTTGCTGAGATGCTGAAGGCATCTGGCACGGTGGGACACACCATGGTCACCCGCATAGTTAACCAAGTCGTACAGAACGGGGTTGTTCCGAAGGACTGGCATAGCAGCATCATCGTTAACTGTTATAAGGGTAAAGGAGACGCCCTAGATAGGAGTAACTATAGAGGCATTAAATTAATCGACCAGGTCATGAAGGTCACGGAAAGAGTAATAGCGCAACTAATCAGAGAGAGAATTGACCTAGATGAAATGCAGTTCGGGTTTGTGTCAGGCAAAAGTACCACAGACGCTCTTTTCATAGTACGACAACTACAGGAGAAGTACCTAGCTAAAGGTAAACCCCTCTACTTAGCTTTTGTCGACTTGGAGAAAGCCTTCGACAGAGTCCCCCGCTCCATTATCTGGTGGGCTCTTAGAAAACTAGGCGTTGACGAATGGCTTGTGAGGGCTATACAAGCCATGTATAAAGAAACAGTCAGCAAGGTTAGAATTAACAACGAATATAGTGAAGAGTTTAGCGTAAAAGTCGGCGTCCATCAGGGCTCTGTTCTCAGTCCACTACTATTTATTATTGCCCTTCAGGCTATAACAGAGGAGTTCAAGACAGGCTGCCCATGGGAACTCCTATACGCAGACGACCTGACACTCATAGCGGAATCAATGGCCGAGCTAGAGAAGAAATTCCAAACATGGAAGCACGGCCTAGAGTCAAAAGGACTTAAAATTAACCTGGCTAAGACCAAAGTACTAGTTTGTAGGAAAGAAAACAAGGCGGCGGTCCCTTCTGGGAAATGGTCGTGCTCGGTGTGTAGGAAAGGCGTAGGTAGAAACTCCATTTTATGTCCTAAATGCAAAGTATGGGTGCATAAAAGATGTAGTGGGATCACAGGTAAGCTAACTAAGAACATAGATTTTACATGTGGCCGGTGCTCTGGTGCAATAAGTAGCAGCAAGTGCCCACAAACTACTAGCTCTTTCAATTGCGCAGAGGGTTCTATAGAAATAGTGGACAGCTTCCGTTACCTGGGCGATAAAATCAGCAGTGGGGGAGGGTGCTCTGAAAGTACTGTAGCTAGAGTCAGAACTGGTTGGAAAAAGTTCAGAGAGCTTATACCACTATTAGCTGCTAAAGGGTTCTCACTAAAAATGAAAGGCAGGTTGTACGATGCCTGCATACGAACAGCAATGCTGCATGGCAGTGAGACCTGGGCATTGTGTGCAGAGGATATACGCAGACTAGAGAGGAACGAAGCTTGCATGCTCCGCTGGATGTGTAACAGTAATATACGTGAACGGCAAAGCATAAACGAACTAAGGAATAAATTAGAGATAAGAGGGATCAGATGTTGTTTACTCGAGAGAAGGCTACGTTGGTATGGACACGTGATGCGTATGAAAGTCGATAGCTGTATAACAAAGTGCAGGGCAATAAAGATAGACGGTAGTCACGGAATAGGCAGACCTAGAAAAACCTGGGACGAGCTGATAAACTCCGACATCACACACTTACACCTCTCCAAGACAATGTCACTGGACCGAGACCTTTGGCGGTACTCAGTAACAGAGAAGACCCGCCTTACCTAAATATATAGTAAAACCTACTCCAGCCAGTAGGCATCTCTAACAAAATACACCCCGTCCCACCACCCCCACCCCCACCCGATCCACACCACCCCGTTCTATGTAAAGTTATGTTGGTGCCGCGCCATCGAGGCCGAAACAAATGAGATCGTGTAGGTGTCACGACAAAAAAACACACAGTCCACGCTGTAATGTGGCCGTGTAGGCAACACGGTAAAAACCTCCCAGACCCACACTGTAAATGTGGTTGGTGTTAGGAAGGGCATCCAACTGTAGAAAACCTGCCAGACAGTCCTATGCGAGCAAGACAATCACTCTTGCCTCAAGTGGGACTACCCCCGTCCAAACCCATGCAAGCGTGGAACACGGACGTTAAACGTTGATGATGATGATGATGATGATATATATAGGGTAAAGACCATCTTTGGTCATGAATGACCATGTGATTTGCACCAAGAAAGTCCAGCCCCCTCGAGGGCACAAGTCCAAGCAACGTTGTTTGTGGCAGACCAACAATCACCCATGCATACCAGTC
>OZ024755.1:22884099-22952164 GCA_964016885.1 Eledone cirrhosa
ACTGGATGGAACCCTTATGAGGTGGGACAGGTCAGTTGACTGTGTTGTACCCTGCTCATAGCAAAGCCATAGTTTGGGAGCCGTACCCACATTTACAGTGTGGAACTGGATGGCACCCTTATGAGGAGGGACAGGTCAATTGGTTGCCCCATATGTATGTGTGTGTGTGTGTGTATATATTTATATATATATATGGAGGCACATGGCTTAGTGGTTAGAGCATTGGCCTTGCAATCGAAAGGTTGTGAGTTCAATTCTCAGACCGGGTGATGTGTTGTTTCCTTGAGCAAGACACTTTATTTCACATTGCTCCAGTTTACTCAGCTGTAGAAATGAGATGATAGGGACTGGGGTCCCTATCATTCCACTGCAAAGTGGTCGTGGAGGTGCCATGGCAAAAAAGCACCCAGACCACACTGTAAAGTGGACCTGTAGGCGCTATGGAAAAAAAAGCACCCAGTACTCACTGTAAATGAGGTTGGTGTTAGGAAGGGCATCCAGCTATAGAAATCAAGCCAGAATCAGTTCCCGTCCCACCCTTGCAATCAGGGAAAAGTGGACGTAAAATGAAATGATGATGATGATGAGTCTCTTGTTCCACAAATAAAAGTAAAAACTTTATTGGATCGTCATCGACTCTCCTGAGTATCTCAAGCATACTTTTACAATCATGTAAATAATTCACAAAATATAACATACACACATACACATGCATACATTGATTTGATAAATGAAGGCTCATAAATGTACACACACATCTACAAATGTATAATATAAGGATCGATCAACTTTCGTCAAATCGGACTGAGGAAACAATGTTTTCGTCAGTCTTTCCAGTTGCTAGTACTATCTATCGGTTGCAGCTCCAGGTAGAAGGAGCAACGAGAAATAAAGTGTCTTGCTCAAGGACATAATGCATCGCCCGGTCCAGGAATCAAACTCACAACCTCACGATAGTGAATCCAATTCTCTAACCACTCAGCTACACGCCTTCACAATGTATATAGAATGTATATACATATATTTTAAATATGCAATGTATATACAATGTATATACAAATGTATATACATATATTTTAAATATGCTTTTACATCCATACACATAATTCACAAAAAATATAATACACATACACACACAAACACAAGCCTACACATACACACACATTCATTTGATAAAAGAAGGCTCATAAATGCACATATACATATACACATATATACAAATGCATCCTTAAGATTTTCTGAACAAGCTGAGAATTCATATGAGAATTGCAGCTATTATATAACATTTGTAAAAGAAAAGCTAGAAGTATTGTTAGATCTATCTCTGTTAACAGATTTTGCTTTTGTCCCCTTTACTTTTTTCTCTTTCCTTTTTGGTGAATTTGATGCAGTCTTCATGGGAAAAAATTAATAGTACCTTTCTTCAGCTTTTAGTCATTATTATTGAATCAGCTATATAGTTGTATTTATATTATAAGTATGGTCTATTGAAAAAAAACCTGTCTAAATCCACCAAGTCCTTTTGTTCTCTTGTCACTATTCTTTTCTTTGTTGCTTTCTTTTTTCGTATTTTTTTTTCCATTGCCCATTCTTTACTTTCCAATGTCATCAAGAGGAGAAATTACCATCAAACTAGAAACCTGATCTGAATGCTTTCAACAGAGTGAATTTTACTAAAAGCATCCAAGAAGCAGATGGAGGTATTAAATTGGGCAACAGATTAAGTCTACCATACAATTGAGCCACAGTAGAATTTAAACTCAGAATGCTTAAATAAAGCCATTCTAACAATTCTGATAATCCACCATACTGGACTGGCTTTGCAAAGCAAATTCCTTAATATTTTGGTTATGCTGCATCATGCAACTAATTCAAATCTTACTTCTCTTCTTCACCCACTTATTCCTGGCAGGGTCATGGGTGTAGAGACCTTAAACACTCCTTCCAGCAGATTCTGTCAGGAGCAACTGTTTCCAATTGATTCGGCTACATCCCTCAAGTGTGACCAGCTGAACTCATGGATATTATCCAATCGACTTGCTTGGGGTCTTCTGCTGGTTGATTTTTGCCCCTAAAATCTGTCTAACACTTCTTTCCAGAGACATTCTAACCACATGTCCATAATATTGGTGCTGTGATCTCTCAATTCGGAGAAGCAGTATCTTTACTTGGAGTAACTCTCCAATGTGTAGATTCCCAAGCTACACAATCATAATATATATCATTCAGAATTAATGTCTTCTGTCACACACTCATGACATAATCATTGTTTTTTTGGATAGAGACTTTGACACTTAATAATATATAATATTACCATTTTTTTTTTTTCACTTTTTATCCCATCATGTCACAAATATCCTCTGGTGACTTCTTTAAAAAAAAATGCTATTATCTCTGTGCTACACATTCTATTGAGTAACATTACTCCAAAGACCCTTTGGAGGAACCCCACATTCTATTGAGTAACATTACTCCAAAGATCCTTTGGAGGAACCCCACATTCTATTGAGTAACATTACTCCAAAGACCCTTTGGAGGAACCCCACATTCTATTGAGTAACATTACTCCAAAGACCCTTTGGAGGAACCCCACATTCTATTGAGTAACATTACTCCAAAGACCCTTTGGAGGAACCCCACATTCTATTGAGTAACATTACTCCAAAGACCCTTTGGAGGAACCCCATTTTGGCCAATTGTATTTGCGATTGTATTGAACTCTTTCGGTCATTACCCAACATTCATGACCATAGGTAAGTGTTGGCACAAATACCAAATTGAATATAAAAACATACCAGATAATGTAGTGTTAGATTATCCTGCTATCGCTAACAATAGTCTCCCTACCAATTAAAAAAAAAAAAAATATATATATATATGACCTCTGGCGTCACACAGTAATGCAGGAGACCCGACCCCCTCCCCTCCATGGGTACAAGCTGAAGCTGAAGCATATAGACAATATGCCCCACACCCTCCCACTGCAAAGTGGTCGTGGAGGTGCCACGGCAAAAAAGCACCCAGCCCACACTGTAAAGTGGACGTGTAGGCGCCACAGAAAGAAAAAGCACCCAGCACTCACTGTAAATGAGGTTGGTGTTAGGAAGGGCATCCAGCTGTAGAAATGGAGCCAGAATCAGTTCCCGTATGAGCAAGGCATGGTCAACCGACCGGACACTGCCCACAACAGGACAACCCGTCTAACCCATGCTAGCGTGGAAGAACGGACATAAAACGGTGATGATGATGATGATGATGATATCTATATGTGTGTGTGTGTTGTCATGCATCGATGGGAAAAACCTGATACCATAGGTTTATTCAATTATGTTTTACCTGATGCTTAACAACAACATCAACTAAATTTACTCAATCAATCAATACATGTGTTGGACTGCTAAATATCTAGCACACGATATTTTATGAGTGAATAGCATTTTTTTTCCTTAACCTCCTTGTTGGTAAGCAAGTTAAATGGTGACAAAGGAAATGGTTTTAACTACAGACTACTGAATGAATGAGAGCTCCTTCCTGTATTAGTCTCTACTTTCACATTGTATGAATAAGTAGTTATTAAAGGAAATGTATTCTTTTAAATATGTGTGTGTGTGAGTGTGTGTATCAAAATATCATCATCATCATCATAATCTCAATATATATGTATCATCACCGTTTTATGTCCATTTTCCACACTAGCATGGGTTCAACGAGTATGTATGTATATGTATATATATATATATATATGTAGATAAATCTACCAAGAGTTTACGGTAGTGTCCAATCCGTATGAAGAACTCAATGTAATCCGGATATCATGGAAAGAAGAGATGCAATGAAAAATCACTTTCGGTGAAAGATAAACGGAATACAGAGTCAAGATAAAATATTAAAAAAATAATGAATAAAACAATGAAACAGTTCCTTATATTAAACAAAAAAAGTTCATTATTTAACGATCGTTTCTCATCACATTAATAATTGAAGTCGTTATAATACTACAAATTTTACAATGATCTGTTCACTAGTAAAAATGCTATAAACATTTCAATTAATTCAGGTGTGATAGTTTGCTTGAAGCATTGTGGAATATGAAACTGAAAAGGTACGTATGTTGAGAAAGCCATCCAATGCAAGTGGGTTAGAATTATCAACATAAGAAGCCAGAAGGGAACGGAAGTAGAAAGTAAAAGTGGGAGAAGGAAAATAAAAGGAAAGGAAGGAAATCTCTGATTTCTTTGAAGCACCCCCTATGGAACTCGCCTTGATAATCCGAAGAATTTTGCAACTATTAAATTGCTAAGGTAACTTCCAGTCATTCTCCTTTTTCTTTAATTTCCCATCTCCCACTTTTTCTTTCCACCTCAATTTTCTTCTGACGTGTTACCTTCGTAATCTAACCCACTTGCATTGGACGGCTTTCTAAACATATGTACAACTTCAGTTTTATTTTAATATATTTTCTACGCAATCATTACCGGATGTTAAGAGTTGAATATACATTGTCCTACTTTATATATTCAGTTCAAAGGATGCCAATAATCTAAACTATAATAAAGGAAGGTCTGCGGGACTGCGTACGGTTTATTTTTTTTTTATCCCGTTAGTAAAATAAGTTGGATTACTTTGAATAAATAATGAATGAATAATACATAATTTATCTACTAAATTTCGTAAACAAAAATAATTTCGTAAAAATCAATAATTTATAAAGTGATTTCTTTTCAAAGTTGCACTTCCAGTATATCGTTGCCACCACCACCACCACTTCAACTACCATATAGAAAGAGAGAGTGTGTTATCATCATCATCACTACAGCCATACCCAACACTTCTATTGCTGCTACCACCACCACCACCACCACCACCACCAGTAGCAGCAACAGCACCACCACCACCACCAGACCCACCACCACCACCACCAGCAGCAGCAGCACCAGCAGCACCACCACCAGCAGCAGCAGCACCACTACCACCACCAGCAACACCACCACCACCAGACCCACCACCACCACCACCATCAGCACCACCACCATCATCAGCAGCAGCACCACCACCACCACCATCAGCACCACCACCATCATCAGCAGCAGCACCACCACCACCACCATCAGCACCACCACCACCAGACCCACCACCACCACCATCAGCACCACCACCATCATCAGCACCACCACCATCATCATCAGCAGCACCACCACCACCACCACCATCAGCACCACCACCATCATCATCAGCAGCACCACCACCACCACCATCAGCACCACCTCCACCACACTTAAACACATATAGACAAACATACACACAGAAACTTATGATGATGATGATCGTCATCATTATCATCATCACCAACACCACCACCAGTCACAACCAAAACCATTATCATCATCATCAACATCATAACAATCATTACCACTGTTATAATCAGCTACATGTACCACACATATCACCCCCACCCCACTACTGCTATATCATCACAAACACCACCACCACCACCACCAGCAGCACTACCACCACCAGCACCACCACCACCACCACTACCACCACCACCAGCACCACCACCAGCACTACCACCACCGCCAGCACCACCACCAGCACCACCACCAGCACTATCACCACCACCACCACCACCACCAGCACCACCACCACCAGCACCACCACCACCAGCACTACCACCACCACCAGCACCACCACCACCAGCACTATCACCACCACCACCAGCACCACCACCAGCACCACCACCACCACCACCACCACCACCAGCAGCATCACCATCACTGATAAAAGGCTCAATTAACTTTTAAGTATGAGGTAACACACGCACAGACATACACACAAGCACACACTCGCACACACATAAACACACCCACACACACATACACATACACACAAATACATAAACACATATACAAAAACACACAGAAATACGCAAACACAAATAGGAAAACACGTGCGCACATGCAATGAAACACACACATAAATGCATACAAAACATACAGAAAGATATACACACAACACGCATGCAGAGATACATCCATATACACATTTACACTAACAGACAAACACACACATACACATGCTCACAGAGAGAGAGACACATACACACATGTACTTAAACACACACACACACATACATAAACACAGACACACTTAAACACATATGCATACACACATAAACATACACACACATAAACACACAGACATAAACACATACACACACAGACATAATCACACACGCACACAAATAACCTCACAGACATACACACACACAGATCTATGTATTACAGTTTCCGGTGACAAAATAGCAACTGAAGTCTTTTTCCGTTTTAACCCAACAAGGAATGGAGGAAATGACTTATGAATAGGTCAACCTACTTCTAATTAATTAATGATAGAGGTATGTAGTGGTAGTATGGCCATAGTATGGTGTTACTGTGGACATAGTATAGTAGTGGTGGTGTTATGGACATAGTATAGTGGTGGTGGTGGTGGTGTAGACATAGTATATTGGTTGAGGTGGTGGTGGTGGTGGTGTGAAAGGGTCAACCTACTTCTAATTAATGTTAGAGGTCTGTAGTGGTAGTATGGCCATAGTATGGTGTTACTGTGGACATAGTATAGTGGTGGTGGTGTTATGGACATAGTATAGTGGTGGTGGTGGTGGTGTAGACATAGTATATTGGTTGAGGTGGTGGTGGTGGTGTGAAAGGGTCAACCTACTTCTAATTAATGTTAGAGGTCTGTAGTGGTAGTATGGCCATAGTATGGTGTTACTGTGGACATAGTATAGTGGTGGTGGTGTTATGGACATAGTATAGTGGTGGTGGTGGTGGTGTAGACATAGTATATTGGTTGAGGTGGTGGTGGTGGTGTGAAAGGGTCAACCTACTTCTAATTAATGTTAGAGGTCTGTAGTGGTAGTATGGCCATAGTATGGTGTTACTGTGGACATAGTATAGTGGTGGTGGTGTTATGGACATAGTATAGTGGTGGTGGTGGTGGTGTGGACATAGTATATTGGTTGAGGTGGTGGTGTGAAAGGGTCAACCTACTTCTAATTAATGTTAGAGGTCTGTAGTGGTAGTATGGCCATAGTATGGTGTTACTGTGAACATAGTATAGTGGTGATGGTGGTGGTGGTATGGACATAGTATATTGGTTGAGGTGGTGGTGGTGGTGTGAAAAGGTCAACCTACTTCTAATTAATGTTAGAGGTCTGTAGTGGTAGTATGGCCATAGTATGGTGTTACTGTGGACATAGTATAGTGGTGATAGTGGTGGTGGTATGGACATAGTATATTGGTTGAGGTGGTGGTGTGAAAGGGTCAACCTACTTTTAATTAATGTTAGAGGCCTGTAGTGGTATTATGGCCATAGTATGGTGATACTGTGGATATAGTATAGTGGTATGGTGGTATGGACATAGTATATTGGTTGAGGTGGTGGTGGTGGTGTGAAAGGGTCAACCTACTTCTATTTAATGTTAGAGGCTTGTAGTGGTAGTATGGCCATAGTATGGTGTTACTGTGGACATAGTATAGTGGTGGTGGTGGTATGAACATAGTATAGTGGTGGCAGTGGTATGGATATAGTATATTGGTTGAGGTGGTGGTGGTGGTGTGAAAGGGTCAACCTACTTCTATTTAATGTTAGAGGCTTGTAGTGGTAGTATGGCCATAGTATGGTGTTACTGTGGACATAGTATAGTGGTGGTGGTGGTATGAACATAGTATAGTGGTGGCAGTGGTATGGATATAGTATATTGGTTGTGGTGGTGGTGTGAAAGGGTCAACCTACTTCTAATTAATGATAGAGGTCTGTAGTGGTAGTATGGCCATAGTATGGTGTTACTGTGTACATAGTATAGTGGTGGTGGTGGTATGGACATAGTATAGTGGTTGAGGTGGTAGTGGTGGTGTGAAAGGGTCAACCTACTTCTAATTAATGTTAGAGGCCTGTAGTGGTAGTATGGCCATAGTATGGTGATACTGTGGACATAGTATAGTGGTGGTGGTGGTATGGACATAGTATAGTGGTGGCGGTGGTATGGACATAGTATATTGGTTGAGGTGGTGGTGGTGGTGGTGGTGATGGTAGTGTGGAATTAATATAGTGGTGGTGGTAGTAGTAGTGTGGACAACATGGTGGTGGGGGTGGTATGGACATAATATACTTGGACATAAAAGCCAATAAAATATTCTTGGTAATTCAAAATGGCCGGCCTTGTCACATACTGTGTCATGCTGAATCTCCCTGAGAATTACGTTATGGATTCATATGTCTGTGGAATGTTGAACTATAGAACCCCCCCCCCCCCCACACACACACACACACTAATGTTTACACAGACTGGCACTTGCAATGGTGCAATGACTCTGCCTATGTAAGCTACCTACCTACATAAAATTGTAGAATGAGTCACAAAACACAGAGAGAGATGAACTGCTGCCAACAAACAGTATGTACGCCATTGTTCTACATGTTCAAAGTTGCCAAAATGGTAGCTAGTTATTTGTTTGTGGGGAATCTCTGAATCTCTGCTGATGATGTTTTTACGTCAACAGTATTTCCCAAAGAAACATTTAATCAGATCTAAAGATATCATGCAGACAACAATAATACTACAGAGGGCAACATCTATAATATTTCACCTTCACCTACACCACCACCACCATCACCCCCACCATGAGCAACATCATCACCACCATCGCCACTACCCCCCCCCCCCTCACCCCCACCACCACCATCATAATGATGATTACACACACTCCGTATGTTAATATATAATGCAAATGTTTTTACTTAACTCTCTGCACTTAACTTTTTTCTACCTATCTAGATTTTACACATATATATCACCATCATCCTTATCATATTTATGGTTTTTTTCTTCCATACTTACATGGATATATATATATATGTAACAGTAATATACGTGAACGGCAAAGCATAAACGAACTAAGGAAAAAATTAGAGATAAGAGGGATCAGATGTTGTTTACTCGAGAGAAGGCTACGTTGGTATGGACACGTGATGCGCATGAAAGTCGATAGCTGTATAACAAAGTGCAGGGCAATAAAGATAGACGGTAGTCACGGAATAGGCAGACCTAGAAAAACCTGGGACGAGCTGATAAACTCCGACATCACACACTTACACCTCTCCAAGACAATGTCACTGGACCGAGATCTTTGGCGGTACTCAGTAACAGAGAAGACCCGCCTTACCTAAATATATAGTAAAACCTACTCCAGCCAGTAGGCATCTCTAACAAAATACACCCCGTCCCACCCCCACCCCATCCACACCACCCCGTTCTATGTAAAGTTATGTTGGTGCCGCGCCATCGAGGCCGAAACAAATGAGATCGTGTAGGTGTCACGACAAAAAACACACAGTCCACGCTGTAATGTGGCCGTGTAGGCAACACGGTAAAAACCTCCCAGACACACACTGTAAATGTGGTTGGTGTTAGGAAGGGCATCCAACTGTAGAAAACCTGCCAGACAGTCCTATGCGAGCAAGACAATCACTCTTGCCTCAAGTGGGACTACCCCCGTCCAAACCCATGCAAGCGTGGAACACGGACGTTAAACGTTGATGATGATTGATGATGATATATATATATATATATATATATATATATATAAACAACTGATGTTGTTACATTGAGCTATTTATCTTACTGGTAATAAGGTAGTAATAAATTACTGTCTTTCACTATTTAGGGTTTAAAATATATATAACTATAAAAGGTTTTAGTATATACATAACCATAAATAGTATCCTTAATACTATATATATATATATATATATATATATATATATATATATATATAATTATATCATGCTATTAAGTTTGATATAGTCTGGGCTAACACTGGCTACAATCTATCAAAGTTATATATATGTATATATATATATATATATATATATATATATATATATATATATATATATATATATATATATATATATATAGTGCAGATAATAAGGAATTTTATCCATCGAGGTTATGTTGTACCTCCGAGAGGTTAAACCGGTTTAAGCAATCCAAAAGCACTTCATGTCAGTAGTGTATCCCCAGCTAAGTGTTGGTGGTAAGGTGTGATGGAGTTTCCTTTTATGAAATGTTGTTCAAACAGGGTTACTTTCACATAATTGTTTTATTGCATAATATACATTTCAATGGCATGCTTATGCAATGGTCATATCATTGACAGTCTCCCCATGTAATATCATCAGATGCTCATACAATTATGAGGTGTAGTTATGCAAGTGTGCTGATATGCCGCATGCAATGTATTACAATCTTGGTGAAATGTGAGTGAAAATATGCGATACTGAGTCTCATTTCTTATTAATTGTTTCTACTTTAGGCACAAGGCCAGCAATTACCCAGTGCATTACTGGTACTTTATTTTATCGACCCCGTAAGGATGAAAGGCAAAGTCAACCTCGGCGGGATTTGAACTCAGATCGTAAAGGGACGTAACTATGCTGGAAAGCATGGCGTCCGACCCTCTACTGATACTGCCAATCATTTCTTATTAATGTCTGGTGGCAGATGTATCTGCCTTTTGATTGGTGGACTTTCTAGGCTCTGAGAAAAGTTCCTTAATGCTATTGTTGATAAATTTATTCCTTCTAGCTCGGCGAATAAAAAGATAACATTCGTCTATATATATATACGAATCTTATCTTTTTATTCACCGAGCTAGAAGGAATACATATATATATATATATATATATATATATTGAAGAGGTTGGCGCGGGTGGTCTTGTCCAACCTCCCCTTGAGCACATCCCTTATGCCGTTGAACGCCTTCCATCCAGCCCTTACTTTCCGCGAGATCTCCCTCTCAATGTCTCGGCGCATGTTCCCTTCTTGTCCCAGGTAGACGTATTCCTTCACCTCCTCTATTTCATCACCGCCAACCACCATTCGACCTGTTGGTATGTTGTCGGACCGCATGAACTTCGTTTTCATGCGGTTCATCTTGAGGCCTACTGCAGAGCTTTACCTGCAATGTTATATGGCAGTGAAACTTGGGCTACAACGAAGAGAGAAGAGCAGAGGCTGGTAATGGCTCAAAGAGCCATGGAGAGATCAATGTTAGGAATCTCATTGAGAGAGCATATCAGGAGCGAAGTCATCAGACAGAAATCCGGCGTGAGGGATGTCATCACGGAATATATGCGCAGCAAGTTCAGATGGGCTGGACACGCCGTCCGGTTCACTGATAATCGGTGGACCCGAGCAGTTGCCGAGTGGTACCCACGCGAGCAAAAACTACCACTTGGAAGGCCTCCACGAGGGTGGAGTTACGATTTTAAGAATACGATTGGGAATACATGGATGAGGAAAGCACGATCCAGGGAGGAATGGACGGCGTGCTGTGACCAGCGGCGCTGAATGGACGCCCAACAGACTGGTCGGTCAAGGTGATCAAGGTGATATATAGATATATATATATATATATATATATATATATATATACCCATGCTAGCGTGAAATATGGATGTTAAACGATAAATACACACATATTTTCAATCAGAAACATATATATAAGTGAAAATATACAGTTATAAGCACATACATTGCATCCATTAATGCATCGCTATAGAAATCTCTATTCAAAGATATTTCCAGAGATAAGTGAATCCTCATGAGGAAATGCTAAATACTATTAAAAATCTCAAAGGTCCATCTACCATATAGAGAATTGGTGAGATTTGTAATGTAACTTTCTCATTATTTAGTTGGTGTTTGGAATATAACTTAACAAAGGTTCTTACATAAAATTATGATGAAAGGGTTTTAGATAAATATCTATGTATGTATGTGTAGACCCATAACTCCTGAGGATGTCAACGGGGTGCTATTGACATACTTTATTTCTAGAGCATTTTAAAACCTGGCGGAGCCCGGTACTAGATAGGTACTTGACCCCAGTACTAGATAGGTACTTTTTTATCGACCTTGATTGGATGAAAGGCAAAGTTGACCTCGGCAGTATTTAAACTCAGAGATCCGGAATGAATACTGCAAAGCATTCTATCTGACATTCTAACGATTGCTAATTAATTGCCTTTTAAATGAATATAAAGTTAAAAACTACTAATTACATGCTTTAGAATTACACCCCAAACACACACTACTATATAACAATAACCAAATGTACACTAATTACTCGTATGTGGCAGGGTGGGTGGGGTCGATAGATGACATCAAGCTACAGCCATTATACTATGTGTATTTTTTAAAATATATGCAGGCACATGGCTTAGTGGTTAGAGCATTGGCCTTGCAATCGAAAGGTTGTGAGTTCAATTCTCAGACCGGGTGATGTGTTGTTTCCTTGAGCAAGACACTTTATTTCACATTGCTCCAGTTCACTCAGCTGTAGAAATGAGATGATAGGGATCCCAGTCCCTATCACTCCACTGCAAAGTGATCGTGGAGGTGCCACGGCAAAAAAGCACCCAGCACTCACTGTAAATGAGGTTGGCGTTAGGAAGGGCATCCAGCTGTAGAAATCAAGCCAGAATCAGTTCCCGTCCCACCCTTGCAAGCAGGGAAAAGTGGACGTAAATTGAAATGAAATTGAAATGATATATCTATACATATATGTGTTTGATGTGTCTGTATGTATGCATGTATATTTTGATTTCCATGTGTCTAACACACATGGACATGCCCACAAAGTCAGAAAACAGCACAGTTCCCATGACTTTCGGAAACAGTTGTTAGCTGTCGAGACACTGCATCCTTTAAAACCTCCATGCTTCCCGAGACTCGCCAACACTACACCTAATGTTCCCCCTCCATACACATACACACATGTATATCATGACTCATACACTATTCACTTCCCTGACATTTGTGCATTATTCTATGTACTATACATGCACCTTTGACGAGTTGTAGTGCACCTGAGCACTGTACACAATAATTTCATTATTATATTATTATTATTTATTGGCAGTATCGGTAGAGGGTTGGACGCCATGCTTTCCAGCATAGTTACGTCCCTTTACGATCTGAGTTCAAATCCCGCCGAGGTTGACTTTGCCTTTCATCCTTACGGGGTTGATAAAATAAAGTACCAGTAATGCACTGGGTAATTGCTGGCCTTGTGCCTAAAGTAGAAACAATTATTATTTATACACAAAGAAACACACACACACTCATTTTGTATCTGCAGCACTTGATTGGACAATATCCAGGAGATACAAAATAGAAACTCTCCACCCTTGCCAATCAGATAATATCATTTCTTACATTTTATTTGCCTAACTCTATGCCATTTATTATTATTATTATTATTATTATTATCATTTCTGTAAACAAATCTGTTTTATCTGAAACATCATATACCCTAACTCCTACTGCTCCCCATGATATCTCACCACAAGCCTCTTGCTGTCACTCTGTCTAGCAAGATGAAGACACACACACACACACACACACACTTATTTAACCGCCAACCCACCCCCGCATACATACATTGAGATGCTTGCCCATAGACATTACGTAAAAACAACAAATACACAAGTACAAATATCCATGCACACACATATACTAACAGGCACACACACACACACACACACATACATACACACACACACATACACATACTAACATATATATACACACTAAAAATACACAGCACACATACTGACAGGCATACACACATACTAACATATATATACACACTAAAAATACACAGCACACACATACTGACAGGCATACATACATACTAACATATATATATATACACACTAAAAATACACAGCACACATACTGACAGGCATACACACATACTAACATATATATACACACTAAAAATACACAGCACACACATACTGACAGGCATACATACATACTAACATATATATACACACTAAAAATACACAGCACACACATACTGACAGGCATACATACATACTAACATATATATATATACACACTAAAAATACACAGCACACATACTGACAGGCATACATACATACTAACATATATATATATACACACTAAAAATACACAGCACACATACTGACAAGCATACATACATACTAACATATATATATATACACACTAAAAATACACAGCACACACATACTGACAAGCATACATACATACTAACATATGTATACACACTAAAAATACACAGCACACACATACTGACAAGCATACATACATACTAACATATATATATATACACACTAAAAATACACAGCACACACATACTGACAAGCATACATACATACTAACATATATATATATACACACTAAAAATACACAGCACACACATACTGACAAGCATACATACATACTAACATATATATATATACACACTAAAAATACACAGCACACATACTGACAAGCATACATACATACTAACATATATATATATACACACTAAAAATACACAGCACACACATACTGACAGGCATACATACATACTAACATATGTATACACACTAAAAATACACAGCACACACATACTGACAAGCATACATACATACTAACATATATATACACACTAAAAATACACAGCACACACATACTGACAAGCATACATACATACTAACATATATATACACACTAAAAATACACAGCACACACATACTGACAAGCATACATACATACTAACATATATATATATACACACTAAAAATACACAGCACACACATACTGACAAGCATACACACATACTAACATATATATACACACTAAAAATACACAGCACACACATACTGACAGGCATACATACATACTAACATATATATACACACTAAAAATACACAGCACACACATACTGACAGGCATACACACATACTAACATATATATACACACTAAAAATACACAGCACACACATACTGACAGGCATACACACATACTAACATATATATACACACTAAAAATACACAGCACACATACTGACAGGCATACATACATACTAACATATATATATATACACACTAAAAATACACAGCACACATACTGACAGGCATACATACATACTAACATATATATATATACACACTAAAAATACACAGCACACATACTGACAGGCATACATACATACTAACATATATATATATACACACTAAAAATACACAGCACACACATACTGACAAGCATACACACATACTAACATATATATACACACTAAAAATACACAGCACACATACTGACAAGCATACATACATACTAACATATATATACACACTAAAAATACACAGCACACACATACTGACAGGCATACACACATACTAACATATATATACACACTAAAAATACACAGCACACACATACTGACAAGCATACATACATACTAACATATATATACACACTAAAAATACACAGCACACACATACTGACAAGCATACACACATACTAACATATATATATATACACACTAAAAATACACAGCACACATACTGACAGGCATACATACATACTAACATATGTATATATACACACTAAAAATACACAGCACACACATACTGACAAGCATACATACATACTAACATATATATATATACACACTAAAAATACACAGCACACACATACTGACAGGCATACACACATACTAACATATATATATATACACACTAAAAATACACAGCACACACATACTGACAAGCATACACACATACTAACATATATATATATACACACTAAAAATACACAGCACACACATACTGACAAGCATACACACATACTAACATATATATATATACACACTAAAAATACACAGCACACACATACTGACAAGCATACACACATACTAACATATATATACACACTAAAAATACACAGCACACACATACTGACAGGCATACACACATACTAACATATATATATATACACACTAAAAATACACAGCACACACATACTGACAAGCATACATACATACTAACATATATATACACACTAAAAATACACAGCACACACATACTGACAGGCATACATACATACTAACATATATATACACACTAAAAATACACAGCACACACATACTGACAGGCATACACACATACTAACATATGTATACACACTAAAAATACACAGCACACACATACTGACAGGCATACACACATACTAACATATATATATATACACACTAAAAATACACAGCACACATACTGACAGGCATACATACATACTAACATATATATACACACTAAAAATACACAGCACACACATACTGACAGGCATACATACATACTAACATATATATACACACTAAAAATACACAGCACACACATACTGACAGGCATACATACATACTAACATATATATATATACACACTAAAAATACACAGCACACATACTGACAAGCATACATACATACTAACATATATATATATACACACTAAAAATACACAGCACACACATACTGACAAGCATACATACATACTAACATATATATACACACTAAAAATACACAGCACACACATACTGACAGGCATACATACATACTAACATATATATATATACACACTAAAAATACACAGCACACATACTGACAAGCATACATACATACTAACATATATATATATACACACTAAAAATACACAGCACACACATACTGACAAGCATACATACATACTAACATATATATACACACTAAAAATACACAGCACACACATACTGACAGGCATACACACATACTAACATATATATATATACACACTAAAAATACACAGCACACACATACTGACAAGCATACACACATACTAACATATATATACACACTAAAAATACACAGCACACATACTGACAAGCATACATACATACTAACATATATATATATACACACTAAAAATACACAGCACACACATACTGACAAGCATACATACATACTAACATATATATACACACTAAAAATACACAGCACACATACTGACAAGCATACATACATACTAACATATATATATATACACACTAAAAATACACAGCACACACATACTGACAAGCATACATACATACTAACATATGTATACACACTAAAAATACACAGCACACACATACTGACAGGCATACATACATACTAACATATATATATATACACACTAAAAATACACAGCACACATACTGACAAGCATACATACATACTAACATATATATATATACACACTAAAAATACACAGCACACATACTGACAAGCATACATACATACTAACATATATATATATACACACTAAAAATACACAGCACACACATACTGACAGGCATACATACATACTAACATATATATATATACACACTAAAAATACACAGCACACATACTGACAAGCATACATACATACTAACATATATATATATACACACTAAAAATACACAGCACACACATACTGACAGGCATACATACATACTAACATATATATACACACTAAAAATACACAGCACACACATACTGACAGGCATACACACATACTAACATATATATATATACACACTAAAAATACACAGCACACACATACTGACAGGCATACACACATACTAACATATATATATATACACACTAAAAATACACAGCACACATACTGACAGGCATACATACATACTAACATATATATATATACACACTAAAAATACACAGCACACATACTGACAGGCATACATACATACTAACATATATATATATACACACTAAAAATACACAGCACACACATACTGACAAGCATACATACATACTAACATATATATACACACTAAAAATACACAGCACACACATACTGACAAGCATACATACATACTAACATATATATACACACTAAAAATACACAGCACACATACTGACAAGCATACATACATACTAACATATATATATATACACACTAAAAATACACAGCACACACATACTGACAGGCATACACACATACTAACATATATATACACACTAAAAATACACAGCACACACATACTGACAGGCATACATACATATATATACTAAAAATACACAGCACACACATACTAACAGAAGCACACACACATACTGAATGGCACATACATACTATAAATACACAACACTCTCAGACAATATATACCACAACAAACCTTTACAGAAATGCATACAATTAGGTATGCATTAACTTATAAGTTATATATGCATATAATATGCAACATCATCATCATCACTGTTTAATGTTTATTTTTCCTTGCTTTTATGGGTTAGACAGGTCGTCCACACTGAGAAAAGTCTGGCCAGTTGGCTGTGCCATACCTTGCCAAAATGGAACTTTATTTTGACTGTTTTTTTTACAGCTGGATATCCTTCTTAATGTACATATAGTATATATATTATATATAATATATATAAATAAAATATATATATCGCCTTGCCTATGTACAAAGCGAAACCTACAGTCAGTAGGCACCTCTTAACCAAATATATACCCCATTCCACTACCCCTACTCCCACCAACACCACCCTTTCTCTGTAGAGTTATGTTGGTACCACAACATCCAGTTCAAAATAAATGAGGTCGTGTAGCTGTCACGACAAAAAGAACACAGTCCACACTGTAATGTGGCCGTGTAGGTAACACGGTAAAAACCTCCCAGTCCACACTGTAAACGTGGTTGGTGTTAGGAAGGGCATCCAGCCGTAGAAAACCTGCCAGACAGTCCTATACGAGCAAGACAACCATTCTTGCCTCAAGTAGGACAACTCCCGTCTAAACCCATGCTAGTGTGGAAGATAGACGTTGAACGATGATGATGATGATGGTGGATGGGTGCTACACGAGAATGCTGAGGATGGCTCTGAACATTAATCAGTATACACTGAGGATGAAAAACTCAGAGCTGTATGGGAGCCCCCCAAAAGTCAGCTCAAAAGTGACACAGAGGAGACTGAGGTTAGCCGGACATGCTCACCGACATCCAGAGTTGACACTGCACTCAGTGCTCCTGTGGGAGCCCCTGCAAGGACACACTGGAAGAGGAAGACCAAGGTTAACGTATGTTGATGCCCTAAGGACAGACACTGGTCTGTTGGAGACGCAGGACATGGCAGCGATAATGAGGGACAGAGACTGCTGGAGAGAACTCGTCCATGGATCTTGGGAATTTTACCCGCCCTAGAATATATAATATATAAATTATATATCATATATATATTTATATATATATGTGTGTATGTATATATATCAGATTGGAGGCAGTAAAAACCAGTTAGACCATTACTCACCAGAGTACTTGATGATACTAGGGGTGGCAGAGTGCATAATATTAAAAAAATTCAGGTCACCCCGATGGCTGAGCTACGGCCGTTTCAACTGCTGTTTTTATATATATATATATATAATATAATATATATGTACAGATATATGTATGCATATAATATATATGTACAGATATATGTATGCATATAATATATATGTACAAATATATATGTACATATAGTATATGTGTACACATATATGATTTGAGGGAGGATGGTGTATCATCTATTTGAGTGTGGATGGTATATCTTCACTACCCTCACCATCACCATCATCACTACCACCACACACACACACTCCACCACCACCACCACCACCACCATCATCACACACACACTCCACCACCACCACCACCACCACCACACACTCCACCACCACCACCACCACCACCACACACTCCACCACCACCACCACCACCACACACTCCACCACCACCACCACCACCACCACCACCACCACACACTCCACCACCACCACCACCACCACCACCACACACTCCACCACCACCACCACCACCACACACTCCACCACCACCACCACCACCACCACACACTCCACCACCACCACCACCACACACTCCACCACCACACACTCCACCACCACCACCACCACCACACACTCCACCACCACCATCACCACCACCACCACACACTCCACCACCACCATCACCACCACCACCACACACTCCACCACCACCACCACCACCACCACCACACACTCCACCACCACCACCACCACCTCCATAAAGTTTCCATACAAAGTATCATTTCATAAGCATCCTGGAATGTTTTGGCAGACATTTCCAACTATCATTTCAAGTGAAAAGTTCAAAACAACAAAGTTTTGTTTTAATAACTGCTGGTAATATGGAACCCCGACCAATATCTTGGAATTAGAAATTTAACAGGCGGAACCTCTTTCAAATGCCAGGCTGCCAAAATAAACAGACAGTGACAAAATATGTTTAAAACTTTATACACCAATAGATTTCAAATATTTTCCATAATGACACATATCCTAAACATAACTCCCCCGCCCCTCTCTCTCTCTCTCTGCATGTATGTCATCATCATCATCATCATCATCATCATCATCATCATCATTGTTTAATGTCCATCTTCCACTCTAGCAAATATATATACATATATATATATATACACACACACATATATATATATATATATATATGTGTGTGTATACAAAATGTAAATGGAAACAACAAAGCAAACAGCACAGTACAATGAAGAAATATATTAGTTTAACGCTTGATATAGCAAGAAAAGTGTCTTTACATTTCGGACACTAAGCCTTCATCAGAAGATAGAATGAGGAATAAAAGATGAAATATGAACTTTTCAGAACAAAGGGTGTTGGACTTAGAATCATTATGTCATGGGTTCGATTCCTGGATTGAGTTATATGTTGTGTTCTTGAGCAAAACACTTCATTTCACGTTGCCCCAGTATACTCAGCTAAAAATGACTATCAGCAATAGCCGAGGATGTAATAACTCTGCGACGGACTGGTGTCTTGTATTCTCAGTGGCTTATCACCATGGAAACTGGGAGAAGAGCCAACCTGATAAGCCTCCAGGCTTGAAGGCACAACACAGCACCAGCGACTGAATATTAATTGCTCACCCTGTTGCTGGGTGTCAGGCAACTTACTAACTCAATCATTTACACTCTTAGTTAATCTTAATTCTTAACACCCAGTAATGATTCAGCAAAAAATATCTAAAAACGGGGGGATTTGTTAACTTCAAATGTTTATATTATCTTTACCAGTGGACAGATCATTGTGAAAATGTGTAACATTAAGTGAAAGACTTTAATGTGATGCTGCTGTAGTGTTCTTTGGTACATTTGAAGAATATCTTGCTAATGTGGTTTCATATGGTACAGAATATTAAGAGTTAAATTCAAATAAATTATGGAAATAGAATTTTGTTACCAGAAATATAGAATTACTGTATTTAATCAAGTATAATCAAGTATATGGAGGCACATGGCTTAGTGGTTAGAGCATTGGCCTTTCAATCGAAAGGTTGTGAGTTCAATTCTCAGACCAGGTGATGTGTTGTTTCCTTGAGCAAGACACTTTATTTCACATTGCTCCAGTTTACTCAGCTGTAGAAATGAGATGATAGGGACTGGGGTCCATATCATTCCACTGCAAAGTGGTCGTAGAGGTGCCATGGCAAAAAAGCACCCAGCACTCACTGTAAATGAGGTTGGTGTTAGGAAGGGCATCCACCTGTAGAGATCAAGCCAGAATTAGTTCCCGTCCCACCCTTGCAAGCAGGGAGAAAGCGGACGTAAAATGATGATGATAATTTGAAAAATTTAATATGCAAAACTCGAGTCAAAACTGGGGATAACATTACATATAAATGTAACAACACAAAGACACTGAAGGCAATAACCCTGAAATGTCTAACAACTAATATATTCACTTCATTGCCTGCAGCTATGAAACACTTTATGCATGGGAAATACATCCAGTGGCAATAATTAATTCTGTTAGTCTGTCAGTGGTGCATGTGATGAAACAATCTATTATTTAAAAATGATGACTTAATTTAAAAGTTTACAGCTTAAAGCTACATTAAAGCTACATTATTGACATATGTTAGCAATGTAAGGAATACGTAGTATCATCATTATCATAGATTCCCATGGGCGGTGAATTGGCAGTATTGGTAGCGGGTCGGATGCCATGCTTTGACGCATAGAGTTACGGCCCTTGCCATTCTGAGTTCAAATCCCGCCGAGGTTAACTTTGCCTTTCATCCTTACGGGGTCGATAAAATAAAGTACCAGTAATGTACTGGGTAATTGCTGGCCTTGTGCCAAAAGTAGAAACAATTATCATAGATTCCCAAGGGTCTGTGGATGTCTTCTGAAATTTCCTCCAAGCAGTTCCATCCTCCTTCATTCTGATAGCTTCCCAGGGATTTCTGTCAGTCCATATGCAGATGTTGCTCATCCAGCACATTCTTGGCCACCCTCTTTCCCCTGCTACCTGGTACATGTCCATATATTACACTGCTCATCTATCTGAAGTCCTTGGAGTCCCTCTTTCCCCTGCTACCTGGTACATGTCCATATATTACACTGCTCATCTATCTGAAGTCCTTGGAGTCCCTCTTTCCCCTGCTACCTGGTACATGTCCATATATTACACTGCTCATCTATCTGAAGTCCTTGGAGTCCCTCTTTCCCCTGCTACCTGGTACATGTCCATATATTACACTGCTCATCTATCTGAAGTCCTTGGAGTCCCTCTTTCCCCTGCTACCTGGTACATGTCCATATATTACACTGCTCATCTATCTGAAGTCCTTGGAGTCCCTCTTCCCCTGCTACCTGGTACATGTCCATATATTACACTGCTCATCTATCTGAAGTCCTTGGAGTCCCTCTTCCCCTGCTACCTGGTACATGTCCATATATTACACTGCTCATCTATCTGAAGTCCTTGGAGTCCCTCTTTCCCCTGCTACCTGGTACATGTCCATATATTACACTGCTCATCTATCTGAAGTCCTTGGAGTCCCTCTTTCCCCTGCTACCTGGCACACTTCATGTATTACAGTGCTCGCCAGTCTCAAATACTTGGGGTATCTCAGTACATGTCCAAAATACTTGAGCTTGCCATCTTGTGCTATCTATAGCATGGATTTCTGTGCTGCATCAGTTTTTTTCCTTCACTTGTTTCTGAACTCACTCTAACCACTAAGCCACGACCAACAAGATGATAAGATAATAGGATGGAACATTGATGAAAAGCTTAAATAAGTGAAATAGCTGGAAGTGTTTTGAGAATCAGATGGTGAATCAGAAGTTGATGGTTTTTAAGTGATAAACTCATTTTATGAACCTACGCTACAGATTTTGTTTTGTTAATAAAAGATACAGATAGAATTTATTTTAAAGAAATTTAAGAACTGCATAAATCTTTTAGGTAGTTGCCAAGATCTAATATTTAATGTTCTCTGAGTCTGAGAAGCATTTGTAATGGTTATTTTTAACATTTTATGTTTTAACTCCTTTAACTATCTTTTACACTGCAAGCACACATAGTATTTGACAGAAAATGTAAACTTACTGCACAATCTTAAATTTAGAACTACACAAACAATGTTCAGTTACATATTAAAATAATCACTGGTTACTAAGCAAAAACATCAACCACATCAATTTTTATGTTAGCATCTATACTATGCTGGTTTCTTATAAAAATATAAAGAACTTTACTTGGGGGACATATGATAGGTTAAAATATATTATTGATTTTTAGCTAAAAGAAGTAAGGGTTGCATAATATATGGGATTGCAAACAATTATGATGACTGAAGAAGAATATTTACCTGAATGAAGAACTGAAGTGTTTTTACTTGAAATCATCCTTGGACACCCCATTATTTAAGTACTGGTTTTAATCCCTTTACCCTTTCCTTACCATAATTCTAATGAATTTATGGTTTCCAAATAATTTTGAAAATAATAAAGAATTTCGAAAGATTTAGTAATGTAACTAACAGCTTTTTTTTTTTAAGATGGTGTTTGGAGCATAACTTAACCCTTTAGCATTTGCATTACTCTACTATTATAGTTTCATGGTAAAGGCTTTATCTCACATAATATGGAATCTACGAAATTTTGATATTATTATTTATTTTGAGAGGTTAACTTTGCCTTTCATCCTTACGGGGTCGATAAAATAAAGTACCAGTAATGTACTGGGTAATTGCTGGCCTTGTGCCAAAAGTAGAAACAATTATTTATTTTGAGAACAAAACCTTAATGTCAGTATGATTGGCTGGTTATGGCCAGTTTAAACAGAAAGAGGTGAGAGAATTCTGGCCAGATATGGTCAGTTTAAATGCTAAAGGGTTAAAGGTACTTCCATAAAATTGTGATAGAAAGTTTTTAGAGGTTGTGAAGACTGATGTTAAAAAGCTAAACTTTACCTAAAGATCACGAGGAGTGGCGCTATGCAGTGCTGAAGAAGACCCGACCTGCAGTATACAATATGACCTGACCAACCTGCCCGTTCCACTAGCACTCCCTAACAACATCATTATTTCAACCACCCCAGGGCGGTGGATTGGCAGTATCGGTAGAGAGTCGGACGCCATGCTTTCCAGCATCGTTACGTCCCTTTACGTTCTGAGTTCAAATCCCCCCGAGGTTTACTTTGCCTTTCATCCTTACGGGGTCGATAAAATAAAGTACCAGTAATGCACTGGGTAATTGCTGGCCATGTGCCTAAAGTAGAAACAATTATTTCAACCACCCCTGCATGCCCCCCTCCTCATTCCTTGCAGCTGCCACCGTGCCCACCCTGAGAAGAGGCTGGTGATGGGAAGGGCATTCAGCCATGGAGGGTTTGCCAAACAAAGGATCAGGAGTACCCTACAGTCATGTCAAGGACATGAGCCTCCCTAGTGTTGGTGATCTCCATGATAAATAAACCCAGTAAGTGATGTAAAGTAGTAGTAGTAGTAGTAGTAGTAGTAGTAGTAGTAGTAGTACATGTGAGGCTTATTTATGCTTGCTTGATGCCAAACACTACTACTTCTACCACTATGACCACAACCACCACTACCACTGATACTACTACTATTACTATGACCACCATCACCACCACCACCACCATCATTGCTGTCGCAGCTGCTGATATTACTACTACTACTACTACTACTACTACTACTACTACTACAACAATTGTTACTATGAGTAGGAGAAGGTGTTGGTGTTGCGGCAGTAGTAGTGATTGCAGTGTGTGGGATGATGTGGCAAGGAGGGAGGGTGAGGCTGTGTATGCAAAGACAAGAGAATGTTGAGTGAATGTGGGGGAGGAACAGGTGCAACTGGATTTGAAAGCCTAGAGGAAGACGAGCACTGAGGTTTTGATTCAACTACCACTACTACTACTACTACTACTACTACTACCACCACCACCACCACCACCACCACTACTACTACTACTACCACTACTACTACTACTACTACTACTACTACTACCAATAATAATAGTTGCTTATTTAGGCACAAGGCAACAATCTTTTGAGGAGAGGAAAGCCTATTAAATCAACCCCAGTGCGTTACTGGTACTTTATTTTATTAACCCCGTAAGGATGAAATGCAAAGCTAACCTCTGCAGGTTTTGAATAACAATAATAATAAGATAATGGCCTCTTTAATTGCAAATACATATACATACATATATGTGTGTGTGTGTGTGTGTGAGGGGGGGGGGGGTTGCCATCTGAAGAGCTCAGGCTCTCATAACTGATAGTCCTCAGTGAAATGTATATACAGGTGTTTTAAATAAATCTGAATCAACTGAATATGGCCTCCGATCTTTTATTAATATATATATATATCAGTTCCCGTCCCACCCTTGCAAGCAGGGAAAAAGTGGACGTTAAATGAAATGATGAAAATGATGAAATATATATATATGCACATGCACACACAAAAACCTACATAAAAATTTCACAGACACATGCAGGCACACACACATCCACTTCCATCAATGATACACCAACCACACACACAGTGAGAAGCAATAATGCACACCCATGAAATGCACCCCATCTGTGCATAGATAGCAACACCCATATCACACATGGACTCTCCAAAGTGAAAAAAAAAGTGAATTTCATCACTTTGAAAGTAGCATCCATGGAACAGCCAATTTCATAAATTCAACCTAAAAATATACTTTAAAAAATTCGACCTTTGCACTAGTGTATGCAGTATCTTTTGAGAATGCCCCCTCAGGCATTTTCCCAGCGGCCTGGAGGCAATCCATAATACTACAAATGATACCTCAGTCTGGCTCACCAATCCCGATTTTTTTCTCTAACCATTGTGCATATGTTATACAAGAAGAGCATCTTTTGTCATAAGCCTCATATAAGTTTCTTATTTGAATCATCCCAGGTATTTCATCCTGTCCCCAGCCACTTGAATATGCCCCAGATTTTTACATCTTTAGCTTCCTTCAGTCAATGACTCAGACATTTAATTTGCAGGAAAAGAGTTCAGTTCTTAATGTTCAAAATGTTGTGAAAAAAAGAAAGAAAAAAAGAAAGAAAAAAAAAAAAAAAACAATAAAGACTTTGAAAAAAAAAGGTTCTTTTAAAAGGAAGAAAAGAAAAAAAAGAAATCAAATATATAAATAACAACAATGAAAGAAATAAATTCATCACCTGATGTTAACATCACCACCCCCATCACTCCATCCTTACCACCACCATCACCGACACCATGACCAACATAACCATCATGATCATCATTATAAATTTCCCATTTTCTTGTTTTTTTTTAATATACCTTTTAACAACTGAACTGAACAACAAAATATTGATTACTTTACTACATGGCAGAAATAGGGGAGGGGGAGCGAGTAAGGGAATGGAACCCAGAAAAAAAAGAAAGAATATACAACAATAATAATAATAATAATAATAATAATAATAAATAAGTGAATAAATGAATAAATAAATAAATAAATAAATAAATGAATAGAAATGATGATAATAGTGGTAATAATAGGATGAATAATAACAAAAACGCGGGAAATAAACGGATGCAAAAACGATAATGATGATGATAGTTATGAAAGTAAGGAAAAAGAGGAGAGAAACCCCCCTCCATAAAGAAATACAACATATTTCATTAAATGATCAATTCTACTAGTCTCGAATTCCAATCAGCCAATTATTTAATTCAGGTCTAGAATAAATTTAAAAAAAAATATATATGTATAAAAGTTGAAATTAAAATCTTTATCAGTCTATGTTTTTTTAAACATTACTTTTTTCGTTGTTTGTTTTGGTTTCTTCAATGTATTAAACAATTTTTTCTAACCTCTGTTTGAACTGGCATTCAACATATTTGTGGGCCTTTACATTCTTTAAGAAACATTCCAACATCTCTTTGAGATAACTCAAATAAGTGATGTAGTTGTACACTTGTACACTCCCAATCAAATGCAGTTATTTCTTTTCTACCCATTTAACTTCACCATTCATTCTTTGGAGGCAGGATAGGATTGATAAAATAAACTACCAGTCCAGGACAGTTAATAAAATAAAATAAAGTATCATCCAGGATAGCTAACAAAATAAAGTGGAAAGAGTGTTGGACTTATGATCATAATGTTGTACTGTTCAGCTGTCATTATTCTTTCAAGTTTTCAGGTGAATTGGCAGTATCGGTAGAGGGTCGGACATGCTTTCCAGCATAGTTACGTGCCTTTACAATCTGAGTTCAAATCCCACCAAGGTTAACTTTGCCTTTCATCCATACGGGGTCGATAAAATAAAGTACCAGTAATGTACTGGGTAATTGCTGGCCTTATGCCAAAAGTAGAAACAATTATTCTTTCAAGTTTTCTGAACTACCAGATGTCTTGATGTTCATCTTCCAAGCTAAATGTTCATTCACCAGTTGTTTGGGTGTCAGTTTTCTTCCAGATGTCTGGATTTCAGTAATTCTTCAGTAAAGGTGCCAACAGACAACTGTATTTGTTTGGCATATCTGAACTCAATTCTACCTGTTTACTTAATTTACATGAACATAAAACCCTAGCACTGACTACCTGTTTAGATTCATGTGTGCCAATCTAATACATACATACAAACACAAATACATATATATATATATATATATATGGTGGCTGCCAACTCGTTTTCGAGTACAGCCACTACTTTATATCCATGTAGGAGAACCCCTACCGATGCACTGAACAAGTGTGACTTTTTAGTCCAGCCAGCGACTTGAAAACTCTGGTACAAACACTACACTTGTGACAATTATTGACACATAGTGCTGGGCCCATGGTACCATGTGACGACAAGTGCAGAGAGATCTCCAGATATAAAGCAATGCCTGTGCCGTGAAGCTTTTATAGTGAGCAAAGGCACTGCACAAAGCCAGTCCCACTCTCTTAACCAAGATGATATTTACCAAAAAAGAAGAACAAGTCAACATCATTGGATACCATCAGGGTTGCAGGTGTTATATCAGAGTTTTCCTTCTCCTAGAATTCTGCCTTGACAAAGGCTAAGGGGTCATCTCTCCCGGTGATTTTGAATGGCCATTGACTCTTAAGAGCTCCTTTGCCCTTTGACAGGTTTTGTTTTTAGTCCTGTAGGATGTCCAAAGTCACCCTCCTCACCAAGAAACCTTGGTGGGGTTGCCAGTTTAGTCGCCAACGACCCGACCATGGGACATATATATATATATATATATATATATATATATATATATATATATATATATATATACATATATATATATATACATACATACATACATAAACACATGCATACTTACATGTAAGAAATGTCTAGTTTACGGTATACATATTCAAACACACACACAGAGACAGAGACACACACACACAGACACACATGCACACACACAGACACACACAGACACACATGCACACACACAGAGACACACATGCACACACACAGACACACACAGACACACATGCACACACACAGAGACACTCATGCACACACACAGACACACGTGAACATGCACACACACACACACACATGCACACACTCAGACACACATGCACACGCAGACACACATGCACACAGACACACATGCACACACTCAGACACACACATGCAGACACACACATACACATGCATACACACAGACATACACAGACACACATGCATACACACAGACACACATGCACACACACACACACATGCACACACATGCACACACATACACACACACACACACACACACACACACACACACACACACACACACACACACACACACACACACACACATGCACACACAGATGCAACAGGTTGGTGTTTGTTATTGACATTTAGAAATAAAATCATTTTTTTTTTTTGACATTTCTCAACCATTTCCAAAGAACACTCCAGATAGAAGTGGTACAATGAAACTGTCATTAAGTAATACTTTCTAAATACTGTCTCTGTTGAACACAACTGACCTTTACAAGAAATTCTTCTCACAGTGTGGCCATTTATGTCTTTTCAACATTTGGACATGTTATAAGTATTATTAAACACATATGTCTGTCTGTCTGTCAACAATCTATGTGTGTGTATGTTTGTGACTGTGTGTGGTATATAGTTTAATACATTTACAAGTAGGGCATAAAACAAAAAACAAAAAAAACAAAAAAAAAAACAAAACAAAACAAAACAAAACAGAGCAGAACTCCTTATGAGGGTCAAACCATATATCTGTGATATACCGGGTGACCGAGTTACCAGTTAAACCAAAGTGCTTCTGTGTGATTTAACACTTTTGCTATCATATTTCTAATATTTCAAAAACACTGCCTATGATTTTTTTAATTGTTTTGAAAATAATCAAAAATTTGGTGGGATTTAGTAATATACTATCATTATCATCATCATCATCATCATCATCACCACTGTTTAACATCAATTTTTCCACGCTAGCATGGGTTAGACGACTGTATAAACTCGAATATAAGCAGATATAGATATAAGCTGATCCTACTATTTTATGTCTGAGAAATGGGTAAAAATCCAAACCTTCTTTACATAGAATTTGAAGTTGGTGAAAATCTTCAAAATATTGACCACACTGATTTTTTTGGTAACATATTTTTCGGCTTATATTTGAGTATATAAGGTAACTAAATTTCTCATTATTGATTTCTAATTCAAGCACAAGGCCAGCAAATTTTGGGGGTGGGGGGTGGAGAGCAAAGTTGATTAAATCAACCCAAGTACTTGACTGGTACTTTATTTTATCGATTCCCTGTGGGTTGGAAGGCAAAGTGGTACTTGGTGAGATTTGAACTGAGAATCTAGAGTCAGAACAAATGACACTCTACTGATTCTACCAATCCACCGCCCTCTAACTTCTCATTATTAAGCTGGTGTCGGGGTGGTGGATTGGCAGTTTCGATAGAGGGTTGGACGCCATGCTTTGGGGCATAGAGTATGACCCTTTATGATCTGAGTTCAAATCCCGCCGAAGTTAACTTTGCCTTTCATCCTTACGGGGTCGATAAAATAAAGTACCAGTCACGCACCGGGGTCGATTTAATTGACTTTCCCCTCCCCCATAATTGCTGGCCTTGTGCCTATATAAGAAACCATTATTAAGCTGGTGTCAAGGGGAGTGCATTGGCAGTACCAGTAGAGTGTTAAACAACATGTTTTGTGGCATAGAGTTACATCTCTTTACGTTCTGAGTTCAAATCCCACCAAGTTTAGCTTTGCCTTTCATTCTTATGTGGTCAATAAAATAAAGTACCAGTAAGGCACTGGCATCGATTGTATCAAATTTCTTCTACCCTAAAATTGTTGGCCTTGTCCCTAAATCAGAAACCATTATTTGTTGTATAAATAGAGCAGTAGATTGGCAATATCGGTAGAGCGTCAGACAACATGACTTGCATCATATAGTTATGGCCCTTTACATTCTGAGTTCAAATACCGCCGGGATAGCTTTGCCTTTCATCCTTACAGGGTCGATAAAATAAAGTACCAGTAATGCACTGAGGTAAATTTAATTGAATTTCCCCTTCCCCAAAAATTGTTGGCATTGTGCCTAAATCAGAAGCCAATATTAAGTTGGTGTCAAGGGTGGTGGGTTGGTAGGATCGGTAGAGCATTGGACAAAATGTTTTGCAGTGTTTACTTATGACTTTCTACATTCTGAGTTCAAAACCTGCTGAAGTAAATTTAACTTTCATCCTTCCATGGTCGAAAAATAAAGTATAGATGTTGATAAATTTGACTTTTCCCTTTCACCAAATTTCTAACTCTTGTGTCAATGTTAGAAAGAGTTTATTAAGCTGGTGTTTGGAGTATAACTGAATAAAATGTATTTACATAAAATTACAATGGAAAATCTTTAGATAAATATAAACACTTTAAAACACAGAGCTTTGTATCATAAAACTAGGGACAGTTTCCTGTGGTTTGGTATTAAAAAGGTAAACCATCAAATTAATACTTATAAATGCTTTACTTGTTAAGCTAGCATTGTTTGACTTAATTTATCTCAAAGTATTAATTATATGAGTTAAGTACTAATTACATGGTTAATGTCGTTTTCTGCTGTACGATAAATATACGGTTTGATTTCCATAGACAGTTCTGTTTCACTTCTTAATTTGTTATTTTTTCTGTTTGAAACTGAGTGTCTGAGACGGAATATTCTTGTAGAATGTTCTTTTTGGAGTCATATTCCAATTCTGCGTTCACTTACAGTAAAACAAAATTTGGCTTGATAAACACATAGACACATAGCTGATAGTATTGAAGGGATGGGTTTAAAATAAACTGACTGATACACCAGTCAAAAAAGTAAAAAAAAATGGAAGTAAAAATAAAATCAACAGATATGAACATAACAGCTGGAAAACAGATATTGTTAATCAAAAAGAAGAACAAATTCTTAAGCCAATATAAACAAAAAAATTACTCCTAAGTTCTTGTTTACTTTATTTGGAAACCTTTCTACACCTAGGTCAGTTTATAAATCAACAAAAAGTTAAAGGACATAATAATTCCTGAGGGAAGCCTTACACACGTCTTGGTCTTGGGCGTTATAAGCCTGGTGGAGCCCATCCCTCTCCAGGCTGGGACGCAGCTCATTTCTTCAACAGAGAGAGAGGGGATATATATATATATATATATATATATATATATATATAGAGAGAGAGAGAGAGATAGAGAGAGAGAGGGAGGTGGGATACAGAGAGATGGAGAGAGAGAGAGAGAGAGAGAGAGAGAGAGAGAGAGAGAGAGAGAGAAAGAGAGAGAGAGAGAGAGATGGAAGAAATGGTTAGGGAAGGGGAGGAAGAGAGAGAGAGAGAGAGAAATTAGCGAAATAATATATATGTGTATGTAGACTTATCTGCAGATGAAGATTTCAAAGTTGGTAAGGAATATGATTTATATCTTACCTGGAAAAGAAAGAAAAATGACAATAAATAAATGACAAATGTCAATAAAAGAGAGAGAAAATGAACTTCAGTACTATATTGATACTTTTTTAATCTCAAAAGGCTGGGATGCAAAGTTGATTACTGCAGGATCAAATACCAAGACATTTTTTTATCTGACACTCTTAGCGTTCTGCAAATTCGTCACCTTAACCCTTTAGCATTTACATTACTCTATATATACTATTATATTTTCATGGTAAAGGCTTTACCTCGCATAATTATCTCACATTATATCGAATCTATGAGATTTTGAAAGTATTTATTTTGAGAACAATACCTTAACATCAGTTTCAATAGAAAGAGGTAGAGAATTCTGGCCGGTTTGAACATTAAAGGATTAACCCTTTAGTATTTACATTACTGTGTGTTTACTATTGTATTTTCACATACCAAGACATTTTTTTTATCTGACACTCTTACCACTCTGCAAATTCATCACCTTAACCCTTTAGCATTTACATTACTCTATATATACTATTATATTTTCACAGTAACGGCTTTACTCACAAAATTATCTGACATAATCTCGAAGCTAAGAGATTTTGATGATATTATTTTGAGAACAATACCTTAAAGTCAGTCTGAGCAGCCAGGTTTGAACAAAATGAGGATATGACCAGTTTAAGTGCTAAAGGGTTAAGTCAGTTCATACTATAGTGTAAAGTTAAGTAAATCAGTCAAAACCAACTATATGAAATTGTAAAAGCTAACTATAATAAATATTTTATATATATATATATGTGTGTATATATATATATATACACACATATGTACACCTACACACATACATAAATGTATGTGTGTAGGTGTGTGTAAAGGATTAAAAGAAAATTTCATCCATTTCCTCTAATGGCCACACCTTAGCAGTAAGTTACAAGAAAAAAAGAGTACATGAATGTTATTCCTTGGCTAGATGTTACTTTACTTAGATAAGTGGTTAGTTCACACCCAGAATAACACTTGTGAGAAAACAGGGGTGAGGGGAACAAAAACATGGTATTGCATAAGAGGTGTAAATTCTGAATGACTATATCATGTAGACAAACTAATCAAACATAATTTAGGCTCTTGACTTCAGATGACTAAAAGAAAAGTAAGTATTCAGATCTTGGGGTGAAAGCAATTACATATCAACTGACATTATACTAGTTTCAATGACTATATATAATAGTTTCAATTAGTCACACAAGATAGACTGATATCATATATCTATAAACAAATATAAGCCGAGGAATATTTGACCCCAAAAAATCAATGGTAAAATGGAGAGGAGGTGGTCAACTTATATTCAGCATCTAAACATAATGTTGATTAGTTGCCTCGGCTTATAAATGGTTTTGGATTTTTGTCAGGCATAAAATAGGCAGTGGGGAATCAGCTTATATTCATGTATATATGGTATATAACTGCAATTACAAACGTTATCCAAACTTATAAATTCTCGTTTGTAATCTTTATGTTTATATATCATCATGGACTCTATTTCGAAGTCAGTGCAGTTGTTAGAACATTTTTGATCCAGCTGTCTGTATATTTTATTTAAAACCTGTTGATATTAACTTTGGTTTTCATCCTTTCAAGGTTGATAAACAAAATACCAGTCCTTGGTGATATTTGTTCTGGCTTTGTGTATTTTCAGTTCAAATACCACCTCTTGACACCAGAGAAATAATAACATGATGGGGTTCCTATCATTGAAACGCCCAAGAAACTTCATATATGATGCAACCTCTAAGGAGACTGGTTGAACCTAAGCTGGTGTGAGCTGTAACAATAGCAACAACAATAAATTATGGATTTGTGCCATGGAGAAGTTTTGATGTGCCAATTAACTTCGATCAGAGAAGCATAACATAGTCTAAATCAGTCATGGATAAAGTGTGGCCCATTTGGCTTTCTCAATGGTGGACCTAATTTCAGTATTGCCTTGAATTTTTTAAAAATATATTGCAGCCAACCTTATGATGAGCCACATCCTATGTGGCCCATTGCTTGAAAAAGGTTGCCAGTGCCTCTGGTTTAACCCTCTTAGCATTTACATTACTCTATATATACTATTGTATTTTCACTGTAAAGGCTTTACCTCACATAATTCTCACATAATATCGAATCTATGAGATTTTGATATTATTTATTTTGAGAACAATTCCTTAATATCAGTATGAATGGTTGGTTGGTTACTGCCAGTTTGAACAGAAAGAGGTGAGAGATTTCTGGTCGGATACAACCGAAGATGGGCCATGATGAGTTTTATAAATCCAAAGAAGTCACTAATGTTTTTTTTACACAAGACAATCTAGAATGTAAAACAAAATATAGTAAATTTACAATTATCCTTTTGCTTAGTTTGTTATATAAGGTTCAGCTATAAAAGAACTGGTTGTTGTTGCTGTTGTTTATTCCGAAGTCAGGATTTATCAAGAAAACCTATGACTAGAGGTATATAAACTGTGATCATACTGTCTTTTACTGAATGTGTGGCCTTGTGCCAAAGTTAGAAATACTTGTAGCTTTTTTCTTCAGAAGAATCAGTACAGCGAGAGAGAGAGAGAGAGAGAGAGAGAGAGAGAGAGAGAGAGAGAGAGAGAGAGAGAGAGAGAGAGAGAGAGGGTGATTAAGAAGTGACAAAGTATGGAATTAACTCAGAACCAAAGAGTTAATGCTGATGGTGGAAAGGAAATTAAAGAATTCCAAGTTGTTAGAAGGAAGGAAATTAATACATTCCTGACATATCAGAGGAAAAATAATAATACCAATATCAAAATAAAAGAACACGCAGGAGGAAATATTTGTGCTGTTAAGTATAAAAAAAACCAACAGTTCATTCAATGGACAAATGTTGCACTGATACTTATATTGCACTAAAGAACATCACATATGACATCCTGTTACATCAATGGGAGCCTCTGTTTAGTTATTCAACCTACTAGAAATAGCAGCCCTTACAATCAGGCAAAAATGAAGCATTTGATAATGTAGTACAGGGTAAATGAACAAAAATATTGTAAAAGAAGGTTGGGCAGAATTGGTGGAGTCGTATTTTTTTATAGTTCTTTCCATTCTGAGTTCAAAACTCATCAAGGTCAACTTTGCTTTTCATCCTCCCGAGGTTGATAAAATAAAGTACCGGTCAAGTACTGGGGTGGATTTATTAACTTTGCCCTGCCCCGAAATTTGCTAGCTTTGTGCCTAAAATCATTATTTTGCAAAAACAAAATAATAAATTATCTGGTGTTTTTTTTTTTTAATATAAAAATGAGTGATTTTTACAACTTGCTCAACAAAAAGAACAATGGTAACAACAACAACAACAACAACAACAACAACAACACACACACACACCTTTCTATGCATATTTTTAGAAATGTCACATCAAATAAAGAAATTTTAGACACAAACAATACCCAGCAGCTTAAAAAACAATTTTGGAAGAATTGTCATTAGAAACTTTTGCTTCTTGTCCAAGGAATCATTCAAAGAGAAAGTTGCCTATCTTTCTTTCTTTATTTGTTTATTCTTTATTCCTTATGCTTACCAGATAGCAAGCAGCAAGGCCCTTTTTGTTGGGGAAGAACATACATATGTTATTCCAGTAAGTTTAGTTTTGTAAAATTATATTGCTAATCTCTATTTCCATTTTTTAATCTTATTTGTGCATTTACATTCGTGTGTGTATTTATATATATATATATATATATATTATATTTTTTAATGTATTTTGAAAAATTGATTGAATTTTACTTGTTCTGCTTATCTTAATATTAAAGTTCTGGTGTATCAAATTAACACCATTGAACAACCTTGAATCATAGACAACCTATGTATTTCTAGGGGTACCTAGTATCCCTGGACATATTAACTTCTACCTTTTTCTCCGTCCGTTGAGAACAAATCTGTTGCTCTACTTGGCTGCTATTTTTTTAGTAGTAATTGTAGACAGCAAGTCTTTGATTTTCCCGCTTTTACTTCGGTCCAGTTTACATACGGGTCAATTTTACGACCTTTCAGACCTTTATTAGCTGGCAGGAGGTTGTATATTTTGTCGTTCCTGGGACGTTTAGCCCTAGGATGGGAAAATGCTTCTCTGATGAGCTTTGGTTTTCCATCATAAATCCATCGGATTTATGAGGTTTTACAAAGCGAAACTGATCAGTAAGGGCCACTAGGAGAGGTAAATATTTATATTATATTTTTTAATGTATTTTGAAAAATTGATTGAATTTTACTTGTTCTGCTTATCTTAATATATATATATATATATATGTATATATATATATATATATAGTGGTAGAACACTGGAAGGTAATATCCGTAGTGGTAGAGCACTCAGTCCATGGGACGAGTTTGGTAGAAGTAGTTCCACAACAGTTAGTTCACCGCTATGGTGAACTAACTGTTGTGGAACTACCTGAAGTGGTTACACAACAGTTAGTTCACCATACCGAGAACAATTGTTTCACCTTAGCGGATCCTCAGCTCATAATGGACATGGTTATATGGAACAGGAAGGACAACCGTACAAACGTGGATGCGCAGAAACGATCACTTCACTGGGAATCGAAATCTTGACCTTATGATCAGAAGCCAAACACCCTAACCAGGAGGCTATGAATTTTCACATATACAATATATATATATGGGAGTGGGGAATATATTACATATATATATCTATATTTATATGTGCAATTTACTTCATATATATATATATATATATATGCAATATATTCCCGATATATCATCATCATCATCATTGTTTAGCATCTGTTTTCCTTGTTAGCAAGCGACGCATAGAGTTACGGCCTTTGTCATTCTGAGTTCAAATCCCACCGAGGTTAACTTTGCCTTTCATCCTTACGGGGGTCGATAAAATAAAGTACCAGTAATGTACTAGGATAATTGCTGGCCTTGTGCTAAAAGTAGAAACCATTATATCTACCTTCTTTTCCTACTGGTATTTTCATTGTATGAAAAAAACAGGTGAAAGCATTTTAGAGTTTAACCCTTTAGTATTCACATTTCTCTATATTTACTATTGTATTTTCACATAAAAGGCTTTATCTCACATAATATTGAATCTACGAGATTTTGATGTTATTTATTTTGAGAACAATACCTTAACCTCGGTATAAGCAGCCAGTTACGACCGGTTTGAACAGAAGGAGGCGAGAGAATTCTGGCCAGATATGGCCAGTTTAAATGCTAAAGGGTTAAACTTGTTCTGTAAAGAATATGCTTTCTGTATTGTATTAAGATAATAATACAATCTAATATAAAACAGAGATTGTAAACCTTGCCCCTACCCTTTCACTCCTATGAATGACAGAACTAGCTGTTAACTTTCCTGCAAGTCAGCTCTCATAAAATGTAATTTCACAGCATATGACCATCTTCAAAGCAGACTGTGAAACACCTCAGGTATTCTGCTATGAATATATACATACATACATATATATATATATATATATATATATACACATACATAGAGAATTCACTAATTAATGCACCAGACAATCATTCTGCTACACTGCAGAAACAAAAAAAAAGATGAATAGTTCTAAAATAAATAAAATCTCTATCCATAGTAGTCTTTAGATTACTAAAATAATAGTAATAATAATAACAATAATAATAATAATAATAATAATAATAATTGTTTCTACTTTAGGCACAAGGCCAGCAATTACCCAGTGCATTACTGGTACTTTATTTTAATAATAATAATAATAATTGTTTCTACTTTAGGCACAAGGCCAGCAATTAACCAGTGCATTACTGGTACTTTTATTTTATCGACCCCGTAAGGATGAAAGGCAAAGTCAACCTCGGCGGGATTTGAACTCAGATCGTAAAGGGACGTAACTATGCTGGAAAGCATGGCGTCCGACCCTCTACTGATACTGCCAATTCACCGCCCTAGATAATAATAATAATAATAATAATAATAATAATAATAATAATAATAATAACGATAATAATAATGTAGATCTTTGATCTTTACCAATTAACTATCTCATGTTAATGACTATTGTGAACAGCACCAATTATAATGCAATAAAGTTTGATATGAGCTAATAAAAAAAATATTGAGAAAACATGAAACTATGAGATATTACAGAACTATGAGATAGTACAGAAAGATGAAGGTGTGGGAGGTGTATTAAGGATTTATTTTTCTTCACTAGAATAGCTTTACCAGTGCATCTCTCTTGCAATCCTCTGGGGAGTAATACTTTTCTAATTCTGTCCACTGGGAGCTTCAGGTAATATCCGAACATGCACCTGAGGTTCTGTATGTCAGAGGGGTAGATAACTTTTCATTTGTTCGTTTGAACTGTTAAAATTGGTCACAGCCTACATGCATATGTATATATACACATACATAGAGCAGGGGAACACGCCAGCCAGATAGATTATATCCTTACGAGAAGAAGGGACAAAGTGTCTGTTGTAAACATTAAATCCCTACCCCGTGAAGTATGCACCTCCCAACATAGCCTAGTAGTTAGTGACCTCATAGTCAGGAATAGACGTACTCGACGACAGAAGAGGCCTACCTTGAGGAGAAGAATATGGAAGTTGAAGGACCCCATAGCCAGTGACAAATTTAAAAACTTATTACTTGATGCCTTTGACAATAAGGAAGAGCAATTAGAGACATGCGATATAGAGGAACAGTGGCAATTCTTGAAAGTGAACCTGCTGAAAGCAACGGATGAAGTCTGTGGCTGGAGCAGACCTATTGGCAGGAGAAGAGTAACTTGGTGGTGGAACAGTAAGGTGGAAGAGACAACCAAGGCCAAAAAGCAGGCTTGGAAAGTATGGCAGCATGGGGGAAGTAGAGAGCACTATCAAGTGGCCAGGAGAGAAGCTAGGAGACAAGTGTACCTTGCAAAAAGGGTAGCAGAGGATAGAAAGTTCAAGCATGTTCTACAACGTGAGGACCAAAAACGTGAGGTGTTCAGGATTGCTAGACAATGTGTCAAGGAAAACCGTGATATTGTCGGGGAGAAGTGTGTCCGTAATGATAACGGTGTACTTGCGCTCACTGATACTGATAAGAAGATAGTGTCACTACAAGAGACTATTAAATGAGGAGAATAAATGGGAAAAAGATAGTCTGCCCCAAATCGATCCAATAGAAGGACCAGCGGTGCAAGTTAAAGGTAGTATAATAAGTAAGGCAATCAAAGATATGAAGACAGGCAAGGCAGCTGAGCCTTCGGAGATAGTTGCTGAGATGTTGAAGCATCTGGTATGGTGGGACACACTATGGTCACCCGTATAGTTAACCAAGTAATACAGAATGGGGTCATACCGAAAGACTGGAGTAGCAGCATCATCATTAACTGCTACAAAGGTAAAGGGGATGCTCTAGATTGGGGAAATTATAGAGGCATTAAGTTAGTTGACCAGGTCATGAAGGTCACAGAAAGAGTTATAGCGCAACTAATCAGAGAGCGAATTGATTTAGATGAAATGCAGTTTGGGTTTGTGTCAGGTAAAAGTACCGGAGAAAGCCTTTGACAGAGTCCCCCATTCCATTATCTAGTGGGCTCTTAGAAAACTAGGTGTAGATGAATGGCTTGTGAGAGCTATACAAGCTATATATAATGAAACAGTCAGTAAGGTTAGAATTAACAATGAATATTGTGAAGAATTTAGTGTAAAAGTTGGCGTTCATCAAGGCTCTGTCCTTAGCCCCCTCCTATTTATTATTGCCCTTCAGGCTATAACAGAGGAGTTCAAGACGGGCTGCCCATGACAACTCCTATACGCAGATGATCTAACGCTCATAGCTGAATCAATGGCTGAACTAGAGAAGAAATTCCAAACATGGAAGCATGGCCTAGAATCAAAAGGCCTTAAAGTTAACTTGTCTAAGACTAAAGTTCTAGTTTGTAGAAAGGAAAATAGGGCACAGATGCCCTCAGGGAAATGGCCATGCTCAGTGTGTAGGAAAGGAGTAGGCAGAAATTCCATTTTATGTCCCAAATGCAAAGTATGGGTACATAAAAGATGTAGTGGGATCACAGGTAAACTATCTAAGAACGTAGATTTTATATGTGGCCGATGCTCAGGTGCAATAAGTAGCAAGTGTCCACAGGATACTAGCTCCTTCTATTGCCCAGATGGTTCAATAGAAATAGTAGACACTTTTCGTTACCAGGGTGACGATATCAGCAGTGGAGGAGGGTGTTCTGAAAGTACAGTAGCCAGAGTCAGAACGGGATGGAAAAAGTTCAGAGAGCTTATACTGCTGTTGGCCACAAAAGGTTTCTCTCTAAAAATGAAAGGCAGATTGTATGATGTTTGTATACGAACAGCAATGCTACATAGCAGTGAGACATGGGCATTACGTGCAGAGGACCTGCGCAGATGGGAAAGGAACGAAGCATGCATGCTCCGTTGGATGTGTAATAGTAATATACGTGAACGGCAAAACATAAATGAACTAAGTGAGAAATTAGGAATAAGAGGGATCAGATGCTGTTTATTTGAGAGAAGACTATGTTGGTATGGCCACGTGATACGCATGAAAGACGACAGCTGTATAAAAAAGTGCAGGGCGATCAAAATTGATGGTAGTTACAGAGTAGGTAGACCCAGAAAAACCTGGGAGGATCTAATAAATTCCGACCTTACACACTTGCACCTCTCTAAGACAATGTCACTGGACCGAGATCTTTGGCGCTATGCAGTAATACAGAAGACCTGCCTTGCCTATGTACTAAGCGAAACCTACAGTCAGTAGGCACCTCTTAAACCAAATATACACCACAATCCACTACCCCTACCCTATCCTCCCACTCCCACCAACACCAACCTCTCTCTGTAAAGTTGGTACCACAACATCCAGTCCAAATAAATGAGATAATGAGATTGAGATCGTGTAGGTGTCACGACAAAACAGACACAGTCGACGCTGTAATGTGGCCGTGTATGTAACACGGTAAAAAGTTCCCAGTTCCACACTGTAAATGTGGTTGGTGTTAGGAAGGGCATCCAGCCATAGAAAACTTGCCAGATAGTCCTATATGAGCGAGACACGGTCACCCAACCAACCTTGATTCAAATTGGGACAACTCCCACCTAACCCATGCTAGCGTGGAAAATGGACGTTAAACGAAGATGATGATGATGATGACATACATGCATGTATATGTCGATACATACACACTCAGACACACATACATATGTATATACATACATATACATGTATACATATATATGTGCATACATGCATACACACATATACTTGCTTATATACATACATATACACACATACACTCATACATAAATTCATACATGCATACATACATATGTGCATACATACATACGCATTTACATACATATATACATATGTGGAGGCACATGGCTTAGTGGTTAGAGCATTGGTCTTGCAATCGACAGGTTGTGAGTTCAATTCTCAGACCGGGTGATGTGTTGTTTCCTTGAGCAAGACACTTTATTTCACATTGCTCCAGTTTACTCAGCTGTAGAAATGAGATGATAGGCACTGGGGTCCATATCATTCCACTGCAAAGTGGTCGTGGAGGTGTCACGGCAAAAAAGCACCCAGCACTCACTGTAAATGAGGTTGGTGTTAGGAAGGGCATCCAGCTGTAGAAATCAAGCCAGAATCAGTTCCCGTCCCACCCTTGCAAGCAGGGAAAAAGCGACGTAAAATGAAATGATGATGATGATGATGATATGTGCATATATACATATGTATATACATACATATATACATATGTGTATGTATACATACTCACACATATATATACAAATAGCTGTTTGTCTTATGAAGGAATAAATAATATATTATTTATTTTTACAGAATTGGTAACATATTTTTTTAATTCTAAGCCTTAAGAAACTGTGTTTTTGCAACAAATGTAAACAAATGTCTTTTATGTAAAATAATGTAAACAACAAAGATAAGAAGAAATTCTTCATGTTTAAAAACAATTACCTTATCTATCAGGAAAGAAGTTTATGTCTATGTAAAATAAACAGTAGCAACAACAAAAATTTAAGGTAGTGCTGTGTTTATTTAAGATACAATTTGTTTTAAAAATTATAATGTAGCAATCAAACTATTAACCTAATTTTTATGTTTATATCTACACTAATCAGTAGAGCCTTGTTTCACAAAATTAATTCATTCCTGAAGGCCAATAGTTACCCCATACAAAATCTTGAGGGAGAAATGCAGTGAGAGAGACTGTGTGTGTAAGGCAAATAGGTATCATCATAAGTAAATGTGGTTGGTGTTAGGAAGGGAACCCAGCTGTAAACTACCCGGCCATATTTATAGTCCTTGCCGGAGCAATGTGTGACATGGCCAACCATAGCCAGAATTGCCTCCTGGCATGGACAACATGTCTAACCTATGCAATCATGGAAGAATTGATGCTAAATGGAAATGATGATAGTAACTAACTACACAACAAGTGATGCTTTCCTGCCAATACTCCCAGCTTGTTGCCAACCAATGTTGCCAGCTTGTGTGTTCATTACCTGAGACACTGTTCATGAACCGAGACGTTTTATGTTCAGAAAAAGTGTTTCTTAACTGTTCATGATGAGAGGCATTTGGGAACCAAATTCCGCTGTATTTTCATTTGCCTTGGACCCTTGTGAGCTCAAATTCTGCCAAGGACCAAGGCAAATAAGGTCATTGATAAAAATCTGAGGCAGTGGATTGGTGGAATTTTTAGAGTGTCACATATTTTGTTTTAGTTTCCTAAATTTTCCAATAAATTTTCCTAATAATCATACCTATCCAATATATGAATCAATTTACAAATAATACATCAACCAAGAAATTTTATCTCTACAACCAACTCATTATTAACCCATTACCATTTACATTATAGATGCTATTGTATTTTCACAGTAAAAACTTTACCTTGCATAACTATTTCACATAATATTGAATCTATGAGATTTTGATATTATTTATTTTGACAACAATTTCTTAACATCAGTATATGTGGTTAGTTATGGCCAGTTTGAACAGTAAGGGGTGAGAGAATTCTGGCCGGATATGGCTAGTTTAAACGCTAAAGGGTTAACATATTTGGTAACATTAATTCCAAGAATCCAGCTTAGATGAAAAAACTTAAGATAAAAAAAGAAAATCACACACACAAATATTCACATAAGCTATTCATTCTATTAAAATCCTGAAATAAAATTAAAATAATTCTCACAGCACATTGTATTCATTGCTAACAACTAATTTAACAAGAAGGTAGTTTTATAATAATGGTTTCTGATTTAGTCACAAGTTCAGCAATTTTGGTGGAGGGAAAGTCAATTAAATCAACCCCAGTGCATTACTGGTACTGCGGGTTGATTTAACCTCCAGTGCATTACTACTACCACTACTACTACTACTATGAGTACTACTACTAGTAATAATTGTTTCTACTTTTGGCACAAGGCCAGCAATTACCCAGTACATTACTGGTACTTTATTTTATCGACCCCGTAAGGATGAAAGGCAAAGTCAACCTCGGTGGGATTTGAACTCAGAATGACAAGGGCCGTAACTCTTTGTGTCAAAGCATGGCGTCCGACCCTCTACCGATACTGCCAATCCACTGGTTTCAGATTTAGGCACAAGGCCAACAATCTTTTGGTAAAGGGAAAGTCAATTAAATCGACTCCAGTGGTTTATTTTATCAACACCATAAGGATGAAAGGCAAAGCTAACCTCAGTGGGATTTGAACTCAGAACTTAAAGGACATAACTCTATGTCACAATGCAGGGTGTCCAACGCTCTACCGATACTGCCAGTTATAATAATTGTTTCTACTTTTGGCACAAGGCCAGCAATTATCCAGTACATTACTGGTACTTTATTTTATCGACCCCGTAAGGATGAAAGGCAAAGTTAACCTCGGCGGGATTTGAACTCAGACCATAAAGGGACATAACTATGCTACAAAGCATGGTGTCCAACCCTCTACCGATACTGCCAATCCACCGCCAATCCACTGCCAGTTATAATAATGATTTCATTTATTTGCCATGCAGACATCAAATAGAGGAGACAATACAAAGAGGAAGTTACAACATTAACATGGGGGTTTACATAAAGAATGAGTAATACCCCCCCCCCCCCCCACACACACACACAACATGTGATGCTTAGCTGTGCATGCATGAAGTGCCCCACCCCCTCGCAGTCATGACATTGCTGTTGCTACAATCTCCTTTCAAGGTGACAATTAACAAACACTGTATATTGAGTTATATCACTGTCATATCATTGTCATCAACATCATCATCATAAGAAGAAGTATATATATATATATATATATATATATATATATATATATATATATATATATATATATATATATATATATATATATATATATACATATATATATATATGATTTCCATGGTTGGATGGGTTGTAACAGTCTGAACCAAATAGGTTGAGGCAACCTTATCTTGCTTATATGTACCATATTTGGCACGGTTTCTATGACTGGTTGCTTATATGTACCATATTTGGCATGGTTTCTATGACTGGTTGCTTATATGTACCATATTTGGCATGGTTTCTATGACTGGTTGCTTATATGTACCATATTTGGCATGGTCTATGACTGCCCTTCCTAATGCAAACTACCTTACAGGATATATGGGTGCATTTTTTTCATGGCACCACCACTACCATTTTACAGAATATACTGGGTGCATTTTATCATAGTACCAGCACTAGAGAGATTGTCATAGGCTCCTCCAGATTTAAAAGTCCTCTCAAACTCTGTTTTTTTTTATTTTTTTTTTGGTATGGTATGGTCTTGTAACTCCTGATGGAATCGTAGGAGCACCATAATGGCATATGGCGTTTCTAAAGCATTTTTTAAAGCATGGTGGAGCCTATCCCCTCTCCAGGCCTGAATTCAGCAGATTTCTTCCAGAGAAAGATCGAAGGTGAGAAAGAGGAAGTGAAAAAGAGATATAGAGGAAGAATCGACTCCAGTACTTGACTGGTATTTCTTTTATTGACCTCGAATGGATGAAAAGAAAAATTGATCTCAACGGGATTTGAAATGGATTATAAAAACTTTTTTAAAAAACCCTCTTCACAATAAAGCTAAACATGTTTAGATATAGTCACACTACAACACATACACACATACATTGGCACACACTAACACATTAACACTCACATACAAGGTTATGTCATGTTTAGATACAGACACACTATAACATAAACTAACATACAGATATTAGCACCCACTAACATGCAAACATAAAGTTATGTCATATTAGTCACAGACACACTATAACACACACACACACATACATACATTAGCACAAACTAACACACTCTAGCACATACTAACAAGGTTATGTCATATGTTCTATGATGTAATATATAATTAACTTCAGTAGAACATTGTCAGAAGTGATCACTAATTGTCGTGTTGTGCCTCAACATACCATACACTGCTGTAAAAACAACCATTCAGTCATAGTCTACACACCAAGTTTAAAGTTTGCTTGATTTGTTTATTTATTTATTTATTTTTCAGAGTATAACTATTTATATAAAGTGGTGAATTGGCAGAGTAATTAGGTTAAACATGTCTTGGTGTTTGTTCTGGTTCACTGTGTTATGAGTTCAAATCCAGTCAAGGTCAACTTTGACTTTCATCTTTTTGAGGTCAATAAACAAAAGCGGCGCCTGTCCAATACTAGGGTTGGTTCATCCTCTATTTCTCTCTCTCTATGTCAAGAAGTAATTGGCTGTGCTCCAATCTGAAACAGAATGGGCTGCACTAGATTTAAAATGCCCAAAACAGCAGTGTATCCTCAAAATACTGATCTGGCCTAAATGTTTACAACAGAATGGACTCTGGTGAAGACACCCAAGAGTGAAATGGTGGTGTAAAACTAGGCAATGAATTAAGTCTATCGAAGTAGGCCACAGGAGGATTTGAAGTTAGAATGTAAAAAGCTGAAATAAATACTGCAAGGCCTTTTGTCTGATGTTCTAACAATCCTGCTAGATCACCACCATGGGCTGGTATTTTATTAACTTTGATAGGATGAAAGGCAAAGTTTACCTCAATTGGGCTTAAACTGAGAATTTGTTTTGGGTTTTAGCAGAGTACTCTCTGTTGAAAACAATTCTGGCTCCTTTCTTTACTATATTTCTAATAAAAAAGCATTGCTTATAATTTTCAAATTTTGAAAATAATCAAGAATTTGTAAGGAATTAGTAAAACTTTCTGATTATTAACCTGCAATTGTAGCATAACTTAATATATTGTTTTCACATAACATCATGATGGAAGATTTTGAAATAAATATAAACACTGTAAAACAGTTTGGCATCATAGAATTTAGTAATATAACTAACTTTTTCAATATTCAAAGTTTCTTACATAAAATTATGATGGAAGGATTTTAGTTAAATAAAATTCTTTTAAAATAAACAGCACAATATCATCGAACTAGGGGTGGTTTCAGGTGGTTTCAGATAGTTTCAAAGGGTTTAAAAAAGATTTTCAGAACTTTACTGTTTTTCCAATAAAAAATCTAGAAATCCCATTACCAGTAATATAATGGATACTATTCAATTAATAAGACAACTTCTTTTTTTATTAATATAGCTTTGTACCAAGACAAAACATAGCAGTTTTTTTTTATTTGTTTTTTTACTTTTTAATGTTATTATTATTATTTTTACTTCAGAACAACGCATGGCACTGACATTGAAGATCCTGAATTTGTAAGATCAAATAAAACATTTTACAAATTTTACTAATGTACCAAAGATTTGTACTACCAAATCTTCAGTTTTCTTTCCTGTAGAGAATATTCATAAGATTTCTGCCCTTTTCAGTTACAGGCAGTCTCTACAACAATCTTTTACGGTGACTAATCCATTAATACATCAATTGCCTTACCCTTGTTACTTCATGTAAGTTAGGAATTACATTTTCTGCTCAGCTGAACAATGCCAATTTTCATTCTCTTGCTTTTTTTTGTTTTTTTTTTATTTTTTCTATTATTTTTGTTTTCTTCCTTTGCATATGTTATTTTTTCCTTCCTTCCTTAAATATGCATGTTAAATATCGACAAACTGTTTTATAATACATGCCTGTAGCTTTTATATAATGTTCCTTATACATCAATGCATATATTCTTTTCCTTATGGACCTGAGTAGTAGGAGTGCTGTCATTGCATACTTGGGCATATTAAACCTAGTGGAACCCATCTCCTCTTCAGGTCGAAACAACTGAGTACAGCGTGCAGGAACAAATACCACAAAGCATTCCATCTAATGCTCTAATTCTTCCAATTCTCCACATATGAAAACATATTAGGAACATTATACTGCGTGGTTTGTGTTAACACACTTCATCCATCTCACAAGTCTGGAACATTCAGCAATGGCCATAGGCACTGGTCTTAATCCTCTTTTAATCCCTTTCATAGCAAATTACCCATAAATACCTCTGGTTCTAATTAATAAAACCAACCGTTTTAAAGGGCTCCTATTTAAATTAAAATGTTTAAACATAAAAGAAGATGTAGGAAGCTCAGACAGAAAATAACTGTAATTACAATCAGTTGTTATAAAACAGTTTCTAAAAATTTGGTAAAGATCCCTAGAAATGGAAAAATGTTGGCAGCATCTGAGCTTTCAATATCAGCATCACCATTTAATGTCCATTTTTCTACTCTAGCATGGGTTATGGGTTAGATGAGTTGTCTTGTGAGAAATACTGGGTCAGGTGACCATGTCTTGCTCATACAGAACTGATTTTGGCTTTGTTTCTACAGTTGGATGCCTTCCCTAACACCAACCACATTTACAGTGGGTACTGGGTGTTTTTTGTATGACACCTACACAACCACTTGGCAGTGTAGGCTGGATGCTTTTTGTTGTGATACCAACATAACTTTACAGTGTAAAGGGTGGGGTGGAGAGTAGTGGGTTGTATAGGGCATGTATGGAAGATCTCACACAAATTACACTTTACCAACTTTAACCGATTCGTGGCCATATTCCTAATGAGACACTGTATTCCTATTGATAAATTTGGAGGGATTTACTAAAATTATTCCTTCATTCTATTTTAGATGGTATTTGTCACAAAAAAGGTTCTAATGATGGAAAGTTTCAATTTAAATAGAAATGCTTTAAAATGAGCTGGTTTTGATTGGATTGATATCAAAAGGGTTAAGTGTTTGAAAAATAATAGCTTTTTTTTTATTATTTTATTCTTGATAATAAAATCCTATTAGAATCGGATTCAAGTGATTTTTTTTGTAAATTTTTTTCAAAAAGGATTTTATTCAGATTGCATCTGATTTGAGATTTGAATTATTTCTATGAATGAAAAGATTTACTATGAACGTACTTATTATAGATTAGAACAAACTACTTGTTCTGCCAGGTATTCTTTGTAGGCTTGGTCATGCTATTATTCTTGGCTTTCTTCTCAAATTCCTCCCACAAATGTTACATTTAAGTTTAATCACCTCTTCTTTCTTCTCCTTGGTCTAAAATATCTTTTCAGACTTATCTCATAATTCAGAGTGGCAAACCTGCTGAAATAGGTGGTAGTTATATATTTAACTAACAGCTTTACAAATCACTCCATTCATCATCATCATTGTTTTAACATCTGCTTTCTCTGCTAGCTAAGGTTGGACAGGTTTACATAGATCAAGTCAGTACTGAAACGGGGCTACTGATCGCCCAGACAGGACAGGGATCTGTGTCTCACTTATAAATTCTTTAACAGTTGACAATGTCTTTTAAAGACATCTCTTCAAGGTTGATAGAATAAATAATGTTGTTGCTCGACCTCTGGCAATAGGTGTGTCAGTTGATTCAAACAATGGAACTGCCTGCTCGTGAAATTAACGTGTAAGTGGCTGAGCATTCCACAAACAAGTGTACTCTTAATGTAGTTCTCAGGAAGATTCTGCATGACACAATGTGTGACAAGACTGGCCCTTTGAATTACAGGTACAACTCATTTTTTAAGCTAGTGGGCTGAAGAAACAAGAAGTAAAGTATCTTGCTCAACGACTCAACACACTGCCTGGTCTGGGAATCAAACTCATGACCTTACAGTTGTGAACCTAACACCATATACACTAAGCTACATGCCTTAAAAAATAATGATATATCTTTTATTTTGAACATGCAGAAAATAAAAGAAGCATAACAAGCTTTTTAAGGCCATTTTCTCTCCCAAAGCAAGAGTTAGGCTTGCAAGGCCTCATAATATGAGGTCCTTTCTGAGGCAATGTTTTACTGCCAGATGTCCTTCCTGACACCGACTCTTTTAGGTGCCTCTTGTGATATACAGGGATACAGTATACCTATTCTAAACTGGATATATACACAGTAAAAATAAGAACGACAATAAGACAAAGGTTTGTTTTTCATTTGGTAGGCAGTACCCATGGCCTTCACAGGACTCTAAAACAGGAGGGATCAATGTTGTTAATATTCAGCTTAAACTATGGAAAGCCCATATCTTTCAGAAATGAGTGTAGTGGTTAGTGCAAGGTTGGGGGGGGGGGGGGTGAGGGAACTGAACAGACTATGGAGGATGAGAGGAGGTGAAACAAATGAGATGAGAGTGCCTAAGTAGAGGTGGTATGACATCAGATAAGAGATGAGTTATATATGAGCTATTTCTAGTATCATTTTATACTCATTACATTGTCAGTGATATACAAATATTTACTTTGTAGATCTATGTATGCATGTAATTTTTACACTACACTGGATTGGTAAGGATTTATTCCATTCCATTTACTAAAAAGTAAATATTAATTTATAATTTCAAAGAAAGCTTTCTGAAGAGATTGTATTCTTCAGCATTGTCTCTTGCAGATTCTTGACAATTGAAACCAAAGTAATGGTGAGATTATTGCCTTATTTAAGGTTGCTTTACTAGGAATCTACCCCTCACTAACATTGTAATGTTACACACACTCTCTCTCTCAATATATATATATATATATCATTTCATCATTTCATTTCATTTTACGTTCACTTTTCCCTGCTTGCAAGGGTGGGATGGGAACAGATTCTGGCTTGATTTCTACAGCTGGATGCCCTTCCTAACACCAACCTCATTTACAGTGAGTGCTGGGTGCTTTTTTTCTGTGACGCCTACATGTCCACTTTACAGTGTGGGCTGGGTGCTTTTTTGCCGTGGCACCTCCACAACCATTTTGCAGTGGAATGATAGGGACCCCAGTCCCTATCATCTCATTTCTACAGCTGAGTAAACTGGAGCAATGTGAAATAAAGTGTCTTGCTCAAGGAAACAACACATCACCCGGTCTGAGAATTGAACTCACAACCTTTCAATTGCAAGGCCAATGCTCTAACCACTAAGCCATGTGCCTCCATATATGTATATATATATTTACCATCTAACTTATGCTAGCGTGGAAGAAGGACGTTAAACGATGATGATAATGATGATGATGATGATGATGATGATATATATATATATATATATATATATATATATATATATATATATATATATATATATATATATATATATATATAGAGAGAGAGAGAGAGAGAGAGAGAGAGAGAGAGAGAGAGGCATTGAATCATGCATACAACAATTTATTGCTCCATCCATTCTTCTATTTGACAATTGGTATTTAATGTCATTTTACTGACATGAATAGATTTAAGTCTTCTAATTATTGCATGAAATGTTCTCCCAATTTTATTAGAGCTTAATACACACACAAACATACTCTCTCTCTCTCTCAAACACACATATGCTCACATGTATATGTGTGTATATATATATATATATGATGATGATGATGATGATACACACATGTGTATATATATATATATACACACATACTCTCTCATACACACAGACACATGTAAGTGTGTATATATATATACACACACACACACACACACATATACACACACGTATATAATGGCAAATTCAATTTAGTCAGGTGATCTGACTGGCGAATCAAAGAAACATCTAACTTCACATCACAAACCTGTATTCAATTGTTTGCAATTGTCTCTAAATAGAGTTTTGCAGAAGATAAGGCAACACTTGTGACTTCTCATCTAGATGAAGTATTATGAAGTGTCACACACAATAACAGTCATTGTAAAATCTCTTTTCTTTCAATATCTGCTTTTAACCCATCTGTTACTATATTTCTAATGAAATACATTACATTTGGATTATTTAACCCTTTACTATTTACATAACTCTAAATATACTATTGTATTTTCATAGTAAAGGATTTTCTCACATAATATCCATTCTATGAGATTTTGATATTATTTATTTTGAGAACAATACCGTAACATCAGTATGAGTAGCTCATTACGGCCGGTTTGAAAAGAAAGAGGTGAGAGAATTCTGGCCGGATACAGCCAGTTTAAATGCTAAAGGGTTCACGAAGAAGCTGGAAGGAATTATTAAATCAATATTAAGATAGCATTTGTAATGTAATTTGATGAAAGGTTCTTATATTAAATTACTTTGGAAGATTTTAATTTACAGAAAAACCCTTTAAAATAGGTGGTTTTGTTTTATAGAACCAGAGGCTGTTTTGGGCAAGTTGAAATCAAAAGAGTTAATATCGATAATTGTTCCTTCCTATAGTATATAAACAAAATAACTGTTGGTGTGATGAAAATTTCAATATTATAACAATTATAAAAACAAATAGCATATTACTGTGGTTTAATTCTTGATTAATAAAGAAAAAAAAGGAGGTGAGAAGACATGTACACACCACAAGAGGTGCTGGGGCCTCCTTCTAATAATTTTTTAAGCAAGCCAACACACTTTTTTTTGGTGATGGTGAGGTTAAGGTGCTGGAATAACTAAGCATCCTGGGACACTGCATCCTTTAAAACTTCTAATCTTCCTGAAATTCGCCAACACTACACCTGATATTCCCCCACCATATACACATGTATGTCATGACTAATACACTGTTCACTTTCCTGACATTTGCACATTATTCTATGTACTATATATGCACCTTTGACGAGTGTTAGTGCACCTAAGCACTGTACACAATAATTTCATTATTATTATTATATATATTGCATGGCATCGTCCCCTAATGGTATTTCTAGGGCATTCTTAAACCTGGCAGAGCCCATCCCTTTCATTTCTCCCAGAGAATGGAAGAGAGAAAGAGATATAGAGGAAGAATCAACTGCAGTACTAGACTGGTACTTTTTTATTGGCCTCAAAAGCACGAAAGGCAAAGTTAACCTTCATATCTCATATAATTCATATCTCAAGGTGTGTGTATTTAATATGTATGTGTATATAAATATTTGAGCATATATAACTATATGTATATATGTGGGGGTGTAAAGGCAGACAGTGTGTGAAAATAAAACATTTCTGGAATAACTAGCATTCTACTTTATTATATTCTATTTTAACAAATGAGTCTTTCTTTCATAAGTTTTCTAAAAACACTATTGAAACTTAATGAGTTGGCATGCACACCTCGCAAACACACACATCAATGAGTGGGTGTAAATCTGTGTATGCAGGTTCACTCACATGACATGGTTACAGGTCAACCTCAGGGAATGGTAAATGATTCTTGTAATCAATATCCATTCACACATGTGTGTGTATATATATATATATATATATATATATATATATATATATATATATATATATATATATATATATATATATATATATATATATATATATATATAATCATCATCTTCATCATATATATATATATATATATATGGAGGCACATGGCTTAGTGGTTAGCATTGGGCCTTGCAACCGAAAGGTTGTGAGTTCAATTCTCAGACCGGGTGATGTGTTGTTTCCTTGAGCAAGACACTTTATTTCACATTCCTCCAGTTTACTCAGCTGTAGAAATGAACGTAAAAGTGGACATGTAGGCACCATGGAAAAAAAGCACCCAGCACTCACTGTAAATGAGGTTGGTGTTAGGAAGGGCATCCATCTGTAGAAATCAAGCCAGAATCAGTTCCCGTCCCACCCTTGCAAGCAGGGAAAAGCGGACATAAAAGGATGATGATGATGATGATGTTATATATATATAACATCTAGTTCACACTGAAGTGGTCGTGTAGGTGTCACAACAAAAAGCAGCCAGTCCACACTGTAAAAAGGTTGTGTAGGAGACATGGTAAAAATGCTCCCAGTCCACACTGTAAATGTGGTTAGCATTAGGAAGGTCTTCCAGCCGTAGAAAACCAGCCAGAAATAGTTCTATATGAGCGAGACACGGTCCCCCGACCAATCTTGTCTCAAGTGGAACAAACCCATCTAACCCATGCTACAGTGGAAGATAGACGTTAACAGATGATGATGATAATGATGATATATATATAATAAATTGAAGTGAAAACCAACAGGTGTGTGTGTGTTTTTATTGGCAGCATGACCCTCCAAAATTACAACTATATATATAATATAATATATATATATATATATATATAATATAATATATATATATAATATAATATAATATAATATAATATATATATATATATATACATACATATATATAATATATATATACATATAATATAATATATACATAATATAATATAATATATATATAATATAATATATATATAATATAATATATTATATTATATATACATATATATAATATAATATAATATATATATATAATATAATATAATATATATATAATATAATATAATATATATATAATATAATATAATAAATATATAATATAATATAATATAATATATATATAATATAATATAATATAATATATATATATACATATATATAATATAATATAATATATATATACATATAATATAATATAATATAATATTACTTCAAAATATTAATAAATATAGACATTCATGTGATCAAATATATTTTATTATACATATTTCAGAGGTACTGAGCTATTTCAACAGTATGTCCTCATCAGATAAAATAAGTTGATGCCTGACATACCTTGACTATGTTGATGGTTATAATTTAGTCATATAATATAATATAATATATATATATATATATACATATAATATAATATATATATACATATAATATAATATATATATATACATATAATATAATATATATATATATACATATAATATAATATATATATATATACATATAATATAATATATATATATACATATAATATAATATATATATATACATATAATATAATATATATACATATAATATAATATATATTATACATATAATATAATATATATTATACATATAATATAATATATATATATACATATAATATAATATATATATAATATAATATAATATATATATATACATATATATAATATATATATATAATACATATATATATACATATACATATATATATACACATATATATACATATATATAATATAATATATATATACATATATATAATATAATATATATATACATATATATAATATAATATATATATACATATATATAATATAATATATATATATACATATATATACATATATATAATATAATATATATATACATATATATAATATAATATATATATATACATATATATAATATAATATATATATATACATATATATAATATATATATACATATATATAATATATATATATACATATATATAATATATATATACATATATATAATATAATATATATATACATATATATAATATAATATATATATACATATATATAATATAATATATATATACTTATATATAATATAATATATATATACATATAATATATATATATAATATAATATATATATAGATATATAATATAATATATATATACATATATAATATAATATATATATACATATATATATAATATAATATATATATACATATATATAATATAATATATATATACATATATATAATATAATATATATATACATATATATAATATAATATATATATATATATAATATATATATATATACATATATATAATATAATATATATATATATATATATAATATACATATAATATATAGAAAGAATCATGCCAAGATTGTTTAAAGATTGATTCTTTCTATGAGCGAGTACATTTATTATTTACCATTATATGTCTGTACATGATACTAGTTGTTTCTAAATTAGATATATGGAAGAGACTCTTTGTATATCGTTTATATATATATATATATATATATATATATATATATATATATATAATAAGGATTTATATCGATTGAATGCTAAAAGCATAGAAGCCATCTCAGTAATTCCGACCTTGCATCCTGGAGAACGGCTCAATGATAACACGAATGAAGATAACTTATTACAGAGCAAACTCAGTGCTAGATATTCTCAGGAAAGCAATACCTGAATAGAACATATTAAAGCTGATGACAATCAAAGAAATCTAGGAAATTTAACAATTTAACCAAAAAAAAAAAAAAAAAATGCTAGCGCCTGGACCGTTTGGTTTCGACCCATGAAAAAAAATTCACTAATTACGAGTATTAGAAATTAATTATCAGAAAATCAAAACGGGGTTCTTATGAACAGGTCATCATAATAATAGCCAAAAATTCTTATGTCTAGATCAACGTTTCTCAACCTTTTTACCCTTGCATAACCCTTAAAATAAATTACATGTCTCAAGGAACCCCTGCGCAAAAACATAATTATATACCATATCTTTCTCATTTTATTTTCATCGTAGTTCACGTGCACAGCCTCTATCTAGACTCTAGATAGAAGGCTGTGCGCCTGTGTTTTTAGAAGGATGGTATTATACATATATTATTATCACGGTTTTGGTAGTCTGGAAAATATGTTTTGTTCTATTTTTGACTTCCACGAAGTAAACCTCTCTACAAAAAAGTGAATCAGCCTTTTATGTTATTTCCAAAACTATTCTTTTAATATATATATATATATATATATATATATATATATTTATATATATATATTTATTTATATATATAAATGTTTACATATATATATATATATATATATATATATATATATACATATACGTGTTTTGCAACGGGTGTGGCTCAATGAAAAGTTAATAAATTAAATAATTGTTTCTACTTTTGGCACAAGGCCAGCAATTACTCAGTGCATTACTGGTCCTTTATTTTATCGATCCCGTAAGGATGAAAGGCAAAGTTAACTCCGGCGGGATTTGAACTCAGAATGGCAAGGGCCGTAACTCTATGCGTCAAAGCATGGCGTACGACCCTCTATCGATAAATAATCAGAGCTATATATCATAAAACATGTCTATAGAATCACCAGATAAAATATCTTAAAATGCGGACGAAACCATGGACGAGGTAAATAAATGTATTCTCTTTTCTTCTAGTTTATTTTACACCTAATTCTGTTTAATTGACTGTATATCTGGGCGATTACGCTGTCGAAATATTCGATAAATATTCCGTCGCAGCCAGCGCGAAGTGTTACACCTCTATTCTTTTAAATATATATATATATATACATATTTGGGAAATAGGAATTACAGGAGCGGACTTGATTATTTGTTAAATGTTTTAAGTTTTACCTAATTTGTTTCGAGTTGAAATTCTATGCGGTTAAACATCCATGACATAGATTTTAGCTGCTTTTTTAAAGCAACTAACATCATGTTTTTATCTAATATTATAATTTAATTAAAGCAATAGATGTTGATTTACTATTCAAGTTTTTTAAAATATAAAAATATAGTATTCATCAGTTCTCGATTTTTCTTGTCTTCGACAGACCAAAGTTATGCAATGTAGTGTTAGTTTTTATATGTATTGCGTCATATAGCAGACGATAAGCATGACTTTACAATATTTAGTGTTATTCTACAATCGATAATGGTTTCTGATTTAGGCACAAAACCAACAATTTTTGGAGAAGGGTATGAGGAAAATCAATTAAATCGAACCAGTACGTTACTGGTACTTTATTTTATCGATCTTGTAAGGATGAAAGGCAAAGCTAACCTCGGTGGGACTTGAACTCAAAATATAAAAGGACGTAACTATATGCGCAAAGCATGTTGTCTGACGATGCTGCCAATCCACCGCCATATTTATAGAAATAGACAATAAAAAGTATTATACAATATTTACTATTATCATTCAGCAGACGATAAACAGGATACTACATCATTTAGTAGACAAGTGTCAATACAATTCATGTTGATGGTGTAATCGTTGCAATAAATATTGACTAAAAGATTCAGTCTTGGATGCTAGTTGCATATGAGAACTAGCTATGTACATCTAAATGCCTCATAGAGTTTAATCCAAAGCAGACAGAACATTTTGCCTGATACATTCATGACCTAAATTGAAATTATTTATCTAACAGGCGAAGCGAGAAATAAAGTCAATTTATCTTCGCACGATTTAGCCTAGGCTTCTTGTGTACATTCAGTTTGAGTTTTGTTCTACCTTTTTTTTTTTCACAACTCTTCAGCAAAGCCAGTTCACATTCTGAACTTCTTATAAGCTTTTAAATTGGTCAGTCCACAAGTCAGTCTGGATTAGCGAAAATTTCATTTAGACATTAACTCTTAATTACGATACCCATTACATGTTTTTAGATTTATCTATTTAAAAATAATAATATTGAAGATTTATTCAAAGCAAAGCCTTTTACGAACTACTGAGGGAAAAACCTAAAATGTAGGCATTGGAAGATACCTATTTATCTCATGTTTAATGAAAAGCAAAACTATTGATCGTGGAAAACAGGTGGGAGTAAATAAACCAAGAAATCAAAACCAAAACAGTTAACTGTTCAGAAAACCACCGCACGTTTTGAGCTAACGATGGAGCTTCTTTGTAGTCACCCCAAAACTGCGAAAAATAGGAAGGAGGAAGTATATATCTGGAAAACAACAAAACAAAACGGGTTGATCATAGTTTGAATGTTTGACGGGAGCTGATCTGTGGTTAAGTAGCAGCAACCCTGTAATGTGTGTAGGAACTCAGAAAGCCGTTATTTCTGGATGGTCTACTTTTACGACACTAAACACTTTGTCACTCTATCTGTGCTAAATTAATAAATCAAACAGGCAAATTGCTTTCCTGTTCCGTCAAAAATTAAATAAGAATAGACAACTAAAAAATATTAAGAAATATAGAATATTAAACAAATAAAAACCAATACTCCATCAAAAGTTATATTTGATTCGATTTTTGTTTCATTAATTAAAAGCATTTTTTTTTATCACACGACTGTTTCTCGGACTACTCTTTAATTATAACATAAAAAGAAAGGGATGGGGTGTGTGCTTTATTAACTTAATTTTTATTTTATTGTCATTATTAAGTTATATCGAACAAGAAAGGATAAGAGGAAATGGATGAGTGAGAGAGAGTGTGTGTGTTGTGTATGTGGGAGGAGGGGGAGGCTAGCTGATCGTGCAGTGTGAAATTTTTTAGTTGGTCTTTTGTCGTCGTTATTGAGAAGCTTCCGATGAGCGATGATCGATTAGGGCTACGATAGGAAGATAGATAGTCAATCAAATGCATGACCCATTATTTTGGATTTGCATCTAATGGTTAGGATGCTTGATGTACGATCGTAATGTTGTTGGTTTGATTCCTGGACAAGCTGCTAGGTTAACATAGTCGCTTAACGCCAAGGAAACCGGAGATAAACACCGGTCATGTTTTTCATAGTACTCCACGTTTGGGTTTTTAGAGGTTGGCAGGTGTGCATAATGCTATAAGTAGAACTCGTTCTTTGGGCAATATATATATTTATTTTCTCTATTAAATGCGAAAACAAAATAAGAGAAATACTAAGTTGAGTTGGATTAAGTGCATTTATAATATTTTGGTGTATGTATATATGATTTCATCCGAATGAAACAGCTCTAGTCCTGTAGAAGTCATCTCTCTCTCTCTCTCTCTCTCTCTCTCTCTCTCTCTCTCTATATATATATATATATATATATTTATATATATATGTATATAGGAAAGAGTTAGGACCCCGACGGCTGAGCTCCGGCCGTTTCGACAGCTAGATCCGAACCCTAAGTATTGAGTACTCTGGTGCGTCATGGTCCACCTGATATCTTACCACATCCTCTTTGATATATATATATATATATATATATATATATATATATACTTCTTGTCTTATGTCGCTAAGAGCGAGCAGGTAAAACTCCTGAGTAACAAGACTCATTATTTAAGGATTGGCAGTACCGGTAAAGGGTCGGACGCCATGCTTTCCAGCATAGTTACGCCCCTTTACGATCTGAGTTCAAATCACGCCGAGGTTGACTTTGCCTTTCATCCTTACGGGGTCGATAAAATAAAAGTACCAGTAATGCACTGGTTAATTGCTGGCCTTGTGCCTAAAGTAGAAACAATTATTTAACCATTATAAATAAATATAAACTAAACTCTCTTTCGGTATTGAGTACCCTTTTCTCTCGTCCGTCAACTACATATGTATATATATATATATATATATATATATATATATATATATATATATATATATATATATGTGTGTGTGTGTGTGTGTGTGTGTGTGTGTGTGTGTGTGTGTGTGTGTGTGTGTGTGTGTGTTTTGCAAGGTTTTTGATATGAAATAGTGTGTCAAAACAAATATTGTTATACTTGGAGAGGGTCATATTGTAATAATATTGCCACAAATAATTACAGAACACACTCACTGTTTGGTTTTCGCTTCTGTATCTTTTATATCTCCTTAGTTAATTTATTTGGCAATCAACGTTTGATTGCCAAATAATAATAAACGTTGATTGCCAAATAAATTAACTATGGAGATATAAAAGATACAGAAGCGAAAACCAACCAAACAGTGAGTGTGTTCTGTTATTATTAGATGGTCTCACCGTCTTCTTTCAAGGAGGAAGGCCAGGCGGTTTTCATCTGCCTGGTGGCCATGGCGAAAGAGATTGTGTGGTGGACAAGGTTGAAAGGGTTAAAGACAGACACTTTCCTCTTCGGCGAATCCCTGATTAACTTTTTCAAGTTTCACTTGAAGAGGAAAATCAGGGTGGAGAGGCAAGTGCTGCCTTCTAGCAAGTTTGTTGAAAGGTGGGTGAATGTAGCGAGAATGGTCCGAGTGAACGGGACCGCTCTGAATATACGTCTGTAGTTTAAGGAATGTAAAAAAAATTGAGAGAGGGCGCTTGCCCTGGTGATCAGAGTGCCCGTGGTCTTTTGTGTGGTTTTCGCCACGAGTAACCCTCGGAGCCCCCCCCCCCCCTATTGGGGAATTTTTCATTGTTTCAATTTTCATTTTTATTGTTTATATATATATATATATATATATATATATATATGTTTCTATATCTTTTTTCTTTTTCGTTTCCTATATAAATAATAAACATCTTTACACGCACAAAACCCACATCGTACCGTCCTGTGCCGTCTGTAATGTTTTTCTTGATGTCAGCCCTTGTGGCGTATAAAGAAATTATTATTTCTGGCAATATTATTACAACAATATGACCCTCCCCAAGTATAACAATATATATATATATAGAGATCGGCAGGAACTCAGTCGTCGGGGTCCCGAATCCTTCATATATGTATATATATATTATTGTCCTGGCGACATTTTAGTGCTGCCTGGTAATATTAAAGTGTGGAGATATTAATAAAATGATTTGAAATATATATATATATATAACATACAAATAACCTTATATATAACATATATATATATATGGAGGAGGTTATAGTTCACTTGAAGCATTGTGTAATGAGGTATAAACGTTTGAATATGTGTAATAAAGCCAAAACAATGCAGGTATGGACATAGAAAAAAGAATGCAATTGTAAAAGATATTGTTGACAATTCGTCCTTTACCTTGAATTTATTTAAATGTCCTTAATTTTCGAGATAATATCTCTTCTTCGGAGGGAAATAAAGGTCTCAAACCAGCGCTCTAAATATTTAGCCAAGCCATGCTGACAGGAAATAGTATAGATATATATATTTTTTTTCTGGTCTAATCAGTTATACAACTTTAGTGGTATTGTCGTATATCTATGTTGTTGAAAGCAGCAAGATATCAATCAAGAATTCGAGCCACCAGAGAAACCTTTAAGCAGTTGTTTGATCTGCTAAGAATAGTAACCAAATATCCCTAAAATAGTATCCTGACATTCTATTGACAAACCTAGTGTGACAATAGCAACAAGCCGCAGAATTTTAAGTGACATGTCATGGGCATTGAAAAATTCATTAAAGTAACCTTTTTAATTTCAATTCATTATCCTAGTTTTATAAGTATATTTTGAAATTTTAGATTATTATTATTATTATTATTATTTGTTTTTTGCCAAACTTCTAATTTTATAAATATATTAGAAAAATAGATCGTTTATCTATAAACATTTATTTCAAACTCAAATGTATATTGTGACATTCCAACATGCCTCCAACTGCTGCTGATTCTATGATACAAAACCTTTTTAAAGTGTTTATATTTATTTTAAAATCTTTATTTTAAAATCTTCTATCATGATGTTATGTAAAAACAATGTGTTAAGTTATGCTACAATCACGAGGTTAATAAATAATGAGAAATTTAGTTATATTGCTAATTCCCTCAAAATTCTTCATTATTTTCAAAATTCAAAAAAAGGGCGGTGGATTGGCAGTATCGGTAGAGGGTCGGACGCCATGCTTTCCAGCATAGTTACGTCCCTTTACTATCTGAGTTCAAATCCCGCCGAGGTTGACTTTGCCTTTCATCCTTACGGGGTCGATAAAATAAAGTACCAGTAATGCACTGGGTAATTGCTGGCCTTGTGCCTAAAGTAGAAACAATTATTTTCAAAATTATTATAAATATGGTCAGGAAAGAGTTATTTGAAAGGTCGGGCATAAATGGTGTTTGAGTCAACTACCAACAGACTCGGCAATCCTCTTCTGAAAGTTTTAACAAGACAAAAAGCTATCTTTTACTCTTCGACCACAAAGTTAACGAGAACTGGGTAGAATTGATTGAATCTATATCAATATATATTATTAGTTAGAATAGCCACAATAACTTCACATCATACTTATACCGTCTTTTTCATATATAAGAAAAATACATCAGATAATGTAGTCCTAGATACACTACGCCCGAAAAGAAAAGACGGGATGACGAAGGCTGGAGCGTATTTGATCGTAGGCCTTCTTAATCAGTGTGAACTGGGGTTAAACTACAATAGATAGTTCATAAAACACAAACATATACAAACAGCTATTTCATAGACAAATAAACAATAGGGTTCAGGGTTTATTTTAAGGAAATTTTAGAACAGCACAAATCTTTGAGGCAAGTGACATGATCCAGCGTTTGTTATACTCCGACTTTGAGAAGCATTTATAATTTTATGAGTGTTTTAAGTCTTGACCAATATTGTAACCTTGTAAGTACATGTAGTGTTTGACACAACATGTAAACTTATTACACACAATTCGTTTTAGAACTACACAAACTACATGTTGTATGACTGGCTATCTATAATCTTTACAGTGCTGTATGACTGGCTATCTAACAGTGCTGCATGACTGGCTATCTAACAGTGTTGTATGACTGGCTATCTAACAATGCTGTATGACTGGCTATCTAACAGTGCTGTATGACTGGCTATCTAACAGTGTTGTATGACTGGCTATCTAACAGTGTTGTATGACTGGCTATCTATAATCTTTACAGTGCTGTATGACTGGCTATCTAACAGTGCTGCATGACTGGCTATCTAACAGTGTTGTATGACTGGCTATCTAACAATGCTGTATGACTGGCTATCTAACAGTGCTGTATGACTGGCTATCTAACAGTGTTGTATGACTGGCTATCTAACAGTGTTGTATGACTGGCTATCTATAATCTTAACAGTGCTGCATGACTGGCTATCTAACAGTGTTGTATGACTGGCTATCTAACAGTGTTGTATGACTGGCTATCTATAATCTTAACAGTGCTGTATGACTGGCTATCTAACAGTGATGTATGACTGGCTATCTAACAGTGTTGTATGACTGGCTATCTATAATCTTAACAGTGCTGTATGACTGGCTATCTAACAGTGATGTATGACTGGCTATCTAACAGTGTTGTATGACTGGCTATCTATAATCTTAACTAGCTATGTTGGTCAGAAAGTCTATAACGAAATGACCATTGTAAGTTGGCTCAAGTCAGAGATAACTCAGCTAGTTATAGATTAATCGACAATTTATTAAAAGCTAGCTAAAAATAGCCAGACGCTTGACATATATGCACGCTGATCAGTTGTCTGATTTTAGCAATCGATCTATCTATCTAAAAAAACTTCTTATATCTCTCTGCAACGAAGCTGGATCACAGAGAAGGTATTCACAAAATTACCACTTTCCATCGATCAAATATAGCCAAAACTGATAATTATAACGAACTATGAACGTGAATGTCATAAAGTAGACTATAAAAGAGATTTGGTCATGCGGGCGAATTATTAGGTAATAGATTGAGTTCAAATCTATTGTAGGCACATTGTAGTTTGGACTAATATGTTTTTCCTAAACTCCGTTGTTTCAACCTTTTCCTCTCTCTCCTCTCTCTCCATTTCCCGAAGAAGGACTTATATCTGACACGTCGATACCCCTTATTTACTTCTTTCTAAGCGCATGAAACTAAAAAGACTTTGTTTTTTTGCATCATTGTATTTGTCTTGTCTATTCTTCAACTATATATATATATATATATATATATATATATATATATATATATATATATAAAGTAAGTATCAGGGCTCTAACGGCTGAGCTTCGACCGTTTCGACAGCTAGATCCGTCGGGGTCCTGATTCTTTTCCTATTACCCACTCTACTACCCCAAGTATCGAGTACTCTGGTGGGTTATGGTCCACCTGGTATTTTACCACACCCTATCTGATATATATATATATTTATTTACACACACACACACACACACACACACACACACACACACACACACACATATATATTTTTCTATATACATTCGTGAGTTCCATATCGAATAATAATACTAATATTAATATTCGATTCGTTTGCAAGCAGCCTCATAACGCCATGTTGTTTTAGATGACTATCGCCATCCTTTTGTTCTAATGATAGCATAGAAAAACAGTCGACAAATTTGGTGTCCTCCAATCTACGTATAAGGTGATTACAGTATGTTCATGACAATAGCGTAACATGAAGTATTTGTAGGAAGGGCTGATACACACATACGCAGCTTGGTTTGTAAAGACAACCAAAATACATTTAAAAGTTTGGAGCACTGTCCATGGCACGACTTTTTTTTAATACTTCGTGATGTTCTTTTCCGGACACAAGTGCACAGCTATTATTACACACATACTGGTGGATTGGCAGTATCGGTAGAGAGTCGGATGCCATGCTTTGCAGCAAAGAGTTACGGCCCTTTATGGTCTGAGTTCAAATCCTGCCGAGGTTAACTTTGCCTTTCATCCTTACGGGGTCGATGAAATAAAGTACCAGTAATGCACTGGGATAATTGCTGGCCTTGTGCCAAAAGTAGAAACAATTATATACACACATACACGCATACTTGAGTGTCGCTGAATTACTTGACCATCGACACTCGCCGAGAGAGAGAGAGAGAGAGAGAGAGATGGGGGGAGGGGAGATGCTAAAATATATTTTAGCGTCGTAAAATAATATTTTGGGTTGTACAGGCATTCACATTACATACATATCATTTATATTTACATTACATACATAGCATATAACTGGGCCAAGATAAATAAATATTTTAAACAAAAATTCTCCAAAAAAAAAAACCTTCAAAACAAACAAGCAAAATAAGTATTCAGGAATATGTGTGTGCGTGTGCGTGTGCGTGTGTGTGTGTGTGTGTGTGTGTGTGTGTGTGTGTGTGTGTGTGTTTTTTCAAAGTGACAGCAGCCTTGTAAATAAAATAGACCGTGGCATTTAGAATAGAGTTCTTTTAATCATTATGTTCGTGATTTGCCAAATTAATTATGTGGTTTTACAAACAGTAATCTGTGCAGTTGACAAATTGCAGAGGTTGAGGTGAGACATGGCAGAGAGAGCATGACTAGGTACTGAAATGAAAGAATCTAAGGATTTGATGACTGTCCTTTTACAAACCTTCTTCATACTGGTGTACAATATATATATATATAACGGCGATGAATTTGTTTTGCGAGGTTTTTGATATGAAATCGTGTGTCGAAACAAATATTGTTATAATTGGGGAGGGTCATATTGTTGTAATAATATTGCCAGAAATAATAACAGAGCACACTCACTGTTTGGTTGTTTTCGCTTCTGTATCTTTTATATCTCCACAGTTAGTTCATGTGGTCAGTCAATGATAAACATTGACTGACCAAATGAATTAACTGTGGAGATATAAAAGATGCAGAAGCGAAAACCAACCAAACAGTGAGTGTGTTCTGTTATTATTTCTAGCAATATTATTACAACAACATGACCCTCCCCAAGTATAACAATATATATATATATATATATATATATATATATATATATATATATATATATATATATATATATGAAAACAACCCTGCTTTTAGGTTAACAAAATCTAACTACAGTTTTTAAAATGGTCTAGATGAAACCTAGTAACACTTAGGGATTTTGAGTGAATTTAGCGATCTGCTGATGGTACAAGTAATACTAAAGACCAGTTAATGGTACAAGTAATTCTAAAGACCAGTTGATGGTACAAGTAATACTAAAGACCAGTTGATGGTACAAGTAATTCTAAAGACCAGTTGATGGTACAAGTAATACTAAAGACCAGTTGATGGTACAAGTAATTCTAAAGACCAGTTGATGGTACAAGTAATACTAAAGACCAGTTGATGGCACAAGTAATACTAAAGACCAGTTGATGGCACAAGTAATACTAAAGACCAGTTGATGGCACAAGTAATACTAAAGACCAGTTGATGGCACAAGTAATACTAAAGACCAGTTGATGGCACAAGTAATACTAAAGACCAGTTGATGGTACAAGTAATACTAAAGACCAGTTGATGGCACAAGTAATACTAAAGACCAGTTGATGGCATAAGTAATACTAAAGACCAGTTGATGGCATAAGTAATACTAAAGACCAGTTGATGGTACAAGTAATACTAAAGACCAGTTGATGGTACAAGTAATTCTAAAGACCAGTTGATGGCACAAGTAATACTAAAGACCAGTTGATGGCACAAGTAATACTAAAGACCAGTTTATGGTACAAGTAATACTAAAGACCAGTTGATGGCACAAGTAATACTAAAGACCAGTTGATGGCACAAGTAATACTAAAGACCAGTTGATGGCACAAGTAATACTAAAGACCAGTTGATGGTACAAGTAATACTAAAGACCAGTTGATGGCACAAGTAATACTAAAGACCAGTTGATGGCACAAGTAATACTAAAGACCAGTTGATGGCACAAGTAATACTAAAGACCAGTTGATGGTACAAGTAATACTAAAGACCAGTTGATGGCACAAGTAATACTAAAGACCAGTTGATGGCATAAGTAATACTAAAGACCAGTTGATGGCATAAGTAATACTAAAGACCAGTTGATGGTACAAGTAATACTAAAGACCAGTTGATGGCACAAGTAATACTAAAGACCAGTTGATGGCACAAGTAATACTAAAGACCAGTTGATGGCACAAGTAATACTAAAGACCAGTTGATGGCACAAGTAATACTAAAGACCAGTTGATGGCACAAGTAATACTAAAGACCAGTTGATGGCACAAGTAATACTAAAGACCAGTTGATGGTACAAGGCAATTTAAAGACCCATTCGAGGTCGATAAATATAGTACTAGTCCAGTACTGGGGACGATTCTTTCTCTATATCCAGCCCATGGTGCCGCGAGCGGACTGGACCCAGAACCACACGGTTGCCAAGTGAGCTCTTTATTCACAGTCATTCCTGCAATGTAACTTTCTTAGAAATGATGTTAAATGCACTATTCCGTCTTTCCTTAAACTATACACCTAGTCGCCATACTGATAAATTTTAAATATGTCTTAGATGGGATTACACATACAAATATTGAGAGATTAGGACAATTTACATCAGACCTGCCAACCTCTAAAAAACCCAAACGGGGTGTACCTTGAAAAAAAAAAGTGCCCCCAAAACGGGTAGAAATGAGGCAAAATGGGGAGATTTTACATAATGAAAGCTAGACCCATCTTCACAAGAGAAGACATTTCTTACCCACCCAAAAGTGTGTGGGAAATCTCCTCGTCAGAGGGGGAGTTTGATTTACATAAACCATACGACCAGTACAAATCTTTAAGGCAGTTACCATGACTCCACGTTTGATATTCTCTGAGTCTGAGAAGCATTTGTAATGGCTGCTATTTTGAACATTTTATGAGTGTTTTACGTCTTTTAACCATCATTTATCGTGTAAATACATACATAGTATTTGACAGAAAATGTAAACTTACAGCACAAAATTAGATTTAGAACTGCACAATCAGGGTTCAACTGCACATCAAATAATCACTGACAAATATTGACAGACTAGGACAATATACATAAAGCATACGACCAGTGCACCTGATTATAATCTTTTATTGGAAATGTGCAGGTAAGCAGACGTTCCTGCTTCGTTCCCATTACCTTGTTAACACATCAAAAGATCGATGGCGGAGATTTCATTGTCCTCACAGAATCACAACAGAAACATTCATTGATTTTATACTAATTTAAAAACAAAGCAACGAAA
>OZ024755.1:22952364-22972364 GCA_964016885.1 Eledone cirrhosa
TGCTATAATTATTGTTGCATATACGAAGGTCAGCTTAATACTTCATATGCTGACCAAGATACTCTCATGGAATGGCCCAATGAGGTTTAGTTTTTAAAACTTAGTCCCTGGAAAGAAACAATGCAGTTATTAATAAAAAGAGTTGAAATTAATGCATGCAAGAGACTGGCCAAGATGCTCTCATGGAATGACCAAATGAGGTTTATTTTTTTAACTTAGTCCATGGAAAGAAACAATGCAGTTATTAATAAAAAGAGTTGAAATTAATGCATGCAAGAGACTGGCCAAGATGCTCTCATGGAATGACCAAATGAGGTTTATTTTTTTAACTTAGTCCATGGAAAGAAACAATGCAGTTATTAATAAGAAGAGTTGAAATTAATGCGTACAAGATTTCACAGCTCTAGCATCACTCCTTCATAATCAGCCTTATGAACGTTTCAGCCAAACCTCGTCCTTAAAGCAACTCTGATTGAGCGGACCTATAGTTCACCAGAAGCAGTAATTATTTTAACATGCAGCTTGTGTAGTTCTAAATCTAATTTTGTACAGTAAGTTTACATTTTGTCTCAAATACTACACGCTCCTACATGGTGAATGATGGTTAAAAGACTTAAAACACTCACAAAATGTTTAAAATAACTGCCATTACAAATGTTCCGCAGACACAGAATATCAAACACTGCGTGATAGTACCTGCTTAAAATAATTCCCTTAAAAGAAACATAGCAACCCGTCTATTTATAACTAAACTGTGATTTGATGGAGTTATCACAGTTAATCCTAACAAGTCAAACCATCAAGAAGATATTATGGCGATTTTGTCTGAGTAGGTAGCAACACGATTTTGGTATGGTAAAGGCAATTGAATTTAATTAAATTGAGACCCCTAGTCACCGTCCAGCCACCTCAGTATGTTATAGACTCTTGCAAATCTCTGATTAAAGTCGAACTTAGGGGTCAGAGACATCAAAATAGACAGCCGGCACCAAAAATGTGCACAGATACCTATATTTGAGAAGACAGCATGCTGCTCACGGCCGTTCCTTAATCCTCTCGCTAACTACACACCCTGGAGGTTTGTGTGTGTGGGGTGTATTTGAGAGGGAGAACTTTAGATGTGACTTCCATAATTTTAGTTAGTTTTATAAGCAATAACAACATCGACACAAGCAAAAGGAAATAACAGCAACTGGGATTCGAAACTGGATCGGCGGGAAGAGTAATTAATAAAGCTCTGGCGCACAGCCCGCTACCATTACTTATTAGGAAAAAATGATCGATCCAGTTAGGAAACTACTGCATGGTCATTCGATCTGCTTGAAATAGCAGGCAAATTTCCCTCAAATCACATCCTCAACATATTGAATAATGTAGTCATTGATAAAAACCAAGCGAGATTACCTCTACAATTTGTCTGCAAGTTGTAGAGGTTTGGTTTTTATCGCTTGGTTTTTATCAATGACTACATTATTCAATATGTCCAGGATGTGATTTGAGGGAAATTTGCCTGCTATTTCAAGTAGATCGAATGACGGTGATTAAAATTTCTAAAAGCAACAAGCGAAGGCGATAGCACCAATAACATTAACCGAGCAACATTTTTTAGAAAATCTAGACCATGCAGAAGGAGTGGCTCCTGTTTTCAAAGTCAACTGGTGAGAGAGAAAGAGATGTTTCTATCTTGTTTGATCTCTTCAGCGAAGCATATTTTACACAGTTGGCTAGACTTAGAAATGAGAGAACATATATTGCAGAGATAATTTCAATTAATCGAAGTTTCCTAACTTAATATAGTATATATGTAAGACTATATCCAGTTAGCAGTGAAACTAACACAGCGTGATTCAGAAAAGAAACATATATGGAAGCATATAAATATGTTTATGTATAATGACCACTTAATTCTTGCTGAGGGTATTTAACGTTGTAATTACGTCATAGCTACCTCAATAGCCGTGTGAGAACTCCAAATACTAGTATTTCAGAGTTTTTATTCATCATCAGTCACATTTTAATTATCTGATACTGAGGCAAAATAAGACAATAGCTTATACATAATTTTGTAAATAATAAATACATAATTTTGTAAATAATAAATTTATGCCCGAGAATACTTTCTCTATTTAGGATGACTCGTGTGTGCTGGGTGGTCTGGATCTCTGGAAACGCACTTAAGCAATGGCAATCGCGAGTGATAATCCACATTTTCGAAAAAAGGAGACAAGAGAGATTGTTCCTATTACAGAGGGATCTCCTTGTTAAGCCTCCCCGGTAAAGTCTATACTAAGTGTCTGGCAAAGAGATGCAAGGAGGTTATTGAGTCCAAGCTAACTGATGAACAATGCAGTTTTCGCCCCGGATGCAGCACAGCCGACCAAATATTCACACTGCAGCATGTCTTTGAGAAATCGAGGAAGTATTGCCAAGAGGTATATTCTTATTTTGTAGACCTCGAAAAGGCATACGTCTGCGTTCCTCGGGTCGTGCTCTGGAAGGTTCTGCAGGAGTGTGAGGTCGCTGGTCAGCTTCTTGCTTCCCCGATGTCTCTACTATACGAATGCCCAAGTATTTGTGTTCGGATAAATGGTGCTAAATTAAAACCATTCAATGTGGGAGCCGGGCTCTGCCAAGGGTGCGTACTGTCACCTCTATTGTTCATTATTTTCATGAACAGAATTGACATGCGCAGCCGGGTTGGAAGTGGTATCACGACTGGCAGGTGTAAAATAAGTCAGCTGTAATTTGCAGACGACATGGTGTTACTTAACTCGACAGAAGGCGATCTCCGTCACGCACGTGACAGATTTGATGCCGAGTGCTGCATGGCTGGAATGAAAATCTGTGTTGTGAAAACTGAGACACTCGTCCCCCTCAAGGAAGCCTGCGCAGTGCACTCTGCATGTGAATAGAGTTCCACTGAAGCAGGTGGAGAAGTTCAAGTATCTACGGTCCATGTTCCGTGGAAGGCAGGAGGCTGAATTAAGTGCAAGAATTGCAGGAGCTGGTGCAGTAATACGCCAGCTTCGGTATTCGGTAATCAGAAGAAAGGAGGTAGTTGAAAAAGCCAAAGTCACTATCTTCAATTTGGTATTTGTGCCAACCCTTACCTATGGTCATGAATCTTGGGTAATAACCGAAAGAATACGATCTCGAATACAAGCGGCCGAAATGGGGTTCCTCCGATAGAGTGAGTCACTCCAGATAGAGCCCCTACTTCTACGAATCGAGAGATCACAGCTCCGATACTATGGGTATGTGGTTAGAATGTCTCTGGAAAGAATTACTGGACAGATTTTACGGGCAAAACCAACCGGCAGGAGACCCATGGATAGACCTTGAGCAAGATGGTTGGATAACACCCATGAGTTTGGCTGGTTTCACTTGGGGATCCAGCCGGATCAGTTGGAGACGGTTGCTTCTGACAGGGACCCACTAGAAGGAGTGTTTGAGGACTCTGCCCTCACGACCCTCTCAGGAATAAGTGGGCGAAGAAGAAGAAATGTATGGGGATTCTCATTTGCATATAGTGTGGGCTAGCATTGACTACCATTAGCACTAACACAGTGTGATTCATAATGGAGGTGTATACAATATGTTTATTTATATGTATTTAGTATGCAGAACACTCCCCTAGTGTTATTTCCCCCTCAGCCCTGTTGTTGAGATTCATAGAAATAACAACAAAAATACGGGATGGTAGCAACTGGAAAGCCTCTACGGTCATAAATCACAGATGACCTAGGGTAAACAACTATAACCATATCGTGAATAAAATGATGATGATGATGATGATGATGATACGTGAAGAAATTCTGTGTGTGTGTGTGTGTGTGTGTGTGTGTTTTAACCCTCTCGTTACTATATTTCTAATGAAGTACCTATGATTTTCAAATAATTTTTTTAAATAATCAAGAATTTGGAGAGATTCAGTAATGTAATAAAGGTTCTTACATAAAATTATAATGAAAGGGGTTTAGATAAATATAAACACTTAAAATAAACTAAGCAATTTTGTAAGGTGTAATCAGGTGCGCTTTCAGACGGTTTGGTGTCAGAAAGGTTACGATGTTATATCTCATTTACTTCAAATTAACAGAAAAGTTAAACAGCCATATAACAGCTCCCGCCACGAGATTTATAAGGTACAGAATAAATCAAATTGCCTAATTATAAAGGGTTGAAGACGGTGAATTGGTTGGAGCTGTCGTTAGAGGTGTCGGAATAAAATACCTGAGTATTTGTTCAGGCACATCGTGCTCTAAGTTCAAATTTTGTTTTTAGCACCAGTCATGTACCGGGGATCGATTCTCTCTCTTTCTCTCACTCCTCTCTCTCTCATCCCCCTCTCTTTCTCTCTCGCTCTCTTTCACCCCCCCCCCCTCTCTTTCTCTCACGTCACCCCTCTCTCTCTCGCCCTCTTTCATCCCCTCTCTTTCTCTAGACTGAGACTAAGCAACAACAACAACAACAACGAGATAGTAAGGGATCTTCTACACGAGCCAATGATGTATTCTTTTTATACGAAAAGGAAACCAGCTAGAAACAACAGCTAAATCTTCCTCGAATCATATCCTACCGTTTTAAATAGGACAGGGCACATTTATTTTCATTTATATATATATATATCATATATATATATATATATATACATATATATATATATATACATTCACGTACTATGGCCGGAAAAAAAGATGAGATGGTCATGACTGGAACTTCTTTGATCATATGTTTATCCGGTCATGGCTTACTTGAGGTTAAATAAAAACTACGAGGACATCTACATTGATACTAGTAGGAGACTTTAATTAATAACTTGACCTGTTAGAAATAACAGCCAAATCTTCCTATAGACATATCTTACACTCTTAAACATGGTATGTCACATTAGATAATGTAGTCTAAGATATACTACTATGTCGGTGCAGCATAGTCGAATGAAGTATACTCGTAATTTAAAGGGCCAGCTTTGTTACATTCTGTGTCATGCTGAATCTCCCTGAGAATTACGCTAAGGATACATGTATCAGTTGAATGTTCAGCCACTTGCAGTATACATACAAGATGGATTGTACTTGTAATTCTAAGGGCCATCCATGTTACACACAGTGTCATGCTGAATCTTCCTGAGAATTACGTTAAGGGTACTACGCGTGTGTGTAGAATGCTCAGCCACTTACACGTTAATTTCATGAGCAGGCTGTTTCCGTTAATCGAAAAACTGGAACACTTCATCGTCCGAAACTGATGAGGGTCCATTCATGTCTGGGTGGGTGGGGGGGGGGGGGGGACAGGATGGTGGTCACAGCTGGAATGGCTGTGATCATAAAGCTTGCTCAATCAGTCAGAGATCCTGACCTAGGGCTAAACGACAGTACCTATACTGATTCAATTTACCCTTTCGGTGGTGTCACCCACCCAACAAACTCCCTCTTTTGCAACAACCCAATTAGTTAACGAGATTTGATTTGGCATTAACATACGGTGGAAGCAGTGTGTGTGTGTGTGTGTGTGTGTGTGTGTGTGTGTGAGAACGAACCGAAATAACCTGATTTATTAAGGAATTAATTGAAGATATGAAAAAATAATTATAACATAAATTTATATTTATCATTTTGTTTTCATATAATATATACGAACCATAATAATAATTGTTTCTACTTTAGGCACAAGGCCAGCAATTTTGAGGGGAGGAGAAAGTCGATTTATTCGACACCATTGTATTACTGGTACTTTATTTTATCGACCCTGTAAGGATGAAAAGCAAAGTTAAACTCGGCGGGATTTGAACTCATAATAATAATGGTTTCTGATTTAGGCACAAGGCCAGCAAGGATGTGTTTGTGTGTGTATACACACACACACACACATATATATATATACATACATACACATATATATATAACTTAAATGCTATATATATAAATATATATATAAATATATATATATATATATTCATTTTATTAAGGCTAAATTGTGAGACTTGTTACTCTGGAGTTTCGCTTGCTACTAATGTGGTCACCAGACAAGAACTCTACTTCGGTATTGAGTACCCTTTTCTCTCGGCCGTCAACTACATACGGATATATACACACACACACACACACACACACACACACACACACACACACACACACACACACACACACACACACATATATATATATATATATATATATATATATATATATGTATGTATATATGTATATATACATTATAGAATACTGTTAGCTTCTCGCTAAAACAATTTCTATACCTTTCATTTATATATATATATATATATGTATGTATATATGTATATATATATATATACATTATAGAATACTGTTAGCTTCTCGCTAAAACAATTTCTATACCTTTCATTTATATATATATATATATATATATATATATATATATATATATATATATATATATATATATATATGTATATATGTCTTTAAAATTTACAAATTTACACACACATACACAATGTATTTCCTAGTTCAGTCATGTTGCAACAATAATTTCGATCTATAGTAACAAGGTCCTGGGTGCCAACCCTGTATTTGTCCATGTAGATAATTTTTCTCCAAACCCACTCATACATTTAATCCTATATGTCAATTGTACAATACTATACGCTGACCATTGCTGTAATTATATATTAGAAATATGTTATCAAAATATCATTCCTATCTTTAATTAGTTCCACATGTCAGTAATGAAGTAATGAACATAATCTATAGGGTTTCTCTTATGCAAACCATTCATGCATGAAAACGCAAATTTCCCACTATGATTGTTCATATATCCGTTAATCTTGGTATAGACAGCATACCAGCATTGATCGACGCTGCGAGTCCTCCCGTTTACACACACACACACACACACACACACACACACACACACACACACACACACACACACACACACACACACACACACACACACACACATATGTGTATATATATAAATATATATAAAGAGAGAGAGAGAGAGAGATGTAAAATCCCGACCAAGGCGCCAAAACTAAATGGAAATAATAAAGCAAGCGACACAGTACAATTAAGAAATATATTAGTTCAACGCTTGATATAATAGGAAAAGAATGCCCCAGCATGGCCTCATTCGGATGGCTGAAGCAGGTAAAAGAATATATGTGTGTGTGTGTGTGTGTGTGTGTGTGTGTGTGTGTGTGTGTGTGTGTGTGTGTGTGTGTGTGTATCAGGCATGGGCAACCTTTTTCGAGCAGTGGGCCGCATAGATTGTGTCTCATCATATGGCAGGTCGCACTATTATAATATTCAGTTTTGAAATTAGGCGTGCCGTTTAGAAAGCCAAACGGGACGCAGGTCGCAGTTTGCTCATGAGTGGTATATATCTATTTCGTAATTTTCATGTTTACACTATTCGAGACACTAGCGAAGTACCTTTTACCGACTGGGATTCGAAACCAGCTCGCAAACAGGAGTTAACCAACATACGAAATGGTGAGAGGATTTTGTTTGTAATGTCATGAGTATGTGGCTGGGTAGCTCAAAATTAAAGTCGCGTGGGTTGAGTAAAGAAAAAAAGCTACAAAAGAAAACAACAGACGACCCAACAAGTGAACCTATATGTAGTCACTCGATCTGCTAAAAACAACAGGTGCAATTCTCTCAAATTGTATACTACCCAGTGATTATTTTAACGTGCAGTTGTATAGTTCTAAATCTAATTTTGTTCAGTAAGTTTACATTCTGTGTCAAATACTACATGCTCTTACATGGTAAGTGATGGTTAAAGGACTTAAAACACTGATAAAATGTTAAAAATAGCCATCATAAATGTTTCTTCTCAGACTCAGAATAAATATATATCAAGCACTAGTTCTGGGCACCTGCCTCGAAAAATTTGTGCAGTTCCAAATATTTATTTAAAATAGCCCCTGAAACTATACCGTCCTAAAACAGGACGGGTGGATACATTGGATAATTTGTCCTAGATACACGCTATGTCTAATGGAAGTAAGGGAAGGGGCTAGTTACTGATGGAATGTTTGTGACCATACATATCTTTGTCTTCTCGAACAAGCCTGACCTAGGGCTAAACAACAATAACAGCAGTAGTAAAAACGCGCCACGAAGGGAACTTTTACACGCTCAGTTGATTGACGTGCTAGAAGTAACACTTTACAACATATCCCTCAAATCACACTACCTTTCCGAAAATAAAATAAAATAAAATAAAAAGACGGGATGGTTACGCATAGTACATCTTTGATCACAGGTTTGAGTCCACAATAATGCCTGACCTAAGGCTAAACAACAACAAGCAGACGAGCCAACTAGAAAACTCCGGCAACGTTGCTTGACGTGCGAGAAATTACAGTCAAATCTCGCTCAATCTACCACGGCTGCTAGAGCAATTTCATAAAAAAATAGTACAAAATTAGCGGATTATGTTGGAAAGAAGCTCCCAAAATTAGCTTGTAAAATAAATAAACAAATATATTATATTATATATATGTTACATGGGGGCACACATACACATATGTGTATGCATGCATGTATTTATGTATGCAATCCTCATGTGTATAAGGTAAGCTGCATGTCGGTTCTAATTTAGTTGATCATTTAATATGACATTACAACAATAACAACAGTATTAGTAGTAGTAATAGTAAAAAAAAAAAAACATGTGACTTACCCAGAAAAGGAAGTTGAATGCAAACATAAGATATTTAATGCACGTATAACATCCTCCGAGCCCCATTTTGCTAATTTCCTGATTTTTCCTTCTGTGTTCCCACTAAAAAATTCTCCAAACAACAGCAACAGTAGCAACGATAACAGCAACAACAAAACAGTAATGGGAATATATATATGATATAGTAGTTAAGTCAACTAGATAAAGGGAGAACTGTTCTGGCCGCTTATCGTTAAGCTTGTTGCTGTTGTGTTTGCGACTGTAATTGTCGTTGTCGTTGTTCTTGCTGGTGCAGTTGTTATTGTTGATGTAATGTGTATTGTTTTGATTTTGGTTGGTCACTGTGAAAAGGTTTTCGTGATAGATGTATGTGTGTGTATACAGATGTCCTGGTTGGTAGTATGAACTAAGAAGTGAATGCGCGCACGCCTGCTTGAATATGTAGTGTATGGAAGGGCAAGTGTTTATAGGAAAGAGAGAGAGTAAGCGAGAGAGGAAGTGAATGTTTATATATGTATGTAGGTGTATACGTAATGAATGGAAGAAAGACAGATACACGCACACAAACGGAAAGTGAATTTCGACGATAGAGAGACACAGAGAATGTGGGAGGGAATGGCAGAGAGTGGAAAAGAGAGTAAAATCTGAGACAGAGTGAGTGTGTATGAGAGTGAGACAGTAACTTTTACGTAGAAAACGAGAAATGAATTTAGACCAAAGAGAGAGAAAAAGAGTAGATAGTGAGGAAGGGAGTGAGTGAGTAGTGGTAAGAGAGGAAGAGATAAAGATGTGAGATGGTGATGCTATATATAAAGAAGGTTTAGTGAGGTTTGGTTTTTATTGGATGGCAACTGGTGACGGCATCGACGGTGAAACCACCACAGCTGGTGGTGGTGGTGGTGGTGGTGATGGTGAGAAAAGAGTGAGACAGAGGAAGAGAATATAGATGAATATGTGATATATATATATAGAGAGAGAGAGAAAGAGAAAGAGAATGTAGATGAATATGTGATAGAGAGAGAGAGACAGAGAAAGAGAATGTAGATGAATATGTGATAGAGAGAGAGACAGAGAAAGAGAATGTAGATGAATATGTGATAGAGAGAGAGAGACAGAGAAAGAGAATGTAGATGAATATATGAAAGAGAGAGAGAGAGAGAGAGAGAGAGAGAGTAAAAGAATGTGCTGCTAGAGTGGGCGGTAAATATAAGAGAAGGGAATGAGGTTGAAGGAGAAAAATAATGTAAAATAATGCATGTGAAAGACACGCACACACACACAGGGAGATAGAGACAGATAGATGGAGAGAGAGTGAGAGTCAGAGAAAGAGAGAGAGGGGGTGAAAGAGAGAGTGAGAGAAGAATGCGCTATAGTCAGAGGAAGAAACAGTATGAAGAAATGATTGGGGGAAAAACCGAAACAGATAGAGGAAGAGATATTGAAAGAATATGTAAAAGGTTTACTATTTATAGGGTTAGAGCAGGACGCTAAAAAAAAAAAAACGTATTTATATACGGAGTTTGGGAGGGGAAAAGGAAAGTGTTAAGAAGCGACTATATTTGTAGAAGATAGAAGAATGATGACAAATGAGAGAGAGAGAGGGAGATAATGACAAATGAGAGAGAGAGAGAGAGAGAGAGAGAGAGAGGGAGAGAGAGAGATAATGACAAATGAGAGAGAGAGACAGACACAGAGAGAGAAAGAGAGAAATGGAGTTAGAGAGAATTAAACAAAGAAAGAGATTACAGAAAGAGGGAGATATAGAGAGAGACTTAGACAAAGCAAGGCAGAGTAGAGAGTAGAGACAAAGAGAGATTAGACAGAAATCGAAAGAAAGATTAGAGAGAGAGATTAGGGAGAGAGAGAGATAATCGAAGAGAGATTAGAGAGGGAGAGAGACAAAGAGAAATTAGAGTGAGGGGGGGGGGGATTCAGGAAAGATTGACAAAGAAAGGTTAGAGAGGGGGATAGAGATTGGCAAAGAAATGTTAGAGAGTGGGAAAGAGAGAGATAGAGGGAGAGAGAGATTGACAAAAAGTTTAGAGTGAGAGATTGACAAAGAGAGGCTAAGGACAGAGAGGGTACGAGAGAGATCGATAGATAGATAGATAGAGAGAGAGAGAGAGAGAGAGAGAGAGAGAGAGAGAGAGAGAGAAAGAGAGTGGTGAGAGAGAGGGGGGAAGAATGATTGACAAAGAAAGGTTAGAAAGAGAGAGAGAGAAAGACAGAGTGAGTGACAATAAGAGAGAGAGAGTGAGGGGGGAGGGAGAAAGAAGAGAGAGAGAGAGAGAGATGGGGAGAAAGGGAGAAAGGGGAGGGAGAGAGAGAGAAAGGTGGGAAGGAGAGAGAGAAAGAGGAGGGAGAGAGAGAGAGGGTGGCGAGAGAGAGAGGGGAGGGATAGAATTGTGATAATAGAAAATGATAATAGGGAGTGAATGAATGAATGGAAAAGGGAGAGGGGGGGGGGGACTTGAACGGATAAAGAAATTTAGAAAGAGAGGAAAAAATAGAGAGAGAAGCGATAAACAGAAAGAATTAGAGTCGGGGAGGTGCAGTTTTGTTTTTTGGGGGTTGGGGGTAGGATTAAAGATGCAGTGCAGGCGAGAGAAAGTGCAAGAGAGAGAGAGAGAGAGAGAGAGAGAGTGAGTGAGCGAGAGAGAGAGAGAGAGTGAGAGAGGGAGTAGAGGGAGAATACGTGGGTAACGTGAGAGAGAGGAAATAAAGTAGGAATACCAAATATAGACATTGGTAAGGATAGGGTGGGCCCCTGAGTATTTAGAGGTTCCTTCACCCGATTATGCGCTGTATGTCCCCAAGAAACTTCAACCTACAGTTTGGTACAACGACAAGCCTGCTTTTTTCAAATATATTTCTTGCTGTAGCCACTCTTAAGAGAATTACTAAGCTTGCATGGCACAGTCCACGCTCACATACATGAAATGTCAAAACGTTGTATGATCCTTTCCACCGCTTTGGATATTTCCACAATTGCTACTCGGTGAAAATGTTTAGCAATTCGTTCATTGATTGCAGGAAAGTACTATTTATATATTTAATTTATTTATGCAAATGTGTATAGACTCCGAGCAAGATGGTTGGATAACATCCATGAGCTCGGCTGGTCTTGCTTGGAGATCCAGCCCGATCAATTAAAGACGGTTGCTTCTGGCAGAACCCGATGGAAAGCATGCTTGAGGACTCTGCCCCGTGACCCTCTCAGGAGTAAGTGGGCGAAGAATAAGAATAATTGTTTCTACTTTTGGCACAAGGCCAGCAATTATCTCAATGCATTACTGGTACTTTATTTAATCGACCCCCCCCCCCGTAAGGATGGAAGGCAAAGTTAACCTCGGCGGGATTTGACAAGAAGAAATCTGTATATAACTGTGATAGCAGTGAAGACTTCTGGTGGTGTCCTTGGCCCCAGGGCCATATCCTGAGATACCACCATCGGCACAGAGTTGGCTACCCGCAGGTGTGAGCCTCGCGAGCAGAAATGACTCTTCCAGTGCGTCTCCCTTGCCATCCTCCGGAGAAACGCCTTCTCTATTCTGTTCGCCGGGACCTAGGGGCGGCCAGCGCATGAGCAGCCGTTTGCTCATAATAGTGAGAGATCGGGAAAGCTGAAGAGACGGAGGCAGTGACATGGGAGTTCCATTGCGTTTATTTACCACACCACATTTTATTCACCTGAAATACCCGAAGGAAGTGAAAATGAGAGCAAAACATTTTACCATCGCACCCATCCACCTACTACCCATTCTAATATTTCTAAACATATATACGTATAGCTTCGGTTGGCGTGAGCCTTGTCTGTGCCACACCACGCTTACGAACGATCTGATAAAACTATTTCAACTGTCATCCTTTAACCCTTTAGCATTTACATTAGTCTATATTTACTATTATATTTTCACGGTAAAAGCTTCTTTATCTTACATACTTATCTCTCATAATATCGAATCTATGAGATTTTGGTGTTATTTATTTTGAGTACATTACCTCAAAATCAATATGAGCAGCCAGACACAGCCAGTTTAAACAGAAAGAGGTGAGAGAACTCTGGCCGGATATGACCGGCCATATTTAAAATAAAAAGCAATTTCTTAGGGTTATTTTTTGCATCGTCTGAGAGTTGCTCAATGAAGGTTCGAGCAAGTCTTCCTCTGTTGCGCAACCCATGATACAAATCACAAAACCACAGTAGGAAGCAGTTGCCAGGAGCAATGGAAGATCGTGATTCGTGGAGAGACTTTGTCAGGAATGCTCGATTTTTGTTGCAATAATGATGATAATGACTTTCTGCATGAAGACTAGTCTTAAGGAGGGCGGGGGCATGTAACGTAGTGAGCCATTGGCAAGGGAGATAACTCTAGGATGAAAATTAATTAAAATTTGAATGGAGTTGTGTAGTAAAGAGTAAACCTGATCATTGACATGATGACAACTGCTGACATGTTTTTAGTTATTACATCAATTAGATAACTCAAAATTATGACGTTCGCGCTATAAACATAGAATTCTTCGGGTGAAACGCGTGTTCCCAAGTGTGGTTTGTTAATTTGTTGTGGAATTAACTCTCTCTCTCTCTCTCTCTCTCTCTCTCTCTCTCTCTCTCTCTCTCTCTCTCTCTCTCTCTCTCTCTCTCTCTATCTATCTATCTATATATATATATATATATATATATATATATATAAGAAAAATGGAGTGCTGCGTGGTTGCACATGGGTTACATATGAATAAAATTAGTCCTTCATCAGTGATCTTCCAACTTTCATTGGTATTTCATCGCTTTAAAAATCATATACCTCTAGTTGGTGCGAGCAATAAAAAATAAAGTTATTGGGACAAGTAAAATAGGGTGAAACGAGCGAGACATATATATATATATATATATATATATATATATATATATATATATAGGAACGAGTAGGACCCCGACGGCTGAGCTCAAGCCGTTTCGACGGCTAATTCTGGACTCAGAATTAGCCGTCGAAACGGCTTGAGCTCAGCCGTCGGGGTCCTACTCGTTCCTATTACCCACTCTACTACCCTAAGTATTGAGTACTTTGGTGCGTTATGGTCCACCTGGTTCCTTACCACATTTCCTCCGTTATATATATATATATATATACTAAGATATTAATAAATGGAAACTATATTTATAAAACCATATTTATTTTATTATATATATTTCAAGGGCGACCAAACCATCTTGGTGCGCTTTCGTCAGATAAAATACAAAATTTGTATTTTATGAATAGCGAATTTCCGACCGTTAAGGTTGATTTCCATGGGTATCTCGTTATTTATAAAACAAATTTTGTATTTTATCTGACGAAAGCGCACCAAGATTGCTTGGTCGCCCTTGAAATATATATAATAAAATAAATATGGTTTTATAAATATAGTTTCCATTTATTAATATCTTGGAATATTTACTCCAGTAACTTGTTGAGTGCTCTGTATCAGTTATAAACATTTATATTTGTCGGAATTCCAACAAATTAAATATAACTTCTCTCTCTCTCTATATATATATTGTTATACTTGGGGAGGGTCATATTGTTGTAATAATATTGCTAGAAATAATAGCACAACACACTCACTGTTTGGTTGGTTTTCGCTTCTGTATCTTGTATATCTCCATAGTTAATTCATTCGGTCCTCGATGTTTATCATTGACTGACCAATGGTAAAAAATACAGATATAAATACATATTTATATAGTCTAACAAAGTTCTTTCGTTGCACATCTGCAACACCATCAGTGGTACTATTATGTTTCCTCCTGTTGTATTGTATGTCTACGCCATTTTAATTATATATATATATATATATATATAATTCGTTTTTGCGAAATTTCTAATCTGAAAACGTGTGTTGAAACAGATATTGTTATACTTTGGGAGGGTCATGTTGCCAATAAAACACACGCACCTGTTGGTTTTCACTTCAATTTATCATAAGTTTCCGATTGTTTGGTTGGTTGGTTGATTCGATAACCCGAAGGTTGTTTATATATTATCAAAGCTCTTTCGTCACACATTCTGTGACCTCCTCAGTGACTAGGTTTTTATTTTGTCTCTCTCCTTTGTTCTGTCCTACACCAACTTGTGGGCGGCCAGCACACGGAGAGGGGGAGGGCAAGAGAGATGGGGGAGATGACAGTGGGAGTTCGGCTCTTCTGTGTTCGGACACATTTATCATTTCTATGTTGCTATTGATAATTAGTCCATAATAAGATTACTATCGTATTTTACCGTTAGAATGTTTTCTATACCGGTGTAAATCTTATAAAGAAGAATTTAGTTTAAACTTGAATTATTACGAAATTATCAACCCTCTTTTTCATTATGAAGTAATACAAACTTGGATAAAAATACTGTGTACGTCCTGTTATGATTTAGCTAAAATTTATCTAAAAATGGATTTGTTAATTGAAATGTTTGTAGTATCTTTACTAATAGACAGATCATTGTGAACAATTGCAAAGAACTAAAGTAAAATCATACATGTTTAATATGATGCAGTCATAGTGCTGATTTGTAACTTTTTAAATGTCTTGCCAATGCGGTTTTACGTGGTACAGAAAATAAAAAGTTAATGGGCAGTTTGATACAGGAATTATATTTTGAGCCTAATACTTATACTAATACGGGACCTTATACTTCACAAGTGGTTTGAGCCTAATATGAATTTTCGGGACCTTATACTTCACATCTTGTTTGAGCCTAATATCAACTTTCGGGACCTTATACTTCGCATCTGGTTTGGGCCTAATTCCAATTTTCGATACCTTATACTTCGCATCTGGTTTGAGCCTAATAACAACCTTCAAGACCTTATACTTCACACCTGGTCTGGGTATATTTCTAGCTTTGCACAGACCTGGATGTAGCGACGTCACACGATGAAAGGACTGGTAGAAACATAGACTGTAACACCGTCGTATGATGGTGAGATGAATGGGAGAAGAGAATTATAGGGGGATGTAAAGACGTCGTACAAGGGGTTGGGGTTGGTAGAAACATAGACAGAAAACTAGAGAAATCAAGAAAAATGTAGGGAGTATGTATGATAGTGATAGGTAGATGGATAGATATTCAGACAAATAGTTACGTACGGAGGTCGTATGATGGTAAGACATACTGCTAGAAAGACAGGAAATAATGGTTTCTGATTTAGGCACAAGGCCAATAATTTTGGGGGGAGGAAATCGACCCTATTGCGTTACTGGTACTTTATTTTATCGACTCCGTAAGGATGAAAGGCTAAGCTAACCTCGGCAGGATTTGAACTCGGGGCGTAAATGGCCGTCACTCTGTGCTACGAAGCAGGGTGTCCGTCGCTCTACCAATACTGCCCACCCACTGCCCTATAGTCAGGAAATTATGGTATATATGGTTATAGAGGGACTGGTAGAAATAGATAAACAGAGAGCAAGATAGAAGTGTAAAGTTGTGGCTCATTACGCTCTGAGTTCAAATCTCGCCGAGGTACCAGTGGTGTACTAAGGTTGGTTCATCAGCCCCCCCCTCTCTCTCTCTTCGGGTAAGATATCGGCTTTAATCCAACCTGGAGAGAGAAAAATAGTCTAACAAATTGGACATAAAAGCCAACTGGACATTTCTAAAAATAGATCAATACATATGTAGATGTGTGTATAGATAGATATATTTCTTTATTTACCATAAAGGCATAAAAAGAAGGGACAAATACAAAAGGGGAGTTTACATACAATCGAGTAAAAAGGGTATAAAATGAAAATAATCGAAAATAACCTCAAAAGGGAGGGGACGTGATGGGGGTTGCACACACCCCCGAAAAAGTGTGCAATCCTTTGCCCGGGGAGCACATGGAGAAGGTGCTCCCCTCTCCTTTACTTCTTTACCTACAGGATGGTATACAGAGAAGGCCCATTTACACGAGCCATTCTCGCCTGTGTGTGTATAGATAGATAGATAGATAGATAGAGAGAGAGAGAGGGGGGAGAAGAAAAGAACTACAGGGAATCTAGAAATTCTGGGATTCTGGATTGGTTAGAAACTAGCGCGAAAACATCGTAACCAACTCTATTACTGCTTCTACTACTACTACTACTACTACTACTACTACTACTACAGCATGCAGATTTCTCCCCCTCTGTATTCTTTCCTTCCTCCTTCACCCCTGCATATTTTGCTTAATAGAATTAAATAATTTCAAACCCCTTACTTAATAGTAATTAGTTGTTTTAGTTCTGGCTCAAGCCAATCTTGATTGAGCAGATATCTATGATCAAATGATCAACGGGTGACCATCCGTGACCATCCTGTCTTCTTTGTAAGTTTGTATATTTAGAACTATCTTGTTTAACGTATCTTTCTTTGTTTTTGTTTTTTGGTTGTTTGGGGGGGGGGGGGTATTTACAAAGGAATGTGATCTAGAAATAAGTTTAACTGCTATTTCTAGCAGGTCGAGTGACCAGATACAAACTTCTCGAGTAGCGGTAGTAGCAATTAAGGGGGGACTGTCGTGACACTGTTAGAATTAGTAAGTCATGTGACTTACGCAGCAGCAGCAGGAGCCGCCGCAGTAGTAGTAGTAGTAGTGGTGGTGGTGGTGGTGGTTAGGATGCAGGCGATGAAGGACGAAAACACTCGTTCGCGCTTGTTTGCGGCACCTCGTTAAGAAAGACGAGGTGTAACTCTACTACTACTGCTGCTACTACTACTATTACTACTATTACTACTATAGCCAGTTGCACCATAAATCGCCACTCAATGAGTAGTAGTAATAGCAGCAGCTGTAGTAGTAGTAGTAGCAGTGGTGGTGGTAGTAGTAGTAGTAGTAGTAGTAGTAGTAGTGGTGGTGGTAGTAGCAGCTGTAGCGTTCGTCACATCAACAGTAGCAACAGTGGTGGTGGTGGTAGTAGTAATACTGGTGGTGATGGCGGTGGTAGTAGTAGTGGTGGTAGTAGTAGCAGCAGCAGTAATAGTAGTAGTAACAACAGCAGCAGCAGCAGCAGCAGTAGTAGCAGCAGCAGCAGCAGCAGTAGTAGTAGTAGTAGTAGTAGCAGCAGCAGCAGTAGCAACAGTAGTATATAGTTGTTGTTTAACCCCAGGTCAGCTTTGATCTATTAAGATATATGCTCATTCCAGCCATGATCACACCGTCTTTTGAGGGAAATTTGGTTGGTTGCTGTTTTTAGCAGCTCGACCAACCTTGTAGATGTCCCCTTGTCATTTGTTTGTTGCTGTTTAAATAATAATTGTTTCTACTTTGGGCACAAGGCCAGCAATTATCTCAGTGCATTACTGGTACTTTATTTTATCGACCCCGTAAGGATGAAAGGCAAAGTTAACCTCGGTGGGATTTGAACTTAAACCGTAAAGGGACGTAACTATGCTGGAAAGCATGGGGCCTGACCCTCTACCGATACTGCCAATCCCCTATAATGGTTTCTGTTATTGGCCACAAGGGCCGACATAATAAAAGAAACAAAATAATGGATATTTTTAAACATTACCAAAGTAATATTCCGTAAAGTTAGACAAAATAAAAATGTGATATGAGGGAGATTTTGGTTGCTATTTTTAGGAGGTTGAATGACCACGTGAATGTTCCATGTTTGTGGTTGTCGTGCTATTGTTGTCATTGTTTAACCCTGGTTCAAACAGACCTGTAATCAAAAGCATTCTAATCACCACTATCCTATATTTTTGTATATCCAACACTACATTACCGAATGTGATTTTTTAAAAAAGATGGTTGTGTATAGAATTTATTTTAAAGGAACTACACACATTTTTGAGGTAGATGCCATTACCCAGTGTTTCATATTCTCTGAGTCTGAGGAGAATTTGTACTGGCTGCTATTTCAAACATTTTATGTGTTTTAAGTCTTTTAACAATCATTCACCGTGTAAGTGCATGTAATATCACTGCACAAAATGTAAACTTACACCACAACATTAGATTTAGAACTACACAAGGAGTTTGCAGTATGTTAAAATAATTGGGTGAGAATTGAGGTAAATTTGGCTACTATTTCTAGCTGGCCTAACTGCCGTGTAGTGGGTCCTTCTAGCGGTGTAGGCGGGTGTTATATAAATAAGTAGAAGATATATGAGAACAGGTTTGAAGTTGTCATTGTCTTTGTTGACAGACGTTCTTTAATGAGGCAAAATAATGACTGGGGATGGAGTACTGGAGACGGTGGTAGTAGTATGAGTGGTAGTGCTGGTGGTGGTGGCATATATAATGGGGGAGGTATCGGCAGTGGTGGTGGTGATAGTCATAATGGTTGTGAATATGGAAGTGTTGTTGTTGTTGGTGGTGGTGATGGTATGAATTTTCTTTTATGACATATGCACAGTGGTTAGAGAGACTGATCGAGATTAGTGAGCCAGACTAAGGCGTCATTTGTACTATTATGGATTGCCTCCAGACTGCCGGGAAAACGTTTGAAGGGGGCAATCCCGAACAACATGTAGCAGAGAGATATACCGTCCTGATAAAGGGAAATGACCCAGAAACATATTGATTATTACTCGATGCTACTGTTGAACAAACGGATTATAATAATCATCAAAACACAACATAGTATAGTAAGGCTGTTTGCTGGCAAACGATCAAATATTATCCTTATTATTTGATAAACCCATACTTACACATTACATTATATATATATATGACCTCAGCCGGATGGCTGGTACAGGTAAAAGAGTATATATATATATATATATATATATATATATATATAGGAGGTGAGTTTTATTGTAGTACAATAAAGCAATGCAGATATCGGATAAGAAGCACTCTACAGTTTGTAGGACTGGAGTATACATAATATATAAGATCAAAAGATGGTTAAATGAGTTCCATGTATTTTATTATGCGCATTTCAAAAACAAATATCATCATGCAATAACATTTGTGTTTTCATCAGATAAAATAGGAGGACATGATATGAAGGTTAAAAAACACTTGTGGATAGTGCAGTTTTAAATCAACATATGTTGATTTAAAACTGCACTATCCACAAGTGTTTTTTAACCTTCATATCATGTCCTCCTATTTTATCTGATGAAAACACAAATGTTATTGCATGATGATATTTGTTTTTGAAATGCGCATAATAAAATACATGGAACTCATTTAACCATCTTTTGATCTTATATATATATATATCTAAAAAAAAAAAGAGAATTAGTGTTGCGACGAATGGAATTTATTGGACATATTACAATCGTTTCTGTGGCGACCAGCTCGAGGCACGATCGATGTGATGATAGAACCTGACTCTGAAAATCGCAAGGTCCTCAGTCAGATACGTCTTGATT
>OZ024755.1:22977364-22979864 GCA_964016885.1 Eledone cirrhosa
CTGCCGGGATTTAAACTTACAATGTAGAGAATCGAAACACAATATCGATTTCTTTCATTATCTATTGAATAAATAGTATTGATTTCGAGAGGGAAATATGTTGCTGCATTTAGTGCAGCGGTCTACGGTCTGCGATATGCAGTTCTTTTATAGACATCAATGTGAGAGCTATAAGACCAGAGTATATTCAGTAACTATTTGACTAGTTCATTTAACATCACTGACTACATATCTACCGATGGAGTCGGAGAGCACCGTTGTAATATAGAGGCTGTCTTGGACATTACAAAATCTGTTGGCTCCCATCCTTCTCCAAGTGTAATCACAGCCGATTTATTCCAGAATATATATATGTATATATATATATATATATATATATATATATATACGGATTAACAAATAATAGTTAAATGCAGTCCACTTAGGTGAAGTCCAGTTATGGTATTCCAGGTAGTGGATGATATTAACGCTTGGCTTGGTTTGACTCAACAAGGCGTTTTCATAGTGATGCTGCGGGTATGCCGTAATTCCTATGTTGTAAACACTTGGAGTAATAATAAATCAGGAACTGTTGAAGATGAAGAGAAAGACTGTAAAAACTAGCTTATCTTTATAATTTAAAATTGATATACACTACGATACTTCGTACATGTCAACGCTTCATTTTGCCTTATGACAGCTAGTTTTACACGCCGTAACATTAGATACATTATATACCCCCCACCTAAGTAATGTCAGGGTCTCCTTAAATAATTTATTGATAGCATTGTTGTTATTGTTCTAATTGAATGCCATTACTACTTCATATAGTAGCCTGTATTTTCTTTTCTTTTCTTGCCTGTGTATTTTCTTCATTCTCGCATGCTCCGAAGATCTGACTGGTTATAATTCTGTATTGGCGATCGTGTAACGCAAAATTAAGCGGATAGCGATCTCTAGACATACCAGTTCAGTGAAACAAATGTAAGCTATGTGATTAAAAACTTTTTTGTATAGCAAACCATGTAAACCTTCTTTCCTGATTTATATATATATATATATATATATATATATATATATACATACACGACAGAACAAAGTGACACTGGAAATTTATAAAAAATTGAAGTGAAAACCAACCGGTGCATGTGTTTTTATTGGCAGCATGACCTTAACAAAGTAGGGTTGTTGATCTCCATCTAGAAGAGGGTTGTTTCTCCCATGTAGATTATTCTAGACTAGGAAGACCCCACAAATTCTTCATATATCATCTTAAGAAAAACGTTTAAGATATTGCATATATACTGAAGTTCTGTAAATATTTTATAATTTTGGTAGAATACATTTTTCTATTATTTTCTTTATTACTTTCTGTATTTAGATATTCTAAATAAATGTTTAAAATTATATATATATATATATATATATATATATGCCATACAGATAACATAGACACATAATAAAACAAATATATAACATGGGTTGGTAACAAGATATAGGCGACCGTCTGGGTTCGTTATATCAGCGCAGGCTGCTGTGCAGGTGCATATTCCCGTAAACTTATTTATATTTTTCTTATTCTACAAACTAAAGATCTTGTTACTAATATACCTCAAAATCTGTTCAGTTGCATTAATTTACTCTCTTAGATAACGATGGGACATGACATAAATTATCTTGATGCATAATGCAGCTTACTTATATATATATATATATATATATATATATATATATATATATATATATATATTTCGTTTCTGAATTTGTTTAGCAAGATTCTTTATCTGAAATCGTGTGTTGAAACCGATATTGTTATACTTTGGGAGGGTCATGTTGCCAATAAACATAAAAGAATTACAACCAAAATTAAATAGAAAATATGAGTGGAACAGCAACATCACAACTTACAATTAAGGACAAAATGAAAACACACACACACACAGAACAAACAACCAGCCAGTAACATGTAAATAAACAAATAAATAAATGAACATAAACACACACAGACACCCGGATGTGGCGCATGCGCAGACTGAGCACACAACAGACACACAGAAACAAAATGGCGTAGGACAGAACAAAGGAGAGGTACAGAAACAAAGAAAGGAATCCCCAGTCACTGAAGAGGTCACAAAGTGTGTGACGAAAGAACTATGACTATATATAAACAACTATCTGGTTGTGGAACCAACCAACCAACCAGAAATTTATAAATTTATAAATTTATAAATATATAATAAATTGAAGTGAAAGCAACTGGTGCGTGTGTTTTTTATTGGCAACATGACCCTCCCAAAGTATAACAATATATATATATATATATATAGGGGCATACGCCACTCTATATATATGTGTGTGTGTATATATATATATAATATATATATATATATATATAGGGGCATACGCCACTCTATATATATATGTGTGTGTGTGTGTATATATATATATAATATATATATATATATATATATATATATATATATAAAGCACAGGGAAGCAAGCAACATAGTGCAATGAAGAA
>OZ024755.1:22984864-23029864 GCA_964016885.1 Eledone cirrhosa
ATGCTTAAATTAAAAGATATTAAATAAGGTCTGGGGTTAAACAGTATGATGGTTGAATGGAAGAATCATTAGAGTGCTGGATAAAATGCCTGTAGTTTTCGGGTAGAGGCCTTTATGTTGTGCGTTTAAATCCCTCCGAGGTCAGCTTTACCTTTGATCTTTCAGGGGTCAATAAAATGGAATACCAGTCAGGTATTGAAGTCATAAAACACACTAGAAGGCCTCACGTTCATCCTTAAGTGCAACTGCAAGAAGTTAAAGGCTGTTCTCACCAGCTTGTCAGCGAGGCACAGCTGAGATATGTTTCTTTAGCCAAGGGTGTAGTTTGCCTCTTCCCATTTCTCTCCCATTTTTCTTTCTCTTTGTTATGACATTATAAAAGAATTTCTTTCTTTAAAAAAAAAAATTAGTTCATCACACTTATTGATTTTTGACATGAACGTCCTTGGGGGCTAAACCCTTTTTCTGCAGGTACTTGATAACATCACGATGCCAAATTTTAGCGCTACTAGTTGCTTTTGAAGTCTTCTTTGAACTGTCAGATGTCAATCAACTTGCAAAGTAACAATTACTAAGAAGAGTTTAAACTAATGCATGTACGATTTTACAACGCCAGCATCATTCCTTCATAGTCAGCTTACGAACTTTTCAGCTCAGCCTTGTATGTAGGCAGAAAGCAATAAATAAATTAATGGGGGAGAAAGTATTGATTATACCGATTCTTACCTCACCATATTCCAGTGGATCCCAAACTTTTTTTTCTCTGGGCCGCATTTTCTGAATGAAAATTTGTTGGCGCCTCACCAAATTTTATGTGATAAAAGTACATTTAAAAATAAAGAAACAATGACTAACAGTGCGTTAAATATAATATATAACATAAATAACTTATAATATGATTATATACACAAATATAATGAAAGGTATGAGCTTGTTTTTGACGAGTAATCATTTATTAGTTTATATTAGATTTAATTTAAGATAAACAAACTCTCATTTCCTCATTACCGCAAAGAAGCCGTTCCCCGTTGTGGCTTTTGATATTTGTCAGAACTAAAAATCCTTGATTGCAGCAATATGTCATGAAGAACTGTAGAATAATGATAAAAACTGTTTCTAAATCTTTGATTGTCTTTCAATCATTCCACCTCACTTGCTATCCTCTTCTGCCGCACCGTTTGGGAACCACTGTCATATTTGAACATTTTTAGAACAGTTTGTGGAGAGCCAGAGTGAACACATTGTTTCCTCACCTCTTCTATTCTGACTTTAAATACATAACAACAGTTAGCAATATCATTGAAAAACAATTTCGCAATATCCTCATATGTTACAAATAAAACTTAATCTTTTCCTTATATTTATTTTTCCTGTGAATAGCCAATTATTTATTCTTCCGTGATGAGTTATCTATCAACGGGGAAACAAACATACTGAATCTAGAATAAGGGGAAAGGAAGTTCTGGTGTTCCTTGTTTACCGATAAACCTTAATAAATGAAATTGTTTCATATTATGTATAAAACTCTGTTCACCAAAACGATACTTTTATATGCTATGAGTCGCATATATATATATATATATATAAAAAAAAAATCAGAAAACTACACACTGATATAGCAACACAAAGTAACTATATCAGTAGTTCCCAACCTTTTAGTTTAGACTTAGATTCCCTCTACACCTCTGTCTCCGCCTCCACTGCCATCGATTTAGTTACGGACAAAATCATCGCCTCTTCAAACCTCAATTATTTTGGGCTCACTGCTGCTGACATCCGCGAACTGCTCCCTATCATCATGTTCAACACCTTTTTTCAGTTTGAAGGTTACATCTACAAACAAGTCTCGAGTTTCTCAGGCCTGCTGGCCATCACGTACACGGACCAGTTGAAGCACACCTCACTCACCACCTTTCGTTCTTCCTTTTTCTCCAGGTACGTAGATAACATCCTTATACTCACTTCATCGCGTGAAGAAGGATTCTAGATCTACATCTTCGAAAACGTTTAATATGACGCTGAACACCCAGACCCCAATGGATCCCTCTCTCTACTCGATTTTACTCGAAGAGTCACAGAGGAGGGATCCACCAAATTATGCAGGAAGGATGCCTGCAGAGACATTTTCGTACATCACAACTCCGCCCTCCCCTACAAAGCCAACATGGCCTATATACAGAATGAGATCTGTCGGACACGCAACAGATGCAGCGAGGGTAGCGACAGGTATACCAGCACAGTGGAATTCCAAAGAGTTCTCCCCGAAAACGGATACCCTAATTCTCTCCCCAAACACTGAAATTCCAAGGCAAACAGCACGTAAAAGAACAAGGACAAAGTGTTAAATGCAGAAACGTATTTAAAGCGGAATGTACTCTGGGCCTGTTTGAGAGGTCAATGGCCCCGTCGAACTTTGTCTTTGACAACCTGTCGAACCCTTGCTAGCAGGGCATCAAATAATGATGATAATGATAACTTCATCAAGGCCTGTCGAAGTCTTGCTAACAGGGCATTAAATAATTGTTTCTACTTTTTGGCACAAGGCCAGCAATTACCCAGTACATTACTGGTACTTTATTTTATCGATCCCATAAGGATGAAAGGCAAAGTTAACCTCGACGGGATTTGAACTCAGGCCGTAAAGGGACGCAACTATGCTAGAAAGCATGGCATCCAACCCTCTACCAATACTGCCAATTCACCGCCCTCAGGGCATTAAATAATGATGATGATAGCTTCAAAAAGGCCTCCTGCCAAAGTCTTAAGTCTGTCTCGACCCCGGTGGCTCAGCAGATCTGGGCTTATGTCTGATTTCGGTGGCGTTAAGCGACTGAGAGTACAAAACTCCCCACTGGACAGGACGCCAGTCCATCGCATGGTTGGTCCCTCAGTTATTTCAGGTACTCATTTTCAGCTGAATATACTTGAACAATGTGAAATGGCGTGTTTTGATCAAGAACACAACACACAACCCAGACCAGGAATCGAACCCACGGCTTTATCATCGGAAGTCCAACACCTTTACCACTAGACCTTGCTAGCAGGACGTTAAATAATGATGATGATGATAACTTTATCTAGGTCTGAACACTAGACTACAACATTTCTCATGATAGATTTAACTTATCATTGTGACACTCTTACACAGTGTCTATATTACATATATTGTCTTTCAATTGAAGCACAAAGAAACGCTTCAGTCCGGGATATTTGCTATCAGTATACAAATATATCAATGTCTCATACACTAGGGTATTATTCACATGAACCGAACCTTGTCTCAGCAACATTCTTTCAGGACCTCGCCATACGTCGATCTGTATCGTTTTTATTTTTATTTTCTTCTGCTAATATAATACCTCTCTCATTTTGTGACGTCACTCTACTTATTCATATAGCGGTTAAACGGACGTTCAATTATGATTCTCTCTCTCTCTCTCTCTCTCTCTCTCTCTCTCTCTCTCTCTCTCTCTCTCTCTCTCTCTCTGTGTGTAGGGCGGTGCCCCAGCATGGTCTCAGCCGGATGGCTGGAACAGGTAAAAGAGTATATGTTTATATATATCTTCTTCACTCACTTATACCCGAGAGGGTCGTGTGGGGAAGTCCTATCAGAAGCAGCTGAATTCGTAAGCGAGACCAACCGAGTTTATGAATGTTACTCAACTAATGCTGAAAAGAGAACAAAGCTCCCGACATCTGAAGGAAATTCTACTTGAAATAGTTTACGCAGATGACAGTTCTGGAAAACACCTAAACACCTGCAAAGAAGCTGAAGAAGTTCTATACAGCGTGGAGGCTGCAGCACAGTCCGTTGGACTCTTCTTGAATGCTGGCAAAATAAAATCCACCCACCTCAATGGAACATCAAATAAACAAATGCGCTAGACATGTTTGGAGATTGAGGAAGTCGACGACGTCTTGTAGCTTGGCTGTTTTATGACCACAGAGATTGATGTAGATACCAGGATAAGCAAGGTCTCTGAACTCCCTATCAAAAGTACGGATGGCTCCGATCAAGAAAAACCACAAAAAATGAGGCTATTCAAAGAGTAACGGTTGAAACCATTCTCCTCTACGGATGTGAGTCATGGACACTGACAAAAACACTCATTAAGAGGATTAATGGCACATTCACCCGGATACTGAGAAAAATCCAGAACATATCTTGAATAACACGTATAAAATTAATCGCTCTATTTCTTAGTATTTCTGACATCATAAGGCGTAGGAGGCTCGCAAAAATAGCTGGACATGTGAAAAGTTACAATGAACCTGCTGGCAGAGTTCTTTCCTGGAAACCTGGTGTGTGCAGACGAGTTAGGAGACCAATCACAACGCTGACGAATGTTCTTGAAGATGACACCGGGTTGGAGATAGAAATTCAAATAGCAATGTTGACAGGGTGTGCTGGAGAAGGAATTTTGTCATGGCACCGGTAACGGATGGATAGAAAAAAAAGATCCAATTATTTTCCTCGTAGTCTACGTCAAGGTCTCCTGTTAGCCGGTACTAATAAAATCTGTCCAATCAACAATTCTTTCCTTAGACATTCTAACCATATATCCGTAGTATCAGTTTTTCAGTGAAATATTTGATACTTAAACCAAGTCAAACGAAGAATTAACCACTTTAAACCCACACAGCATATCTCTAAAATCTAAAAGGGTTTATGACGTACATAGTGTACTGATTTTTTTTTCTTCAGATAACCTAACAAAACAGAATCACTCACATTACATGGTACATTCTGACAAATACAGAATTGTGCACTTAAGCTTTAAAAAAATAGAAAATTTAACCCAGTACACACTGACATTTTCATGGTTTCTTTTTTGAAGAATTATATGGTAAATAGTGACTTTCTAGCCACTTCCATTTCTGGTAAGACAGTTTATTCAATTATATTATTGCAATAAACTGTTGAGTAACAGCAGTGTAACTGTCTTTCACATTAATGCGTGTCCATCAGAGAAGAATGATACTTATTTAAGTTAGCATAACATGGCATTCTAGCTGTAATGTAAAGGTTAAAAGTGGAAAAATGTTAGTAGAAAGAGTCAGTGTTATTTCAGTAATTAACTTTGAAAAAATGAGTTTTATATATATATATAATATATATAATATATATATATAATATATATAATAAATATATATAATATATATAATTGTTTCTACTTTTGGCACAAGGCCAGCAATTATAATATAATATATATAATATATATATATAATATATATTATATATATTATATTATATATATTATATATAATATATATATTATATATATATATATAATATATATATTATATATATATATATAATATATATATTATATATATATAATATATATATTATATATATATATATAATATATATATTATATATATATATAATATATATATTATATATATTATATATATTGTATATATATATAATATATATTGTATATATATATAATATATATTATATATATGTGTGTGTGTGTGTATATATGTACAACAACGTCACTACACATATATGTATATATATATATATAAGTATATATAACGAAGGAAGTGTGGTAAGGAAACAGATGGACCATAACGCATCAGAGTACTCAATACTTAGGGTAGTAGAGTGGCTACCTTGAGCTCTGCCGTCGGGGTTAAACATTTCCCTATATATATATCTCCTATAACTGACATCAACATAAATAAATTAAAAACTCCCACTAATACCAGAAATACACCCTAAAATTTCCAAAATACTTAGCTACAAAGATACAACCCTCGAACAGATACTCTCTATAAAAACACTACCCTCGCACAGACAGACAGACATTCACTACAAACACCACACTCTCAGACAGAAAACATACCATAAGCCTAATGAAAAATTGAAATATACTAATAAAGCCTCATACCACCACCCCCTGCTGTTTTTAAAAGCTTAGTTTCTTACATTACTCGTAGGATCTCAAATCTATCAGCAACCAGGGAAATTTTCGATAAGGCTGCACCTTACTACAAGGACACAATTAAGGACAAAATTAAGGACAAAATTAAGTCACATCGAATCATTTCTAACCCAACCTTACTAAAAATATTTACAGCAAATGAAGAATTATCTGGTTCGCACACCTTTTTCCCTTAAAGTAAAGACTAATGTAGGTGGGTAATTGCTGGCCTTGTGCCTAAAGTAGAAACAATTATTTAGATTTAATAGATAGACATTTCCCACCATAACATAGATATAGTACAATATTCAATCATAATTCCGTCAAGATATGCTATTCATGTGAACCGTCTATGAGATCAAAAAATTTTGCAAAGAATATACCCATACCCGAGGTTAATCCAAGTTGCTCCGGTAGGATTAAAGAGAACTGCCCTCTCTAACAGAAATGTAATATCAAATCCGTTGTGTATGAAATAGAAATTATACACACAACATAGAATATTCTGAAGCTAGCGAAAGATATGTCGGTATGATGCAAGATCGTTTTAAACAACGTTTTTACATGCATCTTCACTCCTTCAGGAATCATTTAATGAGAACCAGTAAAGCCCTGGTGAGAAAAGTCTGGCAATTAAAGGAGAAAGGAGTTACACTTAAAATCTCTTGGAAGATACTTGAAAGATCCAGTCGTTACACGGTACCAAGAAATATCGTCTTTGTCTGAGTGAGAAATTTAGGATATTACAAGGTTTGTCATCTCCGAACAATATTTATTTGAACTCAAAGAGCGAAATTTTTAGAGGATGCCTCCATTTCAAAATCCAACTGCTTGCTAAGTGGAAATATTTAACAAATTCGACTGATTTCCAACCATCTTAATTTGATTTAAATGCTTCCGTTATATATTTTCTTCGTCTTTCTACACTTACGTAATAAAATACACGTTGTAAACTACTCTACTCCATACCTTAATGAATATTACAATTTCTATATTACATTCCACCACATAATACAATACTTCTGCTAACCCATGAACGATCTCAAATTTCAAATTTACATCTTGGAGGAACCTCTGTTAAAATACGTAAACACACTTTAAGCAAACTTTATTTTTAACGGTTTCTTATAATAAACTCATATAAGAACCTGAAGAAAGGTCACTAATTTGATGCCTCTTGTATTCAGGTGGTTTGGTTAAATTTAGGCCTTGAAACCTTGGGTAGCGCTTTTGTTCCTTGTGTGAACATAAATAAATAATACGTACACACACATATTTATTCTTTATCATTAACATTAATATAAAAATAATAATCATATATAATTATTGTATATTCTTTGACCGGAATTGTTTTATAGAAGGTCCTCAAATGTTATATAACTTAGGGCTTTAGCAGGTAAAAGTATGGCTCTGGATCAAAGAACCTTCTGTTGTGGAAGTGAGGTCTTGCTGGAAATGTTTGAACAACAGCCAAGCACAAGCACTCGTACATTGTCAGCAGAACTTAGTCCTTTACAAAGCACCATCAATCGACACATCCATAAGCTCGGCCTTATCAACAGACACTGTCGAAAATTTCCTCATGAACTGACCAAAACTTGAAATATGAAAAAAACTTTTGACTCAACCTGGTATATGTTCATCGTACTGTATCATTTTCTTGTGGTGTTTATCCGTTAACTTTTCTCACTCACATACATACACACACAGCCCATCCTATATACACACACACACACACACACACATATATATATATAGCATGAAGGATGCGTTGTCAGCTAGAGCGCGTGCTCTGAGACACGAGGGGACGAAAGCCATTCAATGGGCCCATGTGGTGGAGGCGCGACGTGGCAACAAATCCACAATACGGTCTTTGCCTGATCAAAACGGGCGCATATTGCTCGAATCCGAGCAGATGTGTGCGGCTTTTCAACAGCACTTTGCTCGATTGTTCGGGGGCGGCGACGGACAGGATCATCCACCTTGGCGTTCTATAGAGGGCTAGTGGAGGGGAAGAGCAACGACGTTCTCGGGGAGACCCTGGGCGTCGAATACGATCAGCTGTTTGCTCTCTTCAAGAGAACTTTCAGCCCGCGGCCTATCGACAATTTCCAGAAATCCCTTGCTTGTCAGTGCTACCGGGGAGCGTTGCCGGTTCGGGATAAGCTCTACAGGCACGAAGGTGCTGTCAGCTGAGCCTGTCCGAGAAACCGTCCTGCACGCACTCGTTCAGTGCCCAAGAATTGCTGACTTGTGGAGCTATGTCGAACAGTTGTTGTCGCGTGTAGGACGGATCCGGTTATCGACTGAGTTCATTGTGCAGATAGCCCCGCCATCCTCCTTTAAATAGGAGGAAGGGCAAGCAGTCTTCATCTTCCTGGTATGTGCAAGACATGGTCACCTGACCTGGCATTGCCCACAACAGGACAACTTATCTAACCCATGCTAGTGTGGAAAATGGGCATAAAACGATGATGCTGATGATGATGATGATGGTATAACTTCCAGTGTATGAAAGCCACAATTCCTACTTTCTTGACGAAGTCAGGGCAGTTAGAAACTGAGCCATTGATTGTTTTTGTTTTGTTTTGTTTTGTTTGTTGTTGGGGTGGGGTGGGAGGAGTCCAATCTTTACACATTCTCTAGTTATTTAATGTATTCTGGTGAAAAGACTTTGAACTTGTGATGCAATAAAAAAAAAAAATCCTCAGTCACAACTTTTGAGTCCTGCACTTCACAACCGGTGTAGCAAATTTTCCGAGACCACTTTTTCTCATTCAGCGATTTCAGGTATTGGCCGTGTAGGGCAGTTGTTCCCAACCTTTTGTGCCCCATGTCCCACCTCAACATCTCAAACATTTTTATGCCCCACTTTGCTATAAAAATAGTGATGCACATTAAGATGTGTGGAGGAGGCGAGACAGGTGTTTCTGACAGTAACTTGTTCCAAAGTTGCCTTGATGTAAAGGTAATAAGATAAAACTTGAAGTTTGCTCTCATTAATATCATTTTCAAATTGCTCCCCTGTCGGGTGTGTGTCTCACATTGGAAATAACTGATGTAGGGGCTTGTCTTGCCATCATTTTAATATCTCTCACACGTAAGTGGAGACTTATCTACATTGATCTTGTGTCCTTCAGAAATTTTGAGCCGTTATTGGCTTCCACTCAGGCTTATTGTTTGTTGGGTATCGGCCATTGAGTGGACTTCTTTTCATTTCTTCTTCAATATTTTTTTTTTTTTTAAATTAAATATTAATGCATTTAGTTTCTTTAACTATTTCTTGTATAGAGAGAAATGCATTTTATTTTTTCATGTTTGCTGTTGTTAATGATGTTGTTGATGCTGATCCTTACAGGGTCGATAAAATAAAGTACTAGTAATACACTGGAGTAATTGCTGGCCTTGTGCCAAAAGTAGAAACAATTATTATTGTTATTTTTATTATCAATAGTTTGACAACTTTTACCGAACCTCTAGGTGCATGTTTGTGTCCTTGAGTTATGTGCAATATTGTCTTTCGAGAAAGTAGAATTGTATTTGTAAACAACATGGTTTAGTTGTTCTTGCTTCATCCTATAGTAGCTTTCTCTCATTTGTCTATCCCCATATTCATTTTTGTACCCTGGCCAAATTCATGAACAATTTTAGTTGGATATTGTCTTATTTCTAAAAGTTGTAAAGTGGTTGTGTAGGAGACATGGTAAAAAGGCTCCCAGTCCACACTGTAAATGTGGTTGGTGTTGGGAAGGGCATCCAGCCATAGAAAGCCTGTCCTATACGAGCGAGACACAGTCACTCGATCAATCTTGCTTCAAGTGGGACAATTCCCGTCTAACCCATGCTAGCGTGGAAGATAGACGTTAAATGATGATGATATATATATATATATTGGTCTGTATCATTTATAATCAGTTTTCTTTTAGCAAATTTGTTAATGAAGTGAGAACTTGATAGACGACTAAAGTGGATAAGATTTCCCTCAAAATTATCCCTTTGTTATAGGTTTAGGGATGTTTGCTTTACATTGATTTGATTGTATGCGATTTTGACATGGCATTATAAAAAGACAGATTCTCTAACGACTTTGCCTATCAACTATTCAAATACCTTTTTTGTGCTTAATTGCTGCTTCTATCTTTTGAGTTCTAGTTTTGACAGGTAACTTTACTATTTTCCTTCAGAAAGGCACAAACTTCTTTACTTCAGCTTCTTTAAAAATCTAAAATTTTATTAAAATGTAAAAATATTAATGTGGTTAGGATTGTTTGGGGAAAGCTGGTACAAAGCAAATTAGAAATACAAGAATAAAAACTAGAATAGAGAAGAGTTAATTAAGAAAAACAAAACAAAACAGTTTACAGTATTGCTTTATAATTTATGATATTTCAAGGTTAATACTCCTTTTTCAAAAGAAGGGAAATGAAGTGTGATGTTGATGAGCTGTCATTGAGAGAAACATCAGAGCACCAAAATATATATCTTAGTATTTAGTTTTGTACTTTAGTATTGATAGTTTTAAGTTCAATACCGTATTGGAGTCGATCCGAGCAATAGATTAGCAGTATCAGAAGAGCATTGGACAACATGCTTTGCAGCATGTAGCAAATCCCACCCAAAGGTTAGGTTTGTCTTTCATCTTTACGGGGCCAATAAGATAAAGTACCAGTGTTGCACTGAGGTAGATTTAATTGACTTTCTCCCTCTTTTCAAATTGCTGGCCTAGTGCCAAAAGTAGAAACAATTATTTTGGAGTCGATAAAAGTACCAGTTGGGCATTATGGAGTAGATACCTTGTGGTATTTGTTGCAAATCGTGTGTTCTGAGCTCAAATCTCATTGTACCCTACATGGTAGGCTTAATGTCACCCAGTTTAACATAAAATGTTCTGCAGCAAGAGTTCTGTCTCTTTGCGTTTTGAGTTCTTGGGTGGTAAACTTTTTCAGTTACCTAATTTAACAGTCCATGAATCTTGAGATGCCTATTGAAGAATTCATTCTGTAGCACATATTTGAGTTAGGTTTCCAGTTTGTGGATAACTTTCCTCTCATCAGTACTGGAGGCCCTGGAAAAATAAACAGCCACATCTCTCCCTGATTCCACAGCAAAAACAATACAGATGGATTAAAAATCTACATAGAAAACACCACCACATTTTACAGTATTACTAAATCTGGCTTTAGTGGGTAGTTATTTATTTTTATTTGATTTTACATTTATTAAATAATAACATCATTAGTTACAGGTTTCCAATGAGCCAATCACTGACTTTCTGTATTTCTGATGGTGAAAGTGACAAAGGATTGTTGACACAACTCAGGGCAGAATAAATACCTGACGGAGTAATTTAGGCAAAGGTTTTTTAGTTTTCTAAGCTGGTATTAAAGGCAGTGGACTAAGAGTTATTGGAAATTTAGATAGAATTATTTATGGTATTTGTTCTGGCTTACTGCGTTCTAAGTTCAAATCCTGTCATGGTTAATTTTTGCCTTTTATCTTTCTGGGATTGATAAAGTACCAGTCAAGTACTGAGGTCAATACTTCTCTCTCTCTTAGCTACATTGTGCTGTGACGAAGGTCATGGGAGATCAGACAGCCTCTCTTTCTCCGGAAATGGAGAAGGGTTGAGCAAAAGGCAAGCAATCTCTGCTCAAAGAAAAAAAAACATAAGTCTCCGAGGATGGTCAAATGTGCAGTACAGCATGAGATAGAAATGAAGATGAAAAAAATAAACTGATGTTAATATTGTTCACAACTCTGTATTGCCACAAACATCTTTTCCTCTTTGTAGTCCATCAAAGTCAATGATAATATACCTCTTCATGGACCAGATGGTTATCACTGCTGCCAAGTGATGCTTGTGTCTCTGCTCACAGTGATCGGAGCAAAGCTTAGACAGCTCAATGAGATATTGCACATATGCTGCACTAGAGCACCAGATGGTCATCATTACTGCTGCCTAGTGATGCACCTGTCTATTCACAGTGACCTGGTCAAAGTGAAGCTTAGACAGTCCTGAGAGATGGTGTGTAGTAAGAGAGTGCCAGCCTTGTCAGTCATTTGCTGCATATTTCCAGCAGCATGAAGGAATTTTGCAGTGTTTCACGGTCTGTTGAAGATAGCTCTTGAATTGCCAAACTAGTTTTCATATAGCTTCCATCTACTCAAATCTATTTAAAACATATTAGTCAACCCTAAGTATGGTAAAAGACAGTTTTCAAGATGCCACACACTGGAGTTGAACAGAAAACCATATGGTGGTAAAGCAAATTTCTTAAACCACACAGCTATGCTTGCTCCAATAGTGAGAAAAAAAAACTGTGATGGATTTATGTTAATGCTAATATCACATACCCACATTCATTCACAAAGACACACACACACATACACACACATTTCAATATATACATAGAGTATATAAAGACTCTACCACCAGAACAAGCATCGCAACACTAAAAGTAAACATTGGGAGAGACTGGAGGTTGCAGTGATTGGCAGTTAGAGACCTCTCTAATGCATCAAGAACATCATGTGAAGTGTTATTATTGATGCCACAATAAAATGCACCCAATCTACTCTATAAAGTGGGAATACTGGTGACATGAAAAACAAACCCAGTACAGCCTGTAAGATGGTTAGTGTTAGGAAGGACATCCAGCTATAGAAACCATGCCATATATGGAATGTAATGAGCAAGATATGGTTGCTCCAATTCATCTGGTCTCAGACCATGACAACCCCATCCAACCCATGACAACATGGAAAGTGGACATAAAATGATAATGATGATTCTAACTTAGAAGGTTTACATAACAAAATACTAGCAACAATAGAAATTTCAAGAACACAGTTGAAATTATTGCAATGTTATGATGCATTTGATTGCTTCTGGGTCAGTTCTACTTAAATAATATTAGTCCTACTAAATTATTAGTGACTTCTTTATATTTGAGGTTAGATGTGTTGTGTTATATGTTAAGAGTTCCGAAACTTTCAACCTGATGACACACTTAAATGGAGTGTCTTCTTTCTTTCATTGTTTCCTCCCTCACCCACCCAACTTTTTCTCCTCTCTCCTTGTTCCAGTTCAATTTTCAGTTTTTGAAAATGTATATAAACATTCATTTTCATCTTTTGATTTCGGATTTTTAGAACATATTTACAGATCCTTTCTTCAAATTGATTTTTGTAAACGGGTCTCAACTCTTCAAATGCTGTCGATCTTCAACTTTCTATCTTCCACTGAAATAATGAATCAGTCTTAAGAAATGTTCAGTCTTGAGGACGTTGACTGGCGTTTTGTAAACTGGAAAGTGAGTTTGTTTTTTGGTTTACTCACAATATTATATTCTATTTCAAGATCTTTATTCAAGTAACTCACTTCATAATTTTGCAAAATCTGAAATGGCAAAGAAGAAAAACAACAAACTTTTTTTTAAATTTGCAAATATATATATGTGTAGGATAGGTAGGTCAGCATTTATTTGTAAAAAATTATGTATTCATCTATTCTCAATTGTATTGTATTAGTGTCTAGATGGACGTTAAACGATGATGATGATGATGATGAAGTAAGGAACAAGTTTCTTCAGATAATAGGATAACACCAACTATGTAGTCTATTTTAACCCTTTAGCATTTATATAACTATATTTACTATTATATTTTCATGGTAAAGGCTTTATCTCACATAATATCGAATCTACGAGATTTTGCTATTATTTATTTTGAGAACAATACCTTAACATTGGTATGATCAGCTGGTTACAACTGGTTTGAACAGAAAGAGGTGAGAGAATTCCTGCCGGATATGGCCAGTTTAAATGCTAAAGGGTTAAAGTTGCTTTATATATTTTTATGATCTTGCTTAGAAGAATATCATCATCATCATCATTATTTTACATCCGTTTTACCATGCTTGCAAGGGTTGGCCGGGTCCTTCTCAGTACAGTATCTCTCCACTCATAATGTTTCTTCGTCATTTCCTCTGTGAATCTCAGTGATTTGAGGTCAGCTCTCACCACCTCTCCTCAGGTCTTTTCCTATCTACCTATACTATGTCTTCCTTCCACTAGCATTTCCTGGCACTTCTTCACCCATCAATCATCATCCTTGTGTATCACATATCAGTATCAAGGCAGTCTTCTCTCCTGCACACCACCTCAGATTCCTCTTAAATCCAGCTTATTCCTCAGTTCATCCAAGTTCTGTCTTTCTCTCACATATGCATTGCACATCCAACAAAGCATGGTTGCTTCATTCTCTTCAGTCTATGCATTCATTTCTCATGTTTCACTACCATGCAGCATTAGACTTCACACACTGGTGCCATACAGTCATCCTTTTGTACATAGCGAGAAACCTTTTGTTGTCAACAGTGGGAGTAGTTCTCTAAACTTTTTCCATCCTATCCTTTTTCTAGCTATTATGCTTTCAGAGCACCCTCCTCTGCTGCTAATTAAGTTGCCTAGACAGCAGAAACTATCAACCACTTCTATGTGCTTCCTGTGACTTGAAGAGGTTTATATCACTGGAGCTCTTTCCTTTGATTACTACTACGAATCTTTTACATACAAAGTCTTCCTTTCCTGTTAGTTTACCTGTTATCCCATTACATCTCTTGTGTACCAAAGATTTACATTGTGTACACTGTATGACGTTTAAGCCTACTCCTTTTCTATATAGGGATCTATGTCCTATCTTCTTTCCTACTCACTAGCACTTTAATTTTGGCTAAGTTTACTCTCAGACCTTTTGATTTCAAATTCTGTTTCCATAGTCGGAACTCATTTTCTAGTTCTTTTATGGATTCTGTTATAAGGACTAAATCATCTGCATAGACAAGTTCCTATGGACAGCCAGTTTTAAACTCCTCTGTGGTGGTCTGGAGAATTATGAACAGTGGTGAGCTAAGAACTAAACCATGATGAACTCCGAACTGTACCTTGAATTCCTCAAACTCACTTCCTACTCAATGTACGTGTATGCAAGTGCGTGTTATGTTTGTGTGTGTGTAAGCAAATATGCACGCGTTTTAATAAGAAATATCTGGTAACTTACCCTTATCACAGCCAAAGATAGCTCCTGTACAGCAACCCTCTGGCCAACACATGACCGGGATCCAAAACCAAATGGAAGAAATGAATATGGATGGTAGTTAGGACATTTCTTCTCTAACCAACGTTCTGGTTTGAAAACATCAGGGTTATCAAAATATGCTGTCTGCTTTCCAGTCCAACCATGATGTAGAGCTACGAGCGTCTGAAAAAGACAAAAATATGAGCTGTTTGTAAATGCATAATTAATAATTAATAATTGTTTCTACTTTTGGCACAAGGCCAGCAATTACCCCCAGTGCGTTACTGGTGCTTTATTTTATCGACCCCACAAGGATGATTTGAACACAAAGGGCCATAACTCTATGCTGCAAAGCATGGTGTCTGACACTCTACTGATACTGTCAATCCACTGCACATATTTAATAATTAATTCTACTTTTGGCACAACACATGACCGGGAGCCAAAACTTTCTATAGCTGGATACCCTTCCTATCACCAACCACTTTACAGCATGTGCATAAATGTTTATCGTGAAATATTAGTTTATTACTAACCCCAGCTGGTATTATGTATCCAGAACACTGGATGTCTTTTGAGATATATCTGCCAATAGATGGCACCACTGGCATTATTCTGGAAAGATAAAGAAAAGAAATTATAAAAGAGGTTGTAAGAGAATATACATGAAATGTTATCAGCAAATTAGTAGTCGTTAGATCATTGGATAGAATGTGTTGTGGCATTCATTCTGGTTCTCTGTACTCTGAGTTCAAATTCCACTGAAGTCAACTCTGCTTTTTATCTTTTTGAAGTTGATAAAAATATTTGGCATTGTTTCTGTAGATGGAGGCCTTTACCAATGCTGACCACCTTACAGAATGTACAAGGTGCATTTTTTGTGATACCACCACTACCAGTTTACAGGATGCACTGACATCCAAACTACCACTTGCAGAGTGTACTGGGTGCATTTTATATCTCCAGCACTAGGGAAGTTATCACATGCTTGGCCATAGTCTTGAACTGATTTTCATCATTAAACTGTGGAGCACTACCTTAACCCTTTAGCATTTAAACTGGCTGTATCCGGCCAGAATTCTCTCATCTCTTTCTGTTCAAATTGGCCATAACTGGCTGCTCGTACTTATATTACAGTAATATTCCAAAATAAATAATATAAAAATCTCAGAGATTCAATATTATGTGAAATAATTGTGTGGGGTAAAGCCTTTACCACGAAAATACAATAGTAGATATAGAGTAATGTAAATTCTAAAGGGTTAAGAGATTATATCGTGGAACAGGAATAAAAAGCAAAAGTGAAAAAAAGTACAAGCCAATCCAGCTTTATGTATTCCAATTTCAGAATTATATGCATTTATTATATAAACAAAGGTAAGAATTTTTACATTGTCTCTTCCCCCTTCCCCAAATATCAATGGAAGCAACCCCAAACTCCCTGAATTTCCTGCAAACAGCATGAGGTAGAGATACTAGAACAACCATATGCCCACATGAACCTCACCTAACACTTCTGTCAGGTGTGGCTTCACTGAAGTTAAGAACATCATGGTCAATGATCCAGCTCTTCCCAACCCTAACCCTAACCCTAACCCTAAATAATGGTTTCTGATTTAGGCACAAGGCCAACAATTCGGAGAAAGTTGATTAAATTGACCCCAGTGCATTATTGGTATTTTATTTTAGCAAAGCTAACCTCAGCAGGATTTGAACTCAGAAAGTAAAGAAATGTAACTGCATGCTGCAAAGCATGGTGTCCAACGCTGAGGTTGAAATATGTAATTCTATTTCTACATTGGCGAGGTATATCTGAATAGAACCAAACTGCATAAAGTTACTGAAAAACATGTTTCTTTTTACATTCACACACTCATACACACACACTCACACACACTGCACACCACACACCACACGCCACACACACTTATACATATGCACACATAATTTGTTTTTATTTTCGTCTTCAGCAGCACACTGACATGCAAAACGTTGCCATGAACAATTGGTAAACCAATTTACTATGAGAGGCATGAATTAGAAGTGACTTCACCTGTGCCTTCATCTGTCTTTGCCCTGATGGCATTGATAAATGCTTCGATGATTTACTAAGAGTTTCTATCACTGAAATAATTTATTTAGGCTTATATATATTCATGTTGAGGTCATGTTTGTTTGTTTCTTATCAGCATTGTCTGTTGAATGCTATGATTATTGAACAGATAAAAATAAATAAAATGACATTTAAGATAAATGTTTTTTGTTTCAAGCAATTTTTTTAATATAATTATAAACTTTTAGCTTCCTCCACCCACTGATTCTCTGTTCCATCATTGTATGGGAAATCATGTTCTTTTGATGAAAAAGCATCGCTGTCTTTTTCCATCATTTGTTAGAAAATGTCAAAGATATATAGACAAGATACAATGCAGTAATGTTTATATATATTTCCCTTTCCTTTAAAAGAATATAATTATTATTATTTGGTGGAATCGGTAAAGTGCCACACAAAATGCCTACTGATATTTAGTGATGTCTCATTATGTTCAAATTTTCTGAATTCAAGTCATACCATGATCTACTATATTTATATCTCATCCTTCCGGACTTAATAAAATAATGTATCTGTCAAATACTAGAGTCAATTTAATCGACAAGCCCTCCCATTAAAATCTGTAACAATGAGCATGTTCTAGAAATAATTATGCAATTTTATTAAAGGGCAGTGTAGAATGCTAAATCAAATGCTTTGCAAGAGAATTTTTAGTTACATAACAAATTCGCCAAAGTAGACTATGCCGTTCAAGATTACAAGATTGATGAATTAAAATATTAGTCAAGTACTATGGATAATTAAACTGACTATACACTCACACCAAAAAATAATCTCTGCCTGGCTTTATTAGAAATAATTATTTAAATACTTGTGTGTGATCTACCTTGAGCCAATGTAAAAAGTCTAAAGTCTGTCTTAAGCCAGAAGGCTCATTTGGCCAGTGCTTATCCCGATTTCATGGCGTGAAGTGACTGAGAGTACAAGACCCCCCTAGACAGGACGCCAGTCCATCACAGGCTTAAACCTCCAGTTATTGTTGGTACTCATTTTCAGCTGAGTATACTGGAGCAACGAGAAATGAAGTGTTTTGCTCAAGAACACAATATGCAACCCAGGAATCAAACCCACAACATTATGATCGTAAGTCCAATACCCTTACCACTAGGCCATGTGCCTCCACATATGTAATATATATATATATATATATCTGTACTATAAAGCTTATGGCCGTATGTAGGTAACAAACTTTCCACCAAACAGCACCAAATTTGCACCATAGATGTAACTTTTTCCAAGTAAAAAGGTGAGGATATTTTTGTCTACTGAATTTTGTTAAAAGATTAGACATTATTTAAATATTCACTTCTTTAAAATTTCAAATGTCAACACTTCCGGTTATACGTCATTCCTCACTTTTTCTTATGACGTCGCACAACATTTCCCTCTTTTTCTTATAATATGTCTCTGTATGTCTGGCTGTCTGCATTAAATAACGTTTTTCAAAATAATTACTTCTGCGTTCACAGACGGATTTTTTTAGTTTCAGAAGATCCCGTTAAGGGTGAAAGCAGCGATTCTTTGCTTAAACTTTAATCTGTTATTTTAATATATATATTCGTGTACAGATATTTTTGCATACACAAAAACAAAAACCTATTTATTTCACGAAAGCACAGACGGCTTATCGTCATTAGAGGTTAGAGGACCACAGTCTTTCCAAGATCTGAGAACCATCAATGGCCATCAATGTTCCACTTACTGTTTGGCTTGCCAGATGCGTGGTATGTGACATGATGACAGCCATTGGCACCTCACCCTGCAAGAAGCAGCAACTGCTAAAGTCCCTTCTCAGCTGCGAACACTTTTTGTTATTATGCTGCACAACTGCGATCTTGCCGACCCTCTCACACTGTGAAACAACCACCGTGAAAGTCTAGCTGAGGACATCCTCCACCGCACATGCAGACATAATCCAAACATAACATACGATGTCGTTTTCAATGAGGCGCTCATTTGTCTTGAAAACAGTGTCCTGGAGATTGGTGGTAGGCCTCTAAGTCACTACAGATTACCTGCTCCTGACAGGAGTGTCCAGAGGTCAACGTCTACAGAGCTTCTCCACAAGACAAGCTACAAAATCAGTGATTCTCCCACGATCAATTGTATGTAGGATGCTCTAGGGTGAGCTCGCCAAACAATCTCTTCATCTTTGCTCCGGAGGGCCGAACAAAAAAATATTGTATACTCTGAGGCTCTAACAATGTAATTTAAATATTTTCTGTTACTTGGAATTTCCATTATGGTTGTACAAATTATTGTTTGTTAAAAAATGTGTTCTCTGTTCAGCCTTTATTGTTGTAACTATCAATTATCTTTAACGTACTGGCTACTGAACTGGGGAATCCTAAAAACTATTCAAACCAAACATCAGAGCACGTTAACCCCCCTGCTGACTTGAGAGGGCGTGCAGTATCTTTGCACTGGAATGTAGGGGGAATTCTTGAAAAGATAAAATGCCGGTATACCTAGCCGGACGCCAGCCGGACGGGCCAGCTAGTCTGTATATATGTGTGTATATACACACACACACACACACACACACACACACATTCTTATATTGGCTCAAGGCGGATCACATGCAAACAAGTATTTGAATATAATTATTACTTGGTGGAATCTAGTATTATTATTAGTTTTATTAGCAAATATCAAAAGTTTACGCAAAGAATTTCTGCTTTCACCCTAAAGCAGGATCTTTAAGGTGAAAGCAGAAAGTGTTTGCTTGAACTTTTAATCTATGCTAATAATAAATATTTGCTCTACAGATTTATATGTATTTATTTATTTATATATATATATATACACAATCCTTATCGAGTCCTCTATGGATTTTGGTCACACATATATATATATACATATGTGTGTATGTGATAAAGTATGCGTTAGTTAATCACCCACACTATTGTATGCAGGATAGAGCACTCAAGAAGACTACAAATATGACTTGTACTTCATTATTATTATTATTATTATTATATATATATAATATATATGAGGTGTTCAGGATTGCTAGGCAATGTGTCAAGGAAAACTGATATTGTCGGGGAGAAGTGTGTCCTTAATGATGATGGTGTACTTGCCATCACTGATGCTGATAAGAAGGTAGCTTGGAAGTGTCACTACGAAAGGCTACTAAATGAGGAGAATAAATGAGAGAAAGATACTCCCCCACATCGATCCAATAGAGGGACCAGCAGTGTTAGTCGAAGGTAGTATAATAAGTAAGGCAATCAAAGATATGAAGACGGGTAAGGCGGCTGGGCCTTCGGAAATAGTTGCTGAAATGCTGAAAGCTTCTGGAACGGTGGGACACAACATGGTCACCCGGATAGTAAACCAAGTCATACAGAATGGGGTTGTTCCGAAGGACTGGCATAGCATCATCATTAACTGCTACAAGGGTAAAGGAGATGCCCTAGATAGGGGTAACTATAGAGGCATTAAATTAATCGACCAGGTCATGAAGGTCACAGAAAAAGTAATAGCGCAACTAATCAGAGAGCGAATTGATCTAGATGAAATGCAGTTCGGGTTTGTGTCAGGTAAAAGTACCACAGACGCTCTTTTCATTGTACGACAACTACAGGAGAAGTACCTAGCTAAAAGTAAACCCCTATACTTAGCTTTTGTCGACTTGGAGAAAGCCTTTGACAGAGTCCCCCGTTCCATTATCTGTTGGGCTCTTAGAAAACTAGGTGTTGATGAATGGCTTGTGAGATCTATATAAGCCATGTATAAAGAAACAGTCAGCAAGGTTAGAATTAACAACGAATATAGTGAAGAGTTTAGTGTAAAAGTTGGTGTTCATCAGGGCTCCGTTCTTACCCCACTACTATTTATTATTGCCCTTCAGGCTAAAACAGTGGAGTTCAAGACCGGCTGCCCATGGGAACTCCTATACGCAGATGATCTAACGCTCATAATTAGTTTAAATCCCGCCGAGGTTAACTTTGCCTTTCATCCTTACGGGGTCGATAAAATAAAGTACCAGTAATGTACTGGGTAAGTACTGGCCTTGTGCCAAAAGTAGAAACAACTATCTCAATTAGAAGCTACATCAAACATCTTTGAAATGCAAACAACATTGTATGCAAAGTTTGAACTTTTGAAGCACTGAGAGATTGAGGTTCATAGAGTGTAGGAACATTCAGACTCAGAAAATAGCTATAAATACAGAGAGAGAGAGCTCACACCTATGCAGGTTTAGCTGGCCTCTTCTAAGGTATATCTTGTTGGAGGTGTCTTGGGTAATTTAATGATAGGGATCCCAGGCCTATCATCTCATTTCTACAGCTGAGTAAACTGGAGCAATGGGAAATAAAGTGTCTTGTTCAAGGAAACAACACATCACCCGGTCCAAGAATTGAACCCACAACCTTTTGATTGCAAGCCCAATGCTCTAACCACTAAGCCATGCACCTTCACAAATACAGTCAGTTGCTATAAATGGCTTAGAAAACCAAGTAAAGACCCTTTTTAGATGGAAAAGAATGTGGCCAGCAGTTGCTATGAAGAACTGAACTCCTTATCATTTAATGTCCATTTCCCCTGCTAGAACGCACACGCACGCATACATACATACATACATACATACATACATACATACATACATACATGATGGCTGCCCCCTCGTTATCGAGTATGGCCATTGTAAGAGGAGAAAAAAAAAAATTTATTAATAAATAAATAAAAAATAAAATAAAAATAAAAAAAAGAAATATATATATATATATATACACACATATACATATACATATATACACACACACATATACACACACACATATACATTAATAACAATAATAATAATAATAACAACAATAATAATGACGACAACAACAATAATAATATACATATACATATATACATACACATACACCCACACACATAAACATATCTATACACACACACACGATAGCAACTAACAGCACTGCGATCGAATGTGGCTTTTTAGCCCAGCCAATGATCTAAAATGCACAGTCGGCAACCAAAACATTCACTGGGAATAGTCGGCTGTGGTTGGAGTTTGTGTACTTTTGCATGTCGCTTGAGCCCTCCTGCTGATTTACATTCTCTACCACATGTTTGGCAAGCATGATGAGTAGCATCTCCAACAGCAGCCTGGTAGTCAACCACTGGTCTTACTTTATGACTGCGAAGATGACTTTCGAGTCCAGCTTTGCTTAGGCAGAGTCTCGCACAGATGCTGCATGTCAGCACCATAGGAGGACCCTCACCGTCTGGAAGTGCAACAGCAATGCCCTTCCTCACATCCCGCTTTACGTTCTCGTATGCGATTCGAGATGGCTCAAAGGCAACTTTTCCCTCATATACAGTCTTTCTCCATTTATTATGATCAGCAGCAATATTTTCCCATGTATCAGCAGAGATGTTAGCGTCTTTCAGAGAGGCTTTCAAGGAATCCTTAAATCCTCTTTTTTGGTTTATGTGGCGGTCGTTTTCCTTTAACCAACTCTCCATAAAAGAGTTGTTTTGGTATTCTAGAATCCTTCATCCTGGCAAGGTGACCACTCCAACGGAGTCGTTGCTTAAGCACAAGAGCTTCTATACTGTCACACATAGAGCTTTCCAAAATCTCGACATCACTGATGTGGTCCCTCCAGTGAACGCCATGGATCCATCTGAGACACATCTGATGGAATTGCTCCAATTGCTTAAGGTGGTGTCGATATGTGACCCAGGTCTCGCAGGCATAAAGAAGACAAGAGAGCACACATGCCCTGTACACCTTTACCTTTGTCCTTCTGCATATGTCTCGCCGACCCCAGAGTCGCCTTTCTAGCTTTCTGAAAGCATCACTTGCTTTCCTAATCCTAAGTGAGATTTCACTGTCAAGGTTGCTGTATCGATTGACAGTGCTTCCCAGGTAGACAAACTGATCAACCACTCCAAGTCGTTTACCATACACATAGATGTTTCGTTCAGTGTACTGCTTACCAGGGGCAGGTTGTTACATGACGACGGTTTTCTTGAGACTGACAGTCAATCCTAGGGCAGTGCAAGCATCAGAAAATGCATTCAAAATGTGCTGCATATCACTCTGTGTGCGCTACAAGATCGCAATCATCTGCATACAAGAGGTCTCTTATGATTGATGTAAATACTTTTATCTTTGCAGCAAAGCGCCTGATGTTAAATATGCTGCCTGATGTTATACATACATACATACATACATACATGGTGGCTGCCAACTCGTTTTCGAGTACGGCCACTACTTTATATCCATGTAGGAGAACCCCTACCGATGCGCTGAACGACTGTGACTTTTTAGTCCAGCCAGCGACTTGAAAACTCTGGTACAAACACTACACTTGTGACAATTATTGACACATAGTGCTGGGCCCATGGTACCATGTGACGACAAGTGCAGAGAGATCTCCAGATATAAAGCAATGCCTGTGCCGTGAAGCTTTTATAGTGAGCAAAGGCACTGCACAAAGCCAGTCCCACTCTCTTAACCAAGATGATATTTACCAAAAAGAAGAACAAGTCAACATCATTGGATACCATCAGGGTTGCAGGTGTTATATCAGAGTTTTCCTTCTCCTAGAATTGACAAAGGCTAAGGGGTCATCTCTCCCGGTGATTTTGGATGGCCATTGACTCTTAAGAGCTCCTTTGCCCTTTGACAGGTTTTGTTTTTAGTCCTGCAGGATGTCCAAAGTCACCCTCCTCACCAAGAAACCTTGGTGGGGTTGCCAGTTTAGTCGCCAACGACCCGACCATGAGACAGGTTGTACTGGGATACATGTTACCAGTAGCACCAACTGGTGACCTGACATACATACATACATACATACATACATACATACATACATACATACATACATACATACATACATACATACATACATAGAGAGGAAGGGGGGAAATAGAGACAAATAGATATATATTTTGTTGAAGAGAAGGTATTAACTGAGCAACATGAGAATGGATGAAAACAGTTGCTGTAAACCAACATTGAACCTACCTTAAAGTCTCCTTTATCACAGATTTCAAGTAAGCTAGTGAACGAAGATCAGTTGATAATATTTCTGAATTCTGACCAACATCTTTGACTTCTGCATAAAGTTTCTCTTGAATGTGTGGGTTTTTTGATAACTGGTACAGCAGGAATGCAAGGCTGTGGCCTGTCTGGTGAAATAAAGATACCATGAAACAGAAGTACAGTGTCTTCCTATTTAGGGAGATTCTACATATGATAGAAAATATCAACAATATCGCAATGAAGGAAGTTCTCAAATCAACATAGAGGCATGTATATGGTCACTTGACCTAAAAAAAGAGGGCATAAAATATCCTTCATAATTGCAATTTACCATGTTTTCTATATTTGGTACATTGTACTGTTGAGAAGTGGTAGTGCTGGTGCCAGGATAATATGCACCCAGCCCACTCTGTAAAGTGGTCGTGTTGGTGTCATGATAAATGTGTCCAGTCATCTCTGTAAAGTGGTAGTGCTGGTGCATGCTGTAAAGTGGTTGGCACTAGGTAAGGGAATCCAGCCATAGAAATCGTGCCAAAATGGAATGTAAAAGCATGGTGTAGTCATTTGATCTGTCAAATTTCAGAAGGTGACAAGCTAACATGCTAGCATGGACAAGTAAAATTGTAATCATGATGTAATATTAAACACATTATATGAGAAAAATACAGAATGAGTATTTATGGAACCTCTTTAATCATATGCCTAACAAATTAACTCAATACATTTTGCTTTTGAAATTGTAAATATACCAAAATGACTCGTAGCAATAAAACCAAACCTGTTTGACACCCGTAACAATGCAAACCAACATACACTGGCAGACTTTTGTGTCTAACAATAACACACACACCATGCCACATATTATAACACCAACCTCAAAGAAGTAAACACCATGTTAAGCTATTTTTCTAAAAACCACACAGGAAAATCATTATCAAGTTGGGCTGGGTGGCCATGTCTCATTCATATAGGAATATTTTTGGCTGGTTTTCTATGGGTGAATGCCAACCACATTGACAGTGTGTGCTGGGTGCTTTTTGCCATGACTTTTACAAGTCCACTTTACAATGTGGACTAGTTGCTTTTTGTTGTGACACCTACATGATCACTTTACAGTATGGGCTGGATGTTTTATGATACCTGCATAATATATATAAATATATATATATATATATATACACATGCACATATGATAATGATATACACATATATATAAATTTGTGTGCATATACATATACCATATATGTAATATACATACATACACATATCATACATATACATACACACTTCATATATACACACATAAATATATCATCAACCTTGTCGATTAGCATCCATCATTCATGGGTAGGATGGATCGACCCTTGTTTAGCTCACCTGGGGCGATTTTGGCTTGGTTTCTACAGCTGGGTGCCCTTCCTACTGCCAACCACATTTACAGTGTGTGCTGGGTGCTTTTTGTTGTCACCTACACAACCACATTACAGTGTGGGCAGGGCACATTTTGTTGTGACACCTACACAACCACTTTACAGTGTAGACTGGGTACTTTTGTCATGTCACTGACACAACCACTTTACAATGGGGCATGGGCATTTTTGTCTTGGGACTAGGGGTGGGGAGGAAGCTTGGGGGAAATGTGGACAGGGTAGTAGGGGAGGTATGGTTACCGCTAAGGGAGGTTGAGGAAGGTGTTGCCTACTAGGTATAAGCCTCAGTCTGAGAATAAGAGGGTGGGTCTTCTGTAAAACTGCATAGCACCAGAGGTCGCGGTCCTGTGTCATTGCCTTTGAGAGGTGTAATTGTGCAAAGTCAGCTTTTATTACTTCATCCCAAGTCTTCCTAGGCCTGCCCACACCATGGCTATCATCGACTTTGAGCGCTCTGCACCTTGTTATACAGCTGTCATCCAACGCAATCTCCTCTCCTGCATGCAACAACTGATACCTCTTATGCCTAATTTCTCACGCAGTATATTTATACTTTGCCATTCATGTATATTGCTATTGCACATCCAGCAAAGCATGGAGGCTTCATTTCTTTCCAATATACGCAGGTCCTCAGCACACAGTGCCCAGGTCTCGCTGTGAAACATTGTAGTTCATTGAAACTATGCACCCTCCAAATATACCAGCATTTTGATTACCTTTTTCTATTTGAAAAAAAAAGGAAAAGGCTCGTAATAATTGGTGAAGTTATAGGAACACTGCCTGAACACACATAATGTCTTGAGGATTTAAACTTAACAGAGCCCATCTCTCTCCATGTCTGAACACAGTTGATTCCTTCCAAAGAAGTAGAGAGAGCAAGAGAAAGTGATAAAAGAAGATAGAGGATGACTTATCCCCATCAAAACACACCCCCGTCCCACCACCTCCACCCCACCCACACCGCCCCTTTCAATGTAAAGTTATGTTGGTCCCACAACATCCAGGCCGAAACAAATGAGATCGTGTAGGTGTCACGACAAAAAACACACAGTCCACGCTGTAAATGTGGCCGTGTAGGCAACACGGTAAAAACCTCCCAGCCCCACACTGTAAATGTGGTTGGTGTTAGGAAGGGCATCCAACTGTAGAAAACCCGCCAGACAGTCCTATGCGAGCAAGACAACCACTCTTGCCTCAAGTGGGAAAACCCCCGTCCAAACCCATGCAAGCGTGGAACACGGACGCTAAACCTGATGATGATGATGATGATGAATGCTACTGGTATTTTATTTATGAACTTTGAAAGGATGAAAAGTAAAGTCAGTCTCTGTGGGATTTGAACTCAGCACAAAGAGTTGGAACATATATTGAGGCATTTAATCTAATGCCCTAACCACTAAGCCAATTTGTCATCATTAGATGCCCAAAATTCAAAAGGAGAATTCAAAAGCTCACACAATCATACAAAATCATAAACATATGTCTAAACATTTCTTAAAACTCACTAACTCACACACCTGATCAAATCACAACATTGAACCATGACAATGTTCACAACCTTAATGTAAAGAATAATCCTCCCACAGCTACCATTCTAACTAATATCAACATCAACAAAACTTCTGTCTCCTCCCTCACCCAACCTTGATAGTTACTTATATAAAAACTAAGTTTCTAATTTAGGTATGGAGCCAGTAATTTTTAAGGGAATAGAAAAGTAAGTTGTATTGATTCTAATACATGACTGGTATTTTAAATCCTACTGAGGTCAATACAAAAACAAAAAACAATATATATATATATATATATATATATATATATATATATATATATATATACAAGTTATCGTTTTAGGTAATCCAGTTAGAGGTTGTGAGTACTCTGTACTATTGATAGTTTTAACGTACGGCGTTGTTTGACTCAACCAGAGGTTTCCATAGTTAGGTAGCGAGTTTGTGAGAATTCCCATGCAGGTTATTCTTGGAGTAATAGTAGTGAAAGAGTGAAGAATAACATGGTCGGTTGTACAAAAGGGGTTTTATTTACAGTATTAGCAATTGTTTCATTGATCAGGTGAGTCTAAATATACTCCGATGATTTGATCAGAGGCACACACTGTATTTAAGGTCGAGTGACGCAATTTCGAGTGATCAGCGGCCTTTAGACTCACCTGATCAATGAAACAATTGTTAATACTGTAAAAAATAAAACCCTTTTTGTACAGCCGACCATGTTATTCTTTACTCTTTCACTATATACATATATATATATATATATATATATATATATATATATATTTATATTTATGTGTGTGTAAAGAAAGTATTCTCAAACCCAAAACTTAGGTTAAATGCTTGCAACAGAGTCATCTCCCTTAAAGAGGCTAAGTAATAATCAATTAAGTCTGCTACTCAAAGTGCAAAGAACAAATACTACAAGGCATATTATTGAATGTTAGAACATTTCTATCATTCCACTACATTAACTAGTACTTTATTTATCGACTCTGAAAGAATGACCAATAAAGTTGACCATGGCAGGATTTGAACTGAGAACGCAAAGAGTTGAAATAAATAGAACAAGGCATTCTGTGTGACACTCTTCCAACTAGAGTGCATAACTTGGAGATCAGAGAGTCTCTCCAGGTAGAGCTGCTACTTCTCCAAATTGAGTGATCATATTATGGACATGTGGTTAGAATGTCTCAGGAAAGAATTGCTGGATAGATTTTATGGGAAAAAAAATCCAACTGGCATGTGACCCAGGGGAAAACCCCAAAGGAAGATGGTTGGATAACATCCATGAGCTCAGCTGGTCTCACTGTGGGATCCAACCAGATCAATTGGAAATAATTGCTTCTGACCAGATTCATTGGAAGGAGTGTTTGAGGACTCTACCCCAACAACCCTCTCAGGAATAAGTGGATGAAGAAGAAGCCCTTCCAACTCATTTATTGAGCACTGGTGGCTGCAATCTAATGGATCTATGATTAAAGGCACTCTAACCATGACCAACCTGCTGTTTGTTTTTCAAACTACCCTACCCACTGTATCTTTCATTTCTAAGACGTTGAATTAAGGTATTCCAACACATGGAGGCTATGAAACTTAGCTGTTCTATATCTGTCCTTGTTTTTCATCTTTCTTATTTTTGTTTCTTTTGCCTCTTTTATCCCCCCCCTCTCTTTCTCTCTGTCTTTCTCTCTCTCTCTCTCACACACACATGCACACACTCTCTTACTCACTCACTCTTTCCCACACACACTCCCACACTCACTCATACACTCATCCTCTATCCCAGTTTGCCATAGCTTACCAGCTTTACATGTCCAGATGTTTAAATTGATTAATTAAATCAATAACTACATAAAAAAGGGAGATTTTGCTACAATTTTCAATAGGTAAAGCACTTCCACCCACATAGACTGTTTGTTGGCAAGTAGTATAAGTATGTTTAAAATGGCTAAAATGACACTCTTACTATGCAATGGTTGTGGTGTAAATACTATGTTTGGTATGGATCTGTAACTCATGAGGGAGTTTTAGGGGTGCCATATCAACCTATGGCATTTCTTAGGGTCCTTTTCTTGGTTATTTTAAGCCTAGTGGAGTCCAGCCTTCTCCAGGTCTCAAATACAGCAGATTTCTTCCAGAGAAGGATGGGGAGTGAGAGAATGGAAACAAGAAAGAGATATAGAGGAAGAATCAACCCCAGTACTTGACTGGTACTATTTTATAGACCTTGAATGAATGAACGACAAAGCAGACCTCGAAACATGTTTACTATTGCATAATAAATTACATCATATCCTGTTTACTGAAAGGTGTAGTTAATTAATGTAAACAAAAAGTGGATCCTTGACAAAATGCATCCAGTACACCCTACAAAGAAGTAGTGGGGTGCCATGGGAAAATAAATACACCCAGTACAAACTTTAAAAGGAATGGCATTAGGAAGAGCATCTAGCCATAGAAACCATACCAAATATGGAGCATATGAACAGGATGAGGCTGGTCCCTTTTGTCTGTTCTCAGACCATCCAACCCATGCCCGCATGAAAAACATCCAACCATAGAAACCATGCCAAATATGGAACATGTGAACAGGATGAGGTTGCTCCCTCCTGTCTGTTCTCAGACCATCCAACCCATGCCAACATGAAAAGCAGACAAAGAATGATGATGATGATGATAATTATTTCTACATATTGGCACAAGGCCAGCAATTATCTCAGTGTATTACTGGTACGTTATTTTATTGACCCCGTAAGGATGAAAGGCAAAGTTAACCTCGGCAGGATTTGAACTCAGACCATAAAGGGCCGTAACTCTATGCTTCAAAGCATGGCATCCAACCCTCTACCGATACTGAATTGTTTCTACTTTTGGCACAAGGCCAGCAATTACCCAGTGCATTACTGGTACTTTATTTTATCGACCCCGTAAGGATGAAAGGCAAAGTTAACCCCGGCTGGATTTGAACTCCGAATGGCAAGGGCCGTAACTCTATGCATCAAAGCATGGCGTCCGGCCCTCTACCGATACTGCCAATCCAATAATAAAGGTGGACTGGAGCTAGATTTCTTACCGTGTCAACACTTGCAAATAGCATGTCAGTAATAAAAACACCAAACTCTTCATCATCTAAAGGAAGGAGTGGTCGAAGTAGTGGTGCATCATTGCCTGTTAAGGAATTCTGGAGGATTACTGATGCCCTTGAATAGACTTTCGATAAGCTGAAATAATAAACAAATTTTTATGCATTTATAAATAAATTTGGTGGTATTTCATTTAAGTTTGAAAGTATGGAAGGCAAAGTTGACCTCTGCAGGATTTGAAGACAACTTACAAACAACCAGATCACAGAATGAATGTCATAGTATATCTGTAATTAATTGCTAATTGAAAAATACATAGTCTTCCTCTGATTATAAACCTTTATTAAACCACAAAAAAAACACTGAGTTTTTGTTTCATAGATGCCATCTTGTTACTGAAAATTACAACTACTTCCTGTAGAAGAGGAAATGTAAAATATGTTCAGAAAAACTTTAACCCTTTAGCATTTACATTACTCTATATTTATTATTGTATTTTCATAGTAAAGGCTTTATCTCACATAATATCTCGCATAATATGGGATCTATGAGATTTTGATATTATCTATTTTGAGAACAATACCTTAATATTAGTATGAGTGGCTAGTTACGGCCGGTTTAAACAGAAACAGATGAGAGAATTCTGGCCAGATACAGCCAGTTTAAATACTAAAGGGTTAAACATGAAATTTATAAATTAAAACAATGAAAAAGTAAAATCTCAAATAGTATCTGGTATTTTGTAATCAGGGAAAGGCTTTACTCTCACCTTGTACAATTGTTATCAATAACATATACTTATTGCAAATATACAGCCATAGAAATTAAGCCCGAAACAGTTCAGTATGAGCAAGACATGGTCACTTGATCTTACTTGTCTCACATTTTCAATGTTACCCACTATACTATGAGTAACTCAGTAATAATAATAATAATAATAATTGTTTCTATTTTTTTGGCACAAGGCCAGCAATTATCCCAGTGTATTACAGGTACTTTATTTTACTGACCCCATAAGGATGAAAGGCAAAGTTAACCTCAGCGGGATTTGAACTCAGACCATAAAGGGCTGTAATTCTTTGCTGCAAAGCATAGCGTCAGACCCTGTACCGATACTGCCAATCCTGACCATGATAATAATAATTGTTTCTACTTTTGGCACAAGGCAGCAATTACCCAGTGTATTACTGGTACTTTATTTTATCGACCCTGTAAGGATGAAAGGCAAAGTTAACTGCGGTGGGATTTGAACTCAGATCGTAAAGGCCCGTAACTCCATACTGCAAAGCATGGCGTCCAGCCCTCTAACGATACTACCAATCCTCCGACCATGATAATAATAATATTGACAATACGGGGTTTGAAAGCTCTCATTAGTTTGGCCGATCATGTAACAATCTCTTTAGTGTGGTGTTATGATAAAATGCATCCAGTACATTCTGTAAAGTAGTAGTGATGGTGCCACCGAACCCCCCCCCCCCCCCCCCCCCCCCAAAAAAAAAAAATACACACTACACCCTGTAATGTGGTTGGCATAGAACCTGCCCAAAATATACCAGCATGGAAAATGGATGTAAAATGATGATAATGGTAGTGCATGAAAAAAAACAAAAAAACTTACTAGCGAATAGAAGATATAGATTCACTAAATACTTTCATTGAAGGTGTGTTTATTAGTTTATACCAAGGTAAACTTGTTTGTCCTGCTTGGAGAATATCCATCATAGAGTTAACAGCATTGATAAATGTTTCTGTTTCTGTTCTTCTTTCTTGGATAGCACCAAGTCGAAAACCAAAGCACAGTGCTGCTAAAGCTGCAAAAAGAAGGAAATGGATTAACTTGTATTTAAGTTGTTGCTAGAATTTGCTTAACTCATGGTATCATATAATGATTTAGTTGAAAATATTTTTAAATGAGTGTTTATTTAAATGTTTATAGTATCTTTACTAGTGGACAGATCATTGTAAAAATTTGCATTATTGGAGTAAGATTTTAACATTTAATTTGATAGTGTTTTGTTTCAAGAATGCCTTGCTAATGTGGCTTAAGTCAAATGTTTACAGTATCTTTAATAGTGGGTAAATCATTGTGAAAATTTGCATTATTAGAATAAACACTTTAATTTTTAATATGATAGTGCTGTTTTGTATTTTTCAAGAATGTCTTCCTAATGTGTTGTTTTTAATTCAAATCTTTATAGTGGACAAAAAATTGTGTGAATTTTCATTATTAGATTTCAGTTTTTAATATGATGTAACCTTAGAGCTGTTTGATAGTTTTCAAGAATGTCTTGCTAATGTGGTTAGTTTATCTAAATGTTTGATATATCTTTATTAGTGGGCAGATCATTGTGAAAATTTGAAATTTGTAGTATTGTAGTCAATTTTTAAAGTGATGCATCCATAGCGCTGTTTTGTACTTTTCAAGAATGTCTTACCAATGCAGTTTCACATAGTTCATACAGGAGTGAGAAGGCTTTGTGCTATGGAAATCTTTAAAGTCACTTATCATACTAGAACTAGCAGCCATACCTTACTCATAAAAGAACACATAGGCTAGTGTAGTTTGGATTACACTGTCTTTAGATAACCGACAGTTTGGAATGGTTATGGCTGAAATTCCTTTGGTTATAAGTTTGTTTAATCAAAGATGGCCTGGGTTAAACAAAATTAGCTTGCTTGGATTTAACTCTTCCGAGTAAAGTGTTTTGACCAGGGCTGGACGTTTACCCGCTGATGCCCTATATCCAATTTGAGGCCCTTGTCTAAAGGATTTTGGGTAAAAATTTTTAAATAATTTTACATGATTATTACTTTTTATATTAATGTTGATGATAAAGAATAAATAATATATATATATATATAAATGAAGTAATTCCGTCGGAAAAGTCCAGGAAAAAAGAGTGCTCTATGTAGGTAACAGAGCTTAATAGTTATGTAATAAACAACATAAGGCAATTATTTCATTTACCAGTGGTTTCTTAAAAGCAAAAAAATGTTGCTTTCAATCATCAGAATATATAAATACTCCTGTTTCCTCCTCTCTATCAGTATGTTTTCTGGGTTTTTTTTCTTCTGTTTATTTATTTTCTTTCTCTTCGCCACCGTCTCTGTGTCTTTTCTTTCCCCAATAATTTTCCAGTTATTGACACACGGTGGATAGACGTATTGTCTTTGATGCGTCGAAACGTCCTTTGTATTTTCCTTATATTTCTAAACACTAGTTTTTAGTAACCACACAGCACCTTGTCCCTTCTAAATTTATATATATATATAGTGAAATAAGATAACAAGGACGATTAGTTACTCCTTCATTATGTTTATTGGTTGGTGACACACGTTTCGCCACTAATCAGCTCAAGGTTCGATCTGTAGCGACCTGACTCTGTAATCCACGGCTCGTCAGATCCCTTGTAATGTTAATGGAAAAAAAAATATATTACAGAGTTGGGTCAGATCGATACAGATCGAACCTTGAGCTGATCAGTGGCGAAACGCGCGTCACCAACCAATAAACGTAATGGAGTAACCAATCGTCCTTGTTATCTTATTTCCCTATAATACACTCTGTCTAGCTCTACACCTCGACACTGAAGTGAACCTAAACACTGAGTGCTCACCCGGGTGAATCTACAGTAACCTCAAGTTACACTCCCTGGATATATATATATACATATAACTCTTTCTCTGCTAGGAAGGGTTAGACAGGTATACATAGACCAAGTCAGTACAGAAGCGGTACTTACATACTGTCTCACATTCTACCGAGTGTGCAGGAGAGGTTTCACTATATTAATTAATATATGTATATTTATTTGAATAATCAATAGATTTCTGTTAGGTTTGATGATGAGTGTTCCAGTTATTTGATCAATAGAATAGCCTGCTCATGAAATTATCGTTTAAGTGGCTGAGCATTCCACTGACATACATACTTTTAATGTAATACTCAAGAAGATTCAGCATGGCATAATGTGGATAACAAGGCTGGTTCTTTGAATTACAGGTACAGCCCATCTGATGGGCATCCAGATACAATAGTTTCCATTGACATGGTAAATGACACTTGCACAAGATGCCATGCTGTCAGATCAAAACTGGGACCTAATGATTGCAAAGCAAGTTTCTTAACCCTTTAGCACTCATATTACTCTATATTTTCTATTGTATTTTCACAGAAAAGGCTGTATCTCACATAATTATCTCATAATATCGAATCTATGAGATTTTTGATATTATCTATTTTGAGAAATTAATACCTTAACATCATGTTTGAGTGGCCGGTTACGACCGGTTTGAACAGAAAGTGGTGGGGGATTCTGGTCAGATATGGCCGGTTTAAATGCTAAAGGGTTAACTATTGGGTCGTCAAGTATGACATTTGTAGAAATTTGTAGAAAAATTTTTTTTTTCTACAAATTTCATACTTAACGGCCCAATATTTAACCTTTCTTAACGTATCTACAAGAGAGTTTCTAAAACTTTTTCAAACATAGAACATTTTTTGGTTCAGAAACTTTTGGGGGGACCCGAAAGTCTAATATGGTCGTAATATAAATATACTCCTCTACCTTTTTTTTCATGGAACCCCAAACACTCCTTTGTGGAACCCTTGATCTACACATACATGGATCAGCTGAAAAGTTCATAGGCTGACCAAGATACACTCATGGAATGACCAATTGAGGTATATTTTTCAACATAATACTTGGAAAGAAACATTGCAGTTATTAATAAGAGTTGAAATTAATGCATGCAAGATTTTACTTCTTCATTGTCAGCCTATGAACTTTTCAGCCAACCCTCGTTAGGGTTAATAACCCATTAATGATATTGTCAATAGCAATAGAGTGGAAGACGGTTAGTTAATAGGCTTAAAATGTCACATACTCTTCCAAAATTGTTCCAAAGCACTGTTGTTGAAAATCGAGGCAGTGCAATGTACTATAGAGGAAATTACTGCATTCAAGATTTCCCGGCTTAAACATCATTCCTTCATAGTCAGCCTATGAATTTTCAGCCGAATCTCGTATATATTATACTTACATTCTATAGCAAATTTATAAAGTTCTGGCGTCAAATCATCAATGATGTCATCCTTATCTTTCATCTGCTGGATTCGTTCAACAAATGATTGAGCAATGGAATCATGTAAACTGGTATACTTTGCCACTTGTGTTGGTTGCATAAATTGGTTTTGAACAGATTTTCTCATTGATGCCCAGCAAGTTCCATTGCTGTTAATAAAGAAATGATGGAATATATAAATACAGATCAGTGTCCACAGATAGGGCATACCTATTCTAATCTGAATACATATGGTTATATTTCTGTGAAGGTGGATGGCTTAGTGGTTAGAGCATTGGGCTTGCAATCGAAAGGTTGTGAGTTCAATTCTCGGACCAGGTGATGTGTTGTTTCCTCGAGCAAGATACTTTATTTCACATTGCTCCACTTTACTCAGCTGTAGAAATGAGATGATAGGGACTGGGGTCCTTATCATTCCACTGCAAAGTGGTCGTGGAGGTGCCACAGCAAATAAGCACCCAGCCCACACTGTAAAGTGGACGTGTAGGCGCCACGGCAAAAAATCACTCAGCACTCACTGTAAATGAGGTTGGTGTTAGGAAGGGCATCCAGCTGTAGAAATCAAGCCAGAATCAGTTCCCATATGAGCAAGCCAAGGTCAGCCGACCGGACACTGCCCACAACAGGACAACCCGTCTAACCTATGCTAGCGTGGAAGAACGGACGGAAAACGGTGATGATGATATTTCAATATTTCGAAACTATTTTATTATCATAGCTTAATCAAGAATAATGGAGTTATAGAATCTGTAGAGTAACAGAATCAAAATTCGTTTACTGAAGACATTTGTCTGGTCAACGCTTCTTTACGGCTACAAATTGTGGACTTTATATAATTCCTGTCTACCGAGATGTATTTTTATGGCAGAATACGATCTTGTACGTCGACCGAATAAATAATTGTTTCTACATTTGGCACAAGGCCAGCAATTACCCCAGTGCATTACTGGTGCTTTATTTTAAGGCATGAAAGGCAAAGAAAACCTCGGCGGGATTTCAACTCGGACCGTAAAGGGCCGTAACTCTGTGTTGCAAATCATGGGTCCGACCCTCTACCGATACTGCCAATCTACCACCCTGTCGACTGAATAAATAATGAAGAGGTTTTGCAGAGTGTGGATGGAGCGTGAGATACTGCTCACTATTAAAAAGAGACAACTAATATTCCTAGAACATGCCATCAGGAAAGCCAAGCTGGAAGACCTTTCCATTAGCGGAAAAATTCCTGGGAAGCGTGCCAGAGATCGTCAAAGGAGGTCCCTTGTTGACAATTTCAACATCAAAGCCACAGAAGTATGAAATCTCGCCCGAGATCCAATACAGTGGAACGTTATGGTTCGTTAAACTCTGAGGGATCTCGCCTGAGATCGAACAGCGTGGAACATCATTGTTCGTCAAACACTGATACGGCGAAGGCACAAGAAGAAGAAGCCTCTTCCCTAGGATGTAATGGCCTTTTTGAGTTTTTGAGTTTGAGACCCCAGCCCTGCAATATAGATTTCTTACCTGGTTAGAAGGCCGTGTTTACCATTATTGTATTTGTTGTTATAATATGTCATCATTTCAAAGCCAGGACGCTTGGGTGCCTTGAATTCACTGGCGAAGACTTTGACAAAATCAACAGGGTCAAACAGCCGAACAAGCTGAGTTCCGAGGAGATTTTCACGAACCACATTACCATATTCATTATGCAATTTGCTCAGAGCGTACGCTTCATCTGTTTTGAAAAATCGTCCTGAAAATAGATTTTTTTTTCTTTTAATAGTATTTTAACATAAATTACAAATTAGAATATTGACAACAACAATAGCAACACAACTAAGCACTCACTAAAATCACTATGATAACCACACAAAACAACCAGCCCCACCAAATCACCACTGGCTGGAATACCTTTGAAAATAGTATTATTATATTAAATAAACGAAAGACTGGTGTAGTGGTTCTGAGAACAATGCGGCTTTGCAGATGATCAATGCAAATTGACAATGGAAAGGCACTCTCGCTCGAGTTAGAAGAGAACTATTGACCTTTAGGAGAAGCAGCGACCCCTGATTGTATTCAGCAACCGAAACAAATATGAAGTACGCCAAATCCAGTGCTCTTATGGATGGCCCTGGTTCTTCTTGTCCTCGCCGCACTACGAAGTCTACACAGATTCATGAATTTCGGTCGGACGAAGAAGCGTGGGAAGACAGGCCGTATCATTCATTGATACTCTGCTGAGAGATGCCAACATTGATAACATCGATGATCTGAGAAATGTCATGTTCGACTGAGGCGATTGGAGAGGGCGTGCTGAATCTTTGCGAGTGTAAACTCGGCTGAAGAAGTATATTAAGTAGACTAGCAGAAAAACTACCCTCCGGTTGTTTTCTGCTAGCATGTTGTAGTGTGTATATTGATATTACACGCAAGTATATATACATGTAGATATGATACGTCAAATAAAATCGTAATTGACAATATACACAGAAATTGAACGAAGACTGCGTTACACTCTCTTATGTAATCAGTAACGTAATCCATGATACATTTAAAAAAAAAACGATATTATATATAAACTGCATTAGGAGAAAATTAGTGACAGAAAATTAATATAATATTTCTTGACACACATACAGCGACAAACAATATCGACTAACAGAAAGTGATCAAACAGAGAGAGAGAGAGAGAAACGGACACCACCCTCAATCTCAAAAATTTCCGCTGCTCCTTGTTTCATGCTTTCTTGTCTTTTCTCCTCTTTCCTCGCCTTCTCTTTTTATCTCAGTTAAGGTCATTCTGACCCGGTTGTGGAGCATTATATAGGTGACTGTTTTAAGATGTTGGTTAAATTTCTAAATATAGCAAGTCGAAAATCAGTGTTGATGCGCCCTCATTAGATCATACACACACATACACACATTTGTGCTTGTGTGTGTGTGTTTGAACGGGTGAATATATCCCCCCCCCCCCACGTATATATCTATATAATGGAAAACGAAAAATCAGTGATGCATCAGAACTCAATTTATTGTGTGTTACAATTATTTCCCCAGCGAACAGTTCAAGGTGCGATCCACACACGGATCGCACCTCGAGCTGTTCGCCGGGGAAACAACATTTGATAAGATGAATTTTACTAATACATCGAAACCGGTTATACTTTATATACTTTATAAACTCTTTTTTTTTAAATAATTATCCCTCTCATTTTTTCAATAATGTCACTTTGACGAATCAAAGAAAGGATAAAAAAAGAAAAACAGACCCTTAAATATATTTTCCGTGTTATTTCTAATTTCACCTTATTTTTTTCTCTCTCTCTAATTATTATTATTATCCAAATACTGCCATCCTACTTACTGATTAGCTCGTATTGTGTACACTCCGGTAAATAGCTTGTATTTTCTCACTTTCAAGCCTATTAGCTCATTGAGTTAGTAGTGGCCGGAGCTCACTGAAGTAAATTCGGTGACCTTCGTAAACTGTATATACACACACAAATGCACACGTCTGTTTTACGAGAGCGGTCAATTTCGCAGAATCGTTAGTGTTGGATATTTGTCCTGTGTTTTTGCGTTCTGAGTTTAAATTTAGCTGAAGCCCATTTTGCGGTTCATCCTTGGGGTTGGGGGAGGGGTCGTTGTTCAGGTGATGAGAAGCTAAAATGGAAGAGAGGATCTCTTTTCGTGACCCCAGTGATGCGGGTTCGGGAGGTGCGGGGAGCGTTCTCTTGTTTTTGTTTTATGACCCCTGACTAGTCATTTGATGTTTTGAACACTTACTGTAATAATTATCAATGTTGTGCTGCTTTCTAAATGGTGCTGTAATAAGTATGAAAATAAGACTTAAATATTGCCCAAGTTATTACGTAACAAACTATAGAAAAGAATAATCCCCCCCCCCCCCCCCCCCCAGCAAGAGAACCGAAAAAAAGCTAAACAAAATAAAAGAAACAACAGCACCAAAACAAAACAAACCAGCAAACAGACAAACAAAAAAAGCATTAGTAAAGAGATGTTCCCACAAGTGTTACACTCTGAAGGAATTCGCACCAAGAAGAAATTCGATTGGGCGAAAATAATGCAGACACATGCGCAAATCCTTTCATATAATGTTACCAACAGGAAGATACAGATAGAACATGAGCTATAGAGAGAGAGATATAGATAAATAGACTGTCAGTGTTGGATATAGATAGATACAGAGATAAATATAGATATACAGACATAATTGTTTTTACTGTTGGCACGAGGCCAGCAATAACCCAGTACTTTATTTTATCGACCCCGTAAGGATGAAAGGCAAAGTTAACCTCGGCGGGATTTGAACTCAGACCGTAAAGGGACGTAACTATGAAAGAAAGCATGGCGTCCAATACAGACATAATTGTTTCTACTTTTGGCACAAGGCCAGCAATTACTCAGTGCATTACTGGTACTTTATTTTATCGACCCCGTAAGGATGAAAGCAAAGTTAACCTCGGCGGGATTTGAACTCAGACCGTAAAGGGACGTAACTATGCTAGAAAGCATGGCGTCCAATACAGACATAATTGTTTCTACTTTTGGCACAAGGCCAGCAATTACTCAGTGCATTACTGGTACTTTATTTTATCGACCCCGTAAGGATGAAAGCAAAGTTAACCTCGGCGGGATTTGAACTCAGACCGTAAAGGGACGTAACTATGCTAGAAAGAATGGCGTCCAATACAGACATAATGTTAGATGCATATAGATACACTGATACTGTGTTTGTTAGCTATAGATATATACATAATTAGAGATAGATAGAGATATAATGTGTTGGTATGGAATGATTCCGTAACTTCCGGTGGAGTCGTAGGGGCGACGTAGTGGTATACGGGGTTTCTTGGGTATTTTAATCCTGGCAGTGCCCAACCTTCTCTAGGTTTGAACACAGCAGATTTCTTTCAGAGAAGGATAGAAAGTGAAAGAGAGGAAGTGAGGAGATATAAGGACAGAATCGATCCTCAGTACTAGACTGTTACTATTTCATCGACCTTGAAACGATGAAAGACAAGGTTGACCTCATACACAGTGTTAAATACAAGCAGATACAGTCACAATGTTGGATACATATAAATACATATATAGTATGTTAGCTATAGATAGATACATAGTTACGAAGACATAACATTAGATTAAGAGAGGCAAGGCAAATATGAGGTTAATAGAGTTATAGATAAAGAAGTAATTTTGCAAGTTGTTTTTATGTGGCTCTTATATATCATAAAAATGTCCAAATGAATCTTTCTCACTGTTACTCCTCCAAGTAAGCAACAATTAGAAGTAAGTGATAGAAAATAACGCGTTTGTGTCTGCACATACGCTGTGTACCAAGATTTGTACCCGGGTTCTGTTATCAGATAAGATAAATTTACATTCCTATAAATCTGTTAACGCGGCGAATTGACGGAGTCGTTAGAACATCAGATAGAATGCTTTGCGGTATGTATTTCGACTCTCCATTCTCTGAGTTCAAATGCCACCGAGGTCAACTTTGCCTTTCATCCATTTGAGGTCGATAAAAAAAGTAAGTCAAATACTGGGGTTGATTAGTCCTCTATATCTCGTTCTCACTTGCCCTCTCTCAATTTCTATCCCTTCTCTGGAAGAAATCCGCTGTATTCAGACTTGGAGAAGGATGGGCTCCGTCAGGTTTTAAAAAAATGCCCTAGAAACGCCGTATGTCAATATGGCGCGCCTGCGACTTCATCAGGATTTAAAGGGACCATCCATCCATCCATCCATCCAAATCTGTAACTATGTTACGCTTAATATCTCTGAGAATTATGTGAAGGATACACGTGTCTTTGGAATGATCAACCACTTCCACGTTAACTTAACGAGCAGGTTGTTTCGTTGATCGAGCAACGAGAACACTCATTTCCATCTCCACGGGTTTTACCCGATTTTTTCAACTACTATTATAGTTATTTTCATTGTGGCGACTATATTTTAAGGTTTAAATTTTCCCGATGCTTCGTAAATTAACCCAAAATAGATTATTTAAAATTTGTTATATCTAATCATTTAAATCTAAATACTTATAATTATAATTACGCAAGTTTAAGATTTAACAAGATGTTTAATTGTAATTCAAAGATAAATATCAGCCTAGATCGATAGATAAGCATCAGACTAGATCAATAGATAAGCATCAGACTAGATCAATAGATAAAATAAGTCTAGGTAGATAAGCAATGTAACAGTCTAGATCGATAAACAATATAACAGTCTAGGTCGATAGATAAAATAACAGTTTAGATCGGGGTCGGCACTTTGCCTCCACGGGCCGGATCTAGTATTAATGACGGGCTGGACGAAGGCCACAAAAGAATAATTATGTAAAATTACACAAGCTAAAATTTAATAACGAGTGTTGGCTATACTTAAAAATAATTTGTATTAACCACAGATGAATGTAGTAATGGAAAAACATTTATTCAATTTAAGACATCGTTGGAATCATTTGTTTAAAAAATCTTTAAAATACATAGCAGCCAAAAAAAATGAATGGGATACTTGATGTCTTTTGTTCTTTGAAAGCTTCTCAATATTAGGCTTCAAACCTGTTGATGCCAGGAGCAAGATATTATATCGTTTCTCATATTACAATAAATTTAAATTTTAAATAAACAATTCACTGGGCAATAAGTTCTCGTGGGCCGGTCAAAATCCTTTCGCAGGCCGTAGGTTGCCGACCCCTGGTTTAGATCGATAGATAAAATAAGTTTATGTCGATGGATTGGCTGAATTGTTAGTGTCGGACGAGATGCCTTGAGTATCTCTTTCGGCTCTTCACCTTTTGAATTCACTTGCGACGCCACTGGTGCTAAGCTGTGATCGGCCTTGGATAACACCGGTGGTGTGCAGAGAGGGAACTTATATGAATGGAGATGAAGTCTCTAAATGCAAGCCCACGGTCAGCTATGGTCGTATGAGGCGTTTAAAATCAGTTGATGCTCGACTTAAAATATTATAGATTCTTCTTCTTCTTCGCCCACTTATTCCTGAGAGGGTCGTGGGAGAGAGTCCTCAACATTCCCTCCAGTGGGTCCTATCAGAACCAATTGTCTCCAACTGATCTTGATGGATGATTCAGAAGGTTAAAATACCCCACAAAACATCTCTTTTTAGACAAAGGGTAGACGAAATATTTGAACTACATTATTTATTTATTATCTATGATGTATGTATGTTTTAGATTAGGTAGTTTTGAACGGAAAGTTTTTGCATATTTCCCATTCATTTGTCATAAAATTGTATGTAAAACGAGTTTTATCTCTAAAGTCAATGTAAAAACTAAAAAAAAAACTAAAAAAAACATAAGATTTAAAATATAATGTAGACTTGTAACTTTTAAAAACATTTCAAATAAACACACATTCATGAAATTTACAATAGAAATTTAGTGTCAAATTATCAATTCAGTGTCGCGTAATAAAACCACCTCGACTGGCATACGAGATATGCGTTGTTCAATTCTTCGTAGGCGTCCGTCCACGAGTATTTCTTCTTAGCTGGTTTCAACCTGGATCGCAGCGTCATAATCCCTCCACCACTTCATGGTCCAACATCACCGCCTTGGGATCGGTCCTGGACGCATTCCAGATCAGTGTCTTTGATCAGGTTGTCAATGTAAGTGTATCAGCGTTTTCCTCTCCTTACAACCAACTCTATGAAATGGGTTCCAAAGGACTAATTTGGATGCTTCTAGTTCAGTGTCACACACAATGACCAGATATGCGTAGCCGTCTTTGCCTGATCTTTTCGCCGACTTTTGACAGGTCTCCATAAAGGCATTTCACCATAAAGGGTCATTCGTAGCATACTTGTGTATCAGCAGTTTAGCCCGCTTGTTAAATTTTCATTCAGGCGTACTTTACGAGATTTATTCAACTCTTATCTATAATTATCAACTTAGAAGTTTTTTATTGTAGTTCTCTGTATTGTGGTGACTATAGTTTCGAATTTCAAATTCCCCATACACAGAGGAGGAAAAAACCCAGAGACGCCCAATAGTTGAGGGGTGGGGGAGTATAATAAAGGATTTTATTTTCAAATCCAATATAACATTGAGATCAAAACGAGATTATGATTTCTATAACACACAACACACTCACTCACTCACTCACTTTCTCACTCACTCTCTCTCACTCACTCACTTTCTCACTCTCTCTCACTCACTCACTCACACACTTTCTCTCTCACTCACTCACTCACTCACTCACACACTTTCTCTCTCACTCACTCACTCACTCACTCACCAAAAGAAAGCAGAGAATAAATATTCTCTAATATCACACCGTCTTACCAGTTTTACCACAACGCACTGGTTGACATGAGAATATCGTAAATGGCTGTTGGCCAAGATGCTATGCGGTGGGATCGAACCCGAGACCTAATGATTGCGAAGCGAACTTCTTAATGATTCGACCATGATGCATCCATTGACAAGAAAATGGCTTCAGATTTAGGCATAAGGCCAGCAATTTTTGGTGGGAGGGGAAAGTCGATTAAATCGACACTCAGTGCGTTACTGGTTCCTTATTTTATCTATCTCGTAAGGGTGAAAGGCAAAGCTAACCTCGATTTGAGCTCAAAACGTAAAGGGACGTAACTATATGCTCAAAGCATATTATCCGACGCTCTACCGATACTGCCAGTTCAACTCCCTCTAACAAAAAATATTTTTACGATTTCCACCTACCTCCTGGTAAATATTGCCACAATGTGCCGATAAGAGGTAAATTTTTTGGTCCTGGTACGTCTTCGAATTGTTTCAGTTTTGTACTGTCTTTCATCAAAGGGCATACATTTGGCTGTGGCTTTCGTTCTGTTAGAATTGTGGATACTTCTCTGATATCTGTATATCGTCTTAAAGAGGAACATAATTGGCGAGATGGTTTCACGATCGACATGTTGGTCCTGTTATGGAATGATAGAATAAAAAAAAAAAAAAAAAAAAAATAACATTAACGACCGAACTTTATAAATTTTAACTTATAGCAACACACGGCATAAAGTTGTCTGAGAAGGAAAATAAAATGAAAATATATGAAAGGGAAATATCTGGAATATACATGGACAGTTAAAATGTCATTGCGGTATTTGTTCTGGTCTTTTATATTCTGAGTTCAAATCTCGCCGAGGTCACCTTTGCCGTTTATCTTTACGGAGTCGATAAAATAAAGTACCCTCTGTCAATTTCTTTGGTTGATTTAATGTCCTTTCTCAAACTTTGCTGACTTTGTGCCTAAATTAGAAATTAAAAATTATAATATATGGACTGTGTCTAGTTTGACAAATGAATTTGTCTGATCTGTGCTCAACGAAAAGTGCCGTCTCGCTTTAGATTTATGTTTTAACAAGATTTATGTTCTATTACAGCTGTTTAAAACTTTGTTACTAGCAAGCTTTATAGCCCTTAGGTTGTTTTTCTCCTGGAGGAATTTATGGATATGTAAATCTGTTGTATAATTGTCACTTGGTCTCTTGGTACCAGTCACCATTTGGCACTTGTTTCATCATTCTATTGCCCGTTTACAATCTCGTACTTGTTATCATTGTAATCACATTCGCGGCATAGTTACGTCCTTTTACGTACTGATTTCAAATCCCTCCTAGGCTACCTTTGCTCTTTATCCTTTATAAAATAAAGTACCAGCAATGCACTAGAGTCGATTTAATCGACTGTTGACCTTGTACCTAAATCAGAAAACGTTATTATCACAATT
>OZ024755.1:23034864-23044864 GCA_964016885.1 Eledone cirrhosa
GAGGACGTACTACTTTTTGAACTTGAAACACAGATAACTTTGAAAATTGTATCTCTCTGGACGAAAGAAAGGGCGACTACGAACGAAAAAATCCCATCAATTTGCTACAGCTAGCAGAAAGTTTGGTGCCCTTCCTAATGAATCAATTTGTGCCCTTGAAAACCCCATATCCAACCAGTTTGAACTTGTTACACCGGACAACTCATAGAGAGCACGACTATCGTTCTACAAGCTGACGGCAACTGATCAGGATACCAGTAATACTCATGGTGATATTGGCCTTGATGAAGTTTCCACTTTATGAAATATCTTGAGTAGAATTCTGACAACCGTGGATGTTGCTAATTCTATAATTTGTTAAAATTATCTGGCAGATCTCTTCTACAAAATCCTACAATCCTAAATTATTTGTACCAGTTTCAGGCAATGTTGATCCAAGTCATTATATTATCTATCTTATAGGGTGGTGGATTGGCAGTATCGGTAGAGGGTCGGATGCCATGCTTTGCAGCATAGAGTTACGGCCCTTTACGATCTGAGTTCAAACCCCGCCGAGGTTAACTTTGCCTTTCATCCTTAAGGGGTCGATAAAATAAAGTACCAGTCACGCACTGTGGTCGATTTAATCAACTTTCCCCTGCCCCAAATTGCTGGCCTTGTGCCTACATAAGAAAACATATTATCTATCTTGTAGTTGTTAAATATATAAACAGCAAACTAAGCAATACAGAAAAGTATGTACATTTTAACAAACAAGTTACACGCTCATTACTAAAAGACCACCTTCGGTCACAAATGATCATGGGATTTGCACTTAGAAAGTTTCCCTTCCGCGGTACAAGTCCGGGTAAGGTTGTTTGTGGAAGACCTGCAGTCGCCAATACATACCAGTCTCCCACCTCCACACCAGTCTCCCCCCTCCACACCAGTCTCCCCCCTCCACACCAGTCTCCCTCCTCCACACCAGTCTCCCCCCTCCACACCAGTCTCCCACCTCCATATCAGTCTCCCCCCTCCACACCAGTCTCCCCCCTCCATACCAGTCTCCCACCTCCACACCAGTCACCCACCTCCACACCAGTCTCCCCCTCCATACCAGTCTCCCTCCTCCACACCAGTCTTCCCACCTCCACACCAGTCTCCCCCCTCCATACCAGTCTCCCCCCTCCACACCAGTCTCCCCCCTCCACACCAGTCTCCCCCCTCCACACCAGTCTCCCCCCTCCACACCAGTCTCCCCCCTCCACACCAGTCTCCCCCCTCCACACCAGTCTTCCCTCCTCCACACCAGTCTTCCCCCCTCCACACCAGTCTCCCCCCTCCATACCAGTCCCCCCCTCCACACCAGTCTTCCTCCCTCCATACCAGTCTCCCCCTCCACACCACTGACATTGTCCAAGGGAAAGGCGAAGGCCGATACACCTTGACATCAGGAACGTCGCAACACATATGTACATTATATATATATATATAGGAAATATTCAAGACCCCGACGGCAGAGCTCGAGCCGTTTCGATGGCTATTTCTGACGTTCAAAGGCAAAGTTAACCTCGGCGGGAAAAATGTTTTCTAGTATAGACACAAGGTTAGCAATATGAAGAGGAGGGGAAAGTCGGTTAAATCGACCCCAGTGCATGACTGGTACTTTATTTTGTGAGTCCGTAAGGCTGAAAGGCAGAGCTAACCTTGGCGTGATGTGAACTAAGACCGTAAAGGGCCAAAACCCTAAACCGTGAAGCATGGTGTCCGATGCTCCACCGCCCATTGTTATGCTAAATAATTTTCTACTTTTTGGCACAAGGCCAGCAATTATCCCAGTGTATTACTGGTACTTTATTTTATCGACCCCGTAAGGATGAAAAGAAAAGTTAACCTCTTAAGGATTTGAACTCAGACCGTAAAGGGCCGTAACTCTGTGCTGCAAAGCATGGATACTGCCAATCCACCGCCCTATTATGCCGTGGCGTCACACATATTTTTCATACTTGTACGAGGTCGAGATGATTTATGGCGATTCGCAAATTATTGTCAAATAGTATATCAGGGAATGTTACCAGAAGGGTGTCTGAATCATGACACTCGAATACAACCCAACACAACTAATTTAGATTAAACTAACATGACTTAACCTAAAATAGCTGAGAACAACAAAATGTTTTGAAGTAAGATTTTGGCAGTTTTCTTTATAGGGATTGGGATATTTGATACTAACGTAGTAATGATAAACAATACACAAATGTTTTAGTCAGAAAATTACTGTTTATGGTTTATTCTTAGAGACAAAACAAAACAAAACAAAAACAAGATATTTATGGATGTTATTGGATGAAAAGTGGCTTAGTGGTTTGTGTGTTCAGCTCACAATGATAAGATCATGTATTCGATTCCTGATCCGGGCGTGTGTTCCTGAGTAAGACACTTTATTTAAAGTTGCCCCAGCTTAGTGGTATATGACGTTCAAGCTCATGATCGTAAGGTCATGAGTTCGATTTCCAGCCTGGGCGTGTGTTCTTGAGCAAGACATTTTGTTGCATTTTGCTCTAGTTCACTCAGCTGGCAAAAAATGAGTCGTTGCATCTGCAATTCAAAGGGCCAGCTTTGTCGCACACACTAACCCCCCCCCCCTCTGGAAATTGCGTTAAGGTTTCACGTTTTTCTGGAATGTTCAGCCACTCGCTCATTAATTTCATGAGCTGATTGTTCTGTTGGTCAAATAACTGGAACACTCGCCGTCAGCGTCGGCATTGACGGAAGTCCAACAGTATTTTAAGCTAAAATAACGTATTTGTTAAAGTGTACAGGTTTTACTGAGATAGGAATTCTAACGGAGATGTTTCCATTCATACCCCATTAATACTATTTGTTGTTGCCATCAGTGTATATATCAAATGCCCATATTCTAGAAACTCTCCGAAAAGTTGGGTAGCAGAAGGTCTTCAAGAAAGAAAATCCTCTCAAGCGAGTGTTTTGGCCCTTAACTTCTCAGTTTTCAGTAACTTCTCAAATACTGATTCGTTTTTAAGATCATAAAAAACCTAATAAGATTTACCAACTATAAACAAAATATTTCAGTACATGGAAGCTACGAAAAAATTCAGAAATAGAAACTTTTAGCTGCCCTTATTTTCCTCTTTCTTAAAAACCTTATTTATGCCTCTTTTGCCTTCTGTTGGCCTCACTTTTTTTTTTTTAATCTCTCTGTATCTTATGTTTCTTTCCTAAATGTAAGGTACCTTTTTTTTTTTTTTGTCTGTCATGGCTTACTAGTTTTATAAAGAATGCTTAAATTAATAAAATGAAATAAATAAATATTTTTTCTTCAAATGATAATCCAGATAGAACCGCAACTTCTCCGAATTGAGAGATCACACTTCCGATACAACGGACATGTGATTAGAATGTCTCAGTAAAGTATTGCTGGACAGATTTTACGAGCAAAACCAATGGGCAGGAGACCCAGGAATAGACCCCGGGCAAGATGGTTGGATAAAATCTATGAGCTCGGCTGGTCTCCCTAGGGGACCAGCCAGATCGATTGGAGACTGTTGCTTCTGACGACCCCCCCCCCGGAATATGTGGCACAAGGCCAGCAATTTGAGGGGAGAGGAAGTCGCTTAAATCGACCCCAGCGCATGACTGGTACTTTATTTTATCAACCCCCGTAAGGATGAAAGGCAAAGTTAACCTCGGCGGGAGTTGAACTCGGACCGTAAAGGGCCGTAACTCTTTGCTGCAAAGCATGGCGTCTGAACCTCTACCGATACTGCCAATCCTCCCTCACATCAAAGACAAGTAATAAAAGCAATCTATAATTATTGATTGTAATTAACGGTAATCGAAATATATTTTCGATCAGTAATAGAAACGTGGTAGCATGCATATGGCTGGTTAGAACAATCGTTGGAACCATGCATAGCTTGAACATATGTGCAATGAAAAGGACCTCCTTCGATTTCGACGCTGAATGCTCCAGTTCTCCGATCAACGGAGCATCCAACTCATGAATTTAACGTGCAAGTGTACACAGCATGTGGCAGTGCTCTCCCTTTAACATACAGGTACAGTTTCCGTCTACCCAGTTTCACAAACAAGACGTGGGTTGACCTGGGCCTTTGGTAGACGAGACTTGCCTAAGATGCAATGCAGTGGGATCGAGCCTGGGACCTAATGATTGAGAAACAAACTCTTTAGATATTCGGACATGCTGCGTCTACAAGAACATAGGAACACGTTCAGGGGGCGGGAGGGGGGGGGCGAAAGAGTGTTTGCCCGAATCTGTCAGTGGAATCCAATGAAAAGGAAAGAGAAAGAGAACGAAGTTTAATATCAGCAAACTACAGCAGGGTTATTTTTTGCTTTTTGTTTTTTGTTATTCATTATCTCCTTCTTCTCCTTTTATTTTATTTTTCTCCTTCTTCATCGTCGTGTTGAAAATATAGCTGATTTATGGTAACCTAACAACGTCTATGGTTCATGCTTCCGGGTTTCGAGCAGGATACGTGTGCAACTCTGCTGCTGTTGTTGCTAGTGGTTTCTCATATATTCTCCTTCATATTCTGAGAACGACGAGAGCAGAAATGATGTAATATAATAAGATATAGTCAAGGTTTCGAGTACTTTACAGTTACGATACCACAAAGTAAACAAGACAGAAGTAAACTGGCAATTTGTCAGTAAAAGGTAGAAACGCGTTTGTTTGTCATTTAAGGAGCGGTTGGGCGTAGGTTTTGAAGGTTGTTGAAAACGACCAAAACAAATATAAAAGGGAAAATAATATTAAGCATGTTATGTGATCAAGGAAACATTAGCTCATTTCAGTTTAAAATTTTCTTTTTAGATGGGATCCAGAGAGTTTGCAAAATGTACAATACTAACTATTCAAAAATACGTGAAACTGAAAGTTATCTACGACGAGAGAAAAATATTAAAACCATGTTCAGTTCAGCTTAGAAGAGAGCGCCCTTAAACAACTCTGTGCTAGGGTGCAGTGAACTCTCTCTTTCCTTCCTATATATAATTCAATCTCTCCCCCCCCCCCCCCAGACCTCACCCCTTTCTCTTATTCACTCCTCTTCCTTTCTCTCCCCACCTCCATCTTGTTTTCTGTATGCCTACCAAACATCTCTCTCTTTATCTATTCATTAATTTTCTGTGGGGCTCTCATTTCCAAAACCAAAAAGTTATTGGAAACTGTGGAAAGGAAGCAATAACAACAAAAACTCAAGAAAATACCTTCTTTAACAGTTTCTATTTCTCTTGTCAGTAATCATTAGTCACACACGCACACACACACACACACACACTCTCTCTCTCTCTCTCTCTCTCTCTCTCTCTCTGTCTCTCTCTCTCTTTCTCTCTCTCTCTTTCTCCCTCTTTCTCTCTCTTTCTCCCTCTTTCTCTCTCTTTCTCCCCCTTTCTCTCTCTTTCTCCCCCTTTCTCCCTCTTTCTCTCTCTTTCTCTCTCTTTCTCCCTCTTTCTCCCTCTTTCTCTCTCTTTCTCCCTCTTTCTCCCCCTTTCTCTCTCTTTCTCTCTCTTTCTCTCTATATATATATGCATTTTGAGGCGAAGTGGAGGTGCATCTGTGCATATGTGCTTGTGTTTTGCTGTGAAAGCACGGAAGGAACTTTTCGACGTTTTGGTGAAACAACCCAATATTTTGATGGTATTATTGTCCCTGTAACTGTTGCTAGTATTTTTTAGTTGTTGTTGTGGTGGTGGTGCGTTTGCTACTGTTTTTGTTGTCGGTGTTATGGCCTTTTGCTCTTCTTAGTCAGCAGAAACCTTTTAAACTGTCAGAGCTACCTGATGCTTGGAACTTAGTTCGTCTGCTTTCCACCATAACCACGAGATCAGGGGCGTGCAAAAGGCGGTGGTGAATCTTTGGAATAGTGCTAAATAAATATCAATGGCCCTAATAGTTATTCCAATGTTCAAAAGTGGCCCGCCAATGGAATATGTTGCATACCCCTGCACTAGATGAACCCTGTTTAGGTTGTCAGGTTTTAGCTGAATTAAGACCCCCAATCCAACCCAAACCAATACTCTTGTCAGTACTTTTTGAGTTTCAATAACATGCAACCTCCCTCTAGGGAAAAACACACTGTCATCCAGTAGATGAGTGACTCTAGTGACATATCCAACACTTATCTTTAGCGTACACTTGTTCATGTAGGAACGATGACAAACTCCCTACTCCAGCAAGAGTCAGTGGAATGTGCCATATTGCATGGTTCTAGTATTCCATATTCCTCTGACACTTTCCATCTGTTGCTCTTTCTAGTCATCATCCCTTTAACAATACACATTGATATATTTTGTGCATTTGTGTTCATACGGGTGAGGTGCTGCTCCAATCGAAACGTCAACATATTGAGATCGATGAAATAAGTTCCAAACATCGAATAAGTACGGGGATCGATATGATTGACTAATATCGTTGAAAAGCTGACCTCAGCGTGATCAAAGTTTAATGAATGAAACCAGTCTCACAATTATTTTCTCAACTATCCACTGTTATTACAATGAGATGGGACGCACACATTTTCAAATTCTAAACACTCCCAGTGCTTCGATAATTTATAAGAATTGTTAACGTCTAACTACATTCTCGGGGAGATTCAGTGTGACACAAAGTGTGAGATAGCTAGACTTTTGGATTAATGATGCAACTCATTTTTGCCAGTTGGAAAACAATGCATGAAATAGAGTCTAGTTGAAGGACATAGCGCACTGCTTGGAATCGAACAAACGACTTTACGTTCGTTAGCTGCTACCCACATGTGTATCAATGTATAGATACATGTATGTACAGGGCCAGATTTAGACCTTCGGGGTCCTGGGTCACTTCAGGTCTGGGGGTCCCTCATACACGAAAAGTTAGTATACGCACTAAACCCCCAATTTTACATGTCAAAGATGATTGGCGCAAGTAATTGGAATTTAAAAAGTTATACGTAAATATATTAAATTCCAAAAAATTATCCATCCTTATCTTACGTCCATTTTCCACTCTGGCATGTGTTGGACAGGTTGTTGCAGTACAAGACCAGACATATTGGAGCAACCTCATCTTGTTCAAACATGAGATATTTGGTATGGTTTCTATGGCTCGAAGCCCTTTCTAACATAACCACTTTAGAGTGTTTACTGGGTGCATTGTTTTTGCTATTCCAACAACCACTTTACACAGTGACATCAAATACATTTTATTAGAATATTATTCTGATAACGACTTGATGTCTCTAAAGTTGAGAAAATTTGATGAATGTTTGCCACGGTAAGGACATTAAATATTTTTTATTAAAAATATAGTTCTCGATGTCAAAGGGATAACACTAAAAAGCCCAGCAGAGGGTACAGATAAATTGATACGGCCATGCGGGTGCCCCCCCCCCCCCACACACTAGAGGGGTCTGGGTATATTGTCCCCATTAAATCCCGCCATGTGTATGTATATATATATATATATATATATATATATATATATATATATATATATAGTTGTATGCATATATATATATATATATATGAGAGAGAGAATGTGTGTGTGTGTGTATGTGTTAGAAATGTTTGCACTATGTTTATCATGTTGACATAACCTGCAACCCAACTTCTCTTTATCAACACTGACGTTTTCTTTCACTTACTAGTCATTCTCTCTCCCTCTCCTCCCCGTCTCTCGGCTCCCTTTCTTTCCTGTTTACTCCACCTCTTCTTTCTCTGTTTCTCCCTTAGTTCTTTGTCGTCTATTCTTTCTTTCCTCCTCTCACTCACCCCCACTGCGTTTTCTAATCATTCCTCGCCGGTCGGTTTCCCTTTTCCGCCGAATCTGTCGGTATGCAGCGGCTTACGCGTGGGCGTTACACACACACACACACACACACACACACACACACACACACACACACACACACACACACACACACACACACACACACACACACACACACACACACACTTATATTTATGCATGCATACATACATTTTGCGAAGGCGTGTGGCTGAGTGGTTAGATAACTGGATTCGCAATCGTAAGGTTGTGAGTTCGATTCCTGGACAGGGCGATGCGTTATGTCCTTGAGCAAGACACTTTATTTCACGTTGCTCCTTCTATCTGGAGTTGCGACCGATAGATAGTATTAGCAGTTGGACAGACTAACGGAAACATTGTTTCCTCGGTTCGATTTGAAAGTCAATCGACTGTCGACATTATGCATGCATGCATATATATATATATATATATATATATATATATATATATATATATATATATATATATATATACTTATATATATATATACACACACACAGTTCAAGAGTAACCAATCTTAAAGAGAGAGATGGAGATAGGAGAGGAGAGATTGCTGAATTAGTTAGAATCCAAAGCGTAAAGGCATGTGCTCAATGTGCAATATGCAGTGGAAGGCAGCTAGGTGGCTGGGTTCATGCAGAGGTTAGGGGCACAGAGCTGGAAATATTCATTAGTTAAGCAAAACAAGACCACAAATTTCACAAGGAAGACATTATTAAAAGATTGTCAACATATTTTAGTTTGATGTAAGGAATGTAGAGAATAATAATAATAATATTAATAATAATAATTGTTTCGCTACTCCATATAATATTCACATAGTGAAATACCAATATATGGACCATTACATTTATGTAACATTCTTTCCTTATTTTAATTTATATTCCTTTTGAAGTTCCGATGAGCTGCTCTATTTTTACCTATGTTAATTATTTTCAACTGAACCAGATCAATAATGATCTATAATCATTTGATCCAGAAATATTATATGGAGTAGCGAAACAATTGTAAACGGACATTATTATTATTAATAATGCGGTGGATTGCCAGTATCGGTAGAGGGTCGGACGCCATGCTTTCCAGCATAGTTACGTCCCTTTGCGGTCTGAGTTCAAATCCCGCCGAGGTTAACTTTGCCTTTCATCCTTATGGGGTCGATAAAATAAAGTACCAGTAATGTACTGAGTAATTGATGGCCTTGTGCCAAAAGTAGAAACAATTATTATTATTAATATTATTATTATTATTCTCTACATTCCTTACATCAAACTAAAATATGTTGACAATCTTTTAATTTGTGGTCTTGTTTTGCTTAACTAATGAATATATATATATATATATATGTAGGATGTGAGTAATATTGTAGAACAATAAAACTATGCATATATCAGATAAGTAGTATTCAACAGTTGGTAGAACTGGAGTATAAATAAAGAAGAAATTAAAAGATGGTTAAAAAAGTTCCATATATTTTATTATGCGCATTTCTGCTCCACAAGTGTTTTTAGGCCTCATGTCATGTTACCTTATTATATCTGATGAGAACACAATTATTGTCCCAGGATGATGTCGTTTTCGAAATGCGCATAATAAAATATATGGAACCTATTTAACCATCTTTTAATTTCTTCTTTATATATATATATCTATATATATATATAACGAAGGAAATGTGGTAAGGAACCAGGTGGACCATAACGCACCAAAGTACTCAATACTTGAGGTAGTAGAGTGGGTAATAGGAACCAGTAAGACCCCGACAGCTGAGCTCAAGCCGTTTCGACGGCTAATTCTGGACTCAGAATTAGCCGTCGAAACGGCTTGAGCTCAGCTGTCGGGGTCTTACTGGTTCCTATATATATATATATATATATATATATATATATATATATATATATATATATATATGGTGTTTGCACCCTGATTGTGAGAATTGCCATTGCTTGATCCACCCGATACACATGAGTGAAACAAGAAAAGGAGGCTTTTTCGGCTGTGGGTAAGCCATGCTCGTGTAACACACGTGAAAGTCGTTTAGATCAATTGGTGTCTATGCTTGAAGCTTTTTGTAACTGAAGAAAGGCCTTGCACGGGACCAATCCTCCCACTCTCTGAACAACGGTGACAGATATCCAAAAAGAAGAACAGGTCTGCATCATTGGCTGCCATCGAGTCGCAGCTTTTACATGA
>OZ024755.1:23054864-23059864 GCA_964016885.1 Eledone cirrhosa
GATATCTTCCAGAGTTTGTCTTGTCTCCCCTTCACGGTCGAGATATCTTGCAGAGTTTGTCTTGTCTCCCCTTCACGGTCGAGATATCTTCCAGAGTTTATCTTGTCTCCCCTTCACGGTCGAGATACCTTCTAGAGTTTATCTTGTCTCCCCTTCACGGTCGAGATACCTTCCAGAGTTTATCTTGTCTCCCCTTCACGGTCGAGATATCTTCCAGAGTTTGTCTTGTCTCCCCTTCACGGTCGAGATATCTTCCAGAGTTTGTCTTGTCTCCCCTTCACGGTCGAGATACCTTCCAGAGTTTATCTTGTCTCCCCTTCACGGTCGAGATACCTTCCAGAGTTTATCTTGTCTCCCCTTCACGGTCGAGATACCTTCCAGAGTTTGTCTTGTCTCCCCTTCACGGTCGAGATACCTTCCAGAGTTTGTCTTGTCTCCCCTTCACGGTCGAGATACCTTGCAGAGTTTATCTTGTCTCCCCTTCACGGTCGAGATATCTTCCAGAGTTTGTCTTGTCTCCCCTTCACGGTCGAGATACCTTCCAGAGTTTGTCTTGTCTCCCCTTCACGGTCGAGATACCTTGCAGAGTTTATCTTGTCTCCCCTTCACGGTCGAGATATCTTCCAGAGTTTGTCTTGTCTCCCCTTCACGGTCGAGATATCTTCCAGAGTTTGTCTTGTCTCCCCTTCACGGTCGAGATACCTTCCAGAGTTTGTCTTGTCTCCCCTTCACGGTCGAGATACCTTCCAGAGTTTGTCTTGTCTCCCCTTCACGGTCGAGATACCTTCCAGAGTTTGTCTTGTCTCCCCTTCACGGTCGAGATACCTTGCAGAGTTTGTCTTGTCTCCCCTTCACGGTCGAGATATCTTCCAGAGTTTATCTTGCCTCCCCTTCACGGTCGAGATATCTTCCAGAGTTTATCTTGTCTCCCCTTCACGGTCGAGATACCTTCCAGAGTTTGTCTTGTCTCCCCTTCACGGTCGAGATATCTTCCAGAGTTTGTCTTGTCTCCCCTTCACGGTCGAGATATCTTCCAGAGTTTGTCTTGTCTCCCCTTCACGGTCGAGATATCTTCCAGAGTTTGTCTTGTCTCCCCTTCACGGTCGAGATATCTTCCAGGGTTTGTCTTGTCTCCCCTTCACGGTCGAGATATCTTCCAGAGTTTGTCTTGTCTCCCCTTCACGGTCGAGATATCTTCCAGAGTTTGTCTTGTCTCCCCTTCACGGTCGAGATACCTTCCAGAGTTTGTCTTGTCTCCCCTTCACGGTCGAGATACCTTCCAGAGTTTGTCTTGTCTCCCCTTCACGGTCGAGATATCTTCCAGAGTTTGTCTTGTCTCCCCTTCACGGTCGAGATATCTTCCAGAGTTTGTCTTGTCTCCCCTTCACGATATCAGTTTAATTTCACAGTCTTGCAGTTTTCTAAACCACAACAACCGTTGTTTTTCATTTGAGGAGTCAACTATAGAAACAACAATTTACTTTTCATGAACCTTACAACGTTTTTGTATGCCTATGCACGCAAACATGTGTGTGTGTGTGTGTGTAAATGTATGTATATATATATATATATATATATATATATATATATATATATATATATATATATATATATATATGTATGTATGTATGTATATATGGGAGTGTGTATCCCGGGTTCAATCGGGGTTAACCACAGTTAGTAAGGTACTCAATACATAGCAGAGTATAAATATCTAATATAGAAATGGCTTCTACAGGCCAAGAACTGTTTCATTCAGGAGAAATATTATATATATATATATATATATATATATATATATATATATATATACATGGTGGCTGCCAACTCGTTTTCGAGTACGGCCACTACTTTATATCCATGTAGGAGAACCCCTACCGATGCGCTGAACGAGTGTGACTTTTTAGTCCAGCCAGTGACTTGAAAACTCTGGTACAAACACTACACCTGTGACAATTACTGACACATAGTGCTGGGCCCATGGTACCATGTGACGACAAGTGCAGAGAGATCTCCAGATATAAAGCAATGCCTGTGCCGTGAAGCTTTTATAGGGAGCAAAGGCACTGCACAAAGCCAGTCCCACTCTCTTAACCAAGATGATATTTACCAAAAAGAATAACAACTCAACATCATTGAATACCATCAGGGTTGCAGGTGTTATATACATACATACATACATACATACATGGAGTTCCGACAAGTTTATGACATCACACCTTGAGGGATATCTCTATGCAATACTGGAACAAGAACTCCCTACCAAATATCTGCTGCACAAAAGAGGAGGGCCATCAGCTGACAATAAATGTAGTCTATGTAAAACAAAGATCGAAGATGTAAGCCACATTGTTGCCAGCTGCGAAAGAATGTCATCTCGCTACTACCTCCCCATGAGACACGATGTGATGGCTAGAACCATCTGGAACGCACTTCGGAAAACAAAGTTAACAACAAACGAGGAAGAATATATTGAGACAGATGGCACTAAGGAATACTGGTGGAACCTGAAAATAAAAACTGCCACCAAATTAAAGCACAGCCGGCCTGATATTGTTGTTTGGGACCACATACTGAAAACGTGTTCTGTTGTGGAAATCAGTTGCCCACTTGATGTAAACGTCGTCAGAGAAATACAGAAGGACATCTACGGACCATTGATGAGGAGTTTACAAATCCAGTATCCAAGACACACCTTTAGCTTCAGACCCATCATTATTGGAGCTACGGGTTATATACCAACCCGCTTGGACCAATGTATAACTGAACTTGGATTTGCGGACAAAGAGCGCAGCTCCCTAATTCACAGTCTACAAATGGCTGCGATAGCTGGCACCTTCAAAATTTGCAAATTCTTGAGATTCAAGGGATGACAATTTCTTTTCTTTTACAACCTTGCCACCAGGAAGGTGGCCGGTCAAAAAATGTACTCGAAATTAAGAGAAAGAGATAACATACATACATATATATATATGTGTATTTTGCTATGTCTGTATGTATATATGCTGCCAGTGAAACTACTACCACTGTTATAGTAGGGTTAAGCTTGTTTCTGATTGTATCATGGACAGATTCCACCGCTAGAATTTAGGACTGAATTCCGTTGATAAATAGCCCCATCAGTCCAGACTATGGGAGCGCGTGGTTTCTGTGCATGATATTTTGCTAATGCATCTGTAGTGAAATCTGTCCGCGCCTTGAACTTTGGGTGATACCTAAAGGTTAAATTCTAGGTCAACACCCTTTTGGTGCCGACAGGTTGATGTGTTGACTATCCCCTCAAGGTGGGGGACAGGAAGCGACAGGTATATAAAGCCTGTGCTATCATCCCATTCAAGGAGAAACATCGGAGCATTACACCTATAACTAACTATGTAAGTATTTACTGCTAACAATAGACCCCAGTGGTCTACAGACAGATATCGTAGCGCTAGGATACACAATTAACTATGTAAAGATTCACCGCTACCTTCAGGCCTTTGAGGTCTACAGAAACGCAAAGACATCGGAGCACCACGACATACAACAAACTATGTAAGGATTCACCACTATCAACAGACCCCATGAGGCCTACAGATACACACTGAGAGATTTGAGCCCTACTACTACAGACGATGAACAAGCCACAGTGGTCTACAACTAATTACTGACCATTCAGAGATATACAAACCATATCTCTCTCTCTCCCTTACTAACTACGGTCTCACAACTACTACTATGGACTCCAAATTCCAACAACAACAACAATTATCTGTCGCTCGCTGTTTTCACAATAACAACAACAGACTACAACAGCCTCACATCAGCAGCAATAACAAAATTAATAACTATATATAACCAAATCATTTATTCTATATATTCTTTATATTTTCGTTATTACACCTATTCCTATTATACTTTATCATATCAACTAATAACCACATATAATCATTCTAACTCCTCATTTTTAACCCTTCGTTAAACATCTATTGCTTACAGGACGCAACGATGAACCTGTACAGTCCGCAGTATCTTTTGTGTCCCCACACAAATCCGTTTATCCAGTATATAACGTATTATGTCCACTCTGATATGCAGATTCGTATTTAAAACATAAGATATTTGTAAAATCATGGAGTGAGTGGAAAACGGTGACCCTAGACGAAATTTAATTGCCTGAATCGTTATAATTAATACATACAAACACATGTCTATATAGATACACACACACACACACACACATACACACACAGAGTTAAATATACTATTTTGCGATACTCATTTCAGCTCTTTGTGCTCTGTGACCCCAAATCCCGTCGAGGTCAACTTAACCTTTCAATTTTTCGATATCAGTAAATAATGTACTATTTCAGTACTGGAGTAAATTATTGATTCTTACTTCCGCTTCCTCTTTCTCCCTGGAAGAAATCCTTTATTCAGACCTGGAGATGGACACGCCGCACCTTATGATAACGCCACTACAACTCCATCAAAATTTGTTTTTGGTATTTCATAATGTATACCATAAGTGTTTAAAGCACCTAGCCGGTACCTGGGAAATATGGGGTTCGTTTTCTCATGGCGGCCGATGGCAGATTCCTTTTCCGTCTTTAAGGGTCTTCACTCTATTTTATAAGCTGTAACTTTTGAAAAAAATTATACACACAAGCATAGGCACACAAACACAATGTATTACCTATCTCAGTCATGTGCTGCAATAAGTTCGGTTTCCAATTACAAGGTCCTGGGTGTTAACCCTACATTTATCCTTGCAAATAGTCATTTTTCTAGTTACTCATACATTTAATCTCGTGCGTCAATTATCCTAGAAATAAATCATTAGAATATTATCTTTAATCACTTCCGCGTATCAATAATCAACATTAACTATCGGTTTTCTCTTATATAAATAATTTATTTATCAAAATTAAGATTTCCCAGGTTGTAGGATTATTCGTTTATCCGATAATCTTCGTATATATGGGATTCCCAATCCTGGACTTCAAAGATTAGATACTTTC
>OZ024755.1:23064864-23094864 GCA_964016885.1 Eledone cirrhosa
AGTTTCAACAGTTACTGTGCTTTAACCATCCGGTGGATAACTGAAGCATTGCGCACCAGGAATATGCACCAAGACAAACACACATAAATACTAGGTGAAAGATTTAGGCCTGCAATTAACTGAATAATAGATAGGGTAAAAGATAAACAGATTAAACAGAAAATGTGTATGGGAAGTATTTCTCAGCTATTTAGTAGTAAATATATTTTCTTTATGTGGACATCATGGTACATATCATAAATATTTCTTTACTCTAAATAACATATTTTATGCAAATGTTTTCGTGTTTTAAATGTAAATTTTTTCTTTCTGTTTTTGAATAAATAAAATATAAGAAATACAAAAATTGACAGTTAAGATTGAACCTCGTATTTTAATAAATATTTTTAATGTCAGCAGTGTGTTGGACAGATGATATTTAATGAGGGCATATGGTGGTGGATTAACAAAATTGGTAGAGTGTCGGACAAATGTTTCTTCAGATCTTTTTTAGTTCAGCTTTCATCCTTCTGGGGCAAGGAAATAAAATGCCAGTTGGTAAATCGGCTTTCCCGCTCCTCAACAAATTGTTGGCCTTGTGCCTAAATTAGAAATCATTATTTAGGTTGATTGGCTTTACGTCCCTTTACGATCTGAGTTCAAATCCCGCCGAGGTTGACTTTGCCTTTCATCCTTACGGGGTCGATAAAATAAAGTACCAGTAATGCACTGGGTAATTGCTGGCCTTGTGCTTAAAGTAGAAACAATTATTTCGGTTGATTGGCAGTATCGGTAGAGGGTCGGACACCATGCTTTGCTGCATAGCGTTGCGGCCCTTTACGATCTGAGTTCAAATCCCGCCGAGGTTAACTTTGCCTTTCATCCTTACGGGGTCGATAAAATAAAGCACCAGTAATGCACTGGGGATAATTGCTGGCCTTGTGCCAAAAATAGAATCAATTATTTAATGGCTTAATTACCAAAGGTTTCTGGAAACTAGACGATCCTTACAGAAACGTCCAGCTCGTTCATCAGATGAAATAGTTATTTCATCTGATGAACGAGGTGGACGGGGTTATAATGTCTGACAAAATAGTCAAACATTGTCCTTCGAGTATTAGGACGAAAATAAAACAAAATTTACGTGTATAGACTAGTAAGACCATTATTGATCTTAGTATTCCACACAAGGAAAGTAGAGTGTAGATATTTTAGGATAGATATACTCTGCAGTGAAGCTTGAATTGTTTCAATGGTGTGGGGAATCTTATAATGTACGTACGTACTGTAAATCTACTTCGAATGTTTTTCATCCCTACTTATGCAAATATTGTAATGTATAAACGGCAAGCATATCATGTGATATTAACCGGCTCCTCTTGCCTACTTAAGTTTTCAGGTAAAATAGCATGAAAACGTATTTCTTCACACACGACAGACATATTGTGATTTGTCGCGTTTATGTCTCCTTGACATCAAAGACACACGTACCTCTGATTTTATACACAATCTATAAAATATCTATCTTGTTGTTTAGTCGTAGTTCAGTCCTGAAGAAGAAAGCCTTCGTGATCTTTTGTTGAGGCACGATGAACCTAGAATCAAACCAAATGATCCAGAGTGTCCTTCATTTCTAAGATGTGATCGTAACCAAATCTGAAAGCTAATTTCAGCTTATCAAGTGTCCATATAGTAGTGATTATTTTAACATGAAGTTGACCACTGTTTGTGTAGTTTTAAATCTAATTTTAGACTTTAAATCTACATTTTGTGTCAAATACTACACGCTCCTACTTGGTAGATTATAGTGAAAAGACTTAAAACACTCATAAAATGTTAAAATTAGGATGTTGAGAACATTGCAAGCGAAGTTTGGAATTGGAAAGATGGGTATCAGCACACATGTGGGTTTATACGCCCCATTATTATACTATATTATTTAATCAAAATATTACGGTGAAGCTATTTTTGCTATTTCAGTAAAAAATAGTAATCAAATATGCTTTCCAGACTTAAAGAATATCAAACACTGGCTTGTGGTACCTATCTCATAGATTTATGCAGTTCAGAATTTCCTTAAAATAAACCCTATCGCGTAGAGGTTCCTTTGTTGGGTTGATATTTGTTTTGTGTTGTTGTTTTGTTTTGTTTTTGTCAGTTGACGTAACTTTAATAATGGTTTATGATTTAGGCATTTGGCCAACAATTATGAGGGAGGAGAAAATCTGTCAAATCGACACCAGAGTGTTACTGGTATTTTATTTTGTCGAATCCGAAAGGATAAAGGAAAAGCTAACCCGACAGGATTTGAACTCAGTGTGCAATGAGCTGGAACAATTACCGAAGCATTTTTAATCCGACGCCATTACCGCTCTACCAATCCACCGTCTTCAATAATAATAATTGTTTCTACTTTTGGCACAAGGCCAGCATTACAATGCATTACTGGTGCTTAATTTTATCGACCCCGTAAAGATGAAAGGCAAAGTTAACCTCGGCGGGATTTGAACTCAGAATGGCAAGGGCCGTAACTTTATGCAGCAAAGCATGGCGTCCGACCCGCTACCGATACTGCCAATCCAATGGTTTCTGATTTAGATACAAGGCCAGCAATTTTAGGGGTGGAGAAAGGCGATTAAATTGACCCTAGTGCGTGACGGGTACTTTACTTCATCGACCGTAAGGATGAAAGGCAAAGCTAACCTCGGTGGGATTGAACTCAGAAATTAAAGGGCCTTCACTCTATGCCGCAAACCATAGCTTTAATAATTAGCAAGGGCCATAACTCTATGCGTCAAAGCATACGACCCTCTACCGATACTGCAAACCTTGTTAATGGGTTTCCAGTATATCCCCTCATTAAAATATTTGTTAGATAAACTAACCATGCGCTGAATCAGTGTTAGATAAACTAACCATGCGCTGAATCAGTGTTAGATAAACTAACCATGCGCTGAATCAATGTTAGATAAACTAACCATGCGCTGAATCAGTGTAATGCAGTCATTTGAATCAACCTTAGTAAATGAACCCGTCATTTGTTACGCCAACGAGTGTTCCATTTGTTCTATCAACGGAACGAACTATTCATTAAAATGGCGTGTAAGTAGCTGGGTATTCCACAAACACATGCAACGGATTTGCTTTATAGTACATTGCACTGCCTCGATTTTCAACAACAGTACTTGTACGAGCAAACAATTTTGGAAGGAGTATGTGACATTTTAAGCCTATTAACTAACCGTCTTCCACTCTATTGCTATTGACAGTATCATTAATAGGTCATTAACACGAGCGAGGGTTGGCTGAAAAGTTCATAGGCTGACAATGAAGAAGTGAAATCTTGCATGCATTAATTTTAGCTCTTCTTATTAATAACTGCATTGACTCTTTCCAAGGATAATGTTAAAAAATATACCTCAGTTGGTCATTCCATGAGAGTATCTTGGTCAGCATTTGAACTTTTCAGCCTACGAAAATCGTCCCTCTATTTTCTTCTACACTATATATATATATATATATATATATATATATATATATATATATATATATATATTTATATACACATTGACAATATGTATACATACATACATACATACACACACATATGTATATATATGCACATACTGCTGGGTTAATTCGGATCTAGCTGTCGAACGGCCGGAGCTTAGCACACCCGCTCGGGTCAGTCGTGTCTCTTTTCGTTCGATCACACGCTCTTGAACTTAAGTTCTGTTACCGCTGTGTTCTTCGGTTCCCTTGCCTTCAGTTGTTGCACATTCTTCGGTTCCCTTGCCTTCAGTTGTTGCACATTCTTCGGTTCCCTTGCCTTCAGTTGTTGCACATTCTTCGATTCCCTTGCCTTCAGTTGTTGCACATTCTTCGATTCCCTTGCCTTCAGTTGTTGCACATTCTTCGGTTCCCTTGCCTTCAGTTGTTGCACATTCTTCGGTTCCCTTGCCTTCAGTTGTTGCACATTCTTCGGTTCCCTTGCCTTCAGTTGTTGCACATTCTTCGATTCCCTTGCCTTCAGTTGTTGCACATTCTTCGATTCCCTTGCCTTCAGTTGTTGCACATTCTTCGGTTCCCTTGCCTTCAGTTGTTGCACATTCTTCGGTTCCCTTGCCTTCAGTTGTTGCACATTCTTCGGTTCCCTTGCCTTCAGTTGTTGCACATTCTTCGATTCCCTTGCCTTCAGTTGTTGCACATTCTTCGGTTCCCTTGCCTTCAGTTGTTGCACATTCTTCGGTTCCCTTGCCTTCAGTTGTTGCACATTCTTCGGTTCCCTTGCCTTCAGTTGTTGCACATTCTTCGGTTCCCTTGCCTTCAGTTGTTGCACATTCTTCGATTCCCTTGCCTTCAGTTGTTGCACATTCTTCGGTTCCCTTGCCTTCAGTTGTTGCACATTCTTCGATTCCCTTGCCTTCAGTTGTTGCACATTCTTCGGTTCCCTTGCCTTCAGTTGTTGCACATTCTTCGGTTCCCTTGCCTTCAGTTGTTGCACATTCTTCGGTTCCCTTGCCTTCAGTTGTTGCACATTCTTCGATTCCCTTGCCTTCAGTTGTTGCACATTCTTCGATTCCCTTGCCTTCAGTTGTTGCACATTCTTCGATTCCCTTGCCTTCAGTTGTTGCACATTCTTCGGTTCCCTTGCCTTCAGTTGTTGCACATTCTTCGGTTCCCTTGCCTTCAGTTGTTGCACATTCTTCGGTTCCCTTGCCTTCAGTTGTTGCACATTCTTCGATTCCCTTGCCTTCAGTTGTTGCACATTCTTCGGTTCCCTTGCCTTCAGTTGTTGCACATTCTTCGATTCCCTTGCCTTCAGTTGTTGCACATTCTTCGGTTCCCTTGCCTTCAGTTGTTGCACATTCTTCGGTTCCCTTGCCTTCAGTTGTTGCACATTCTTCGGTTCCCTTGCCTTCAGTTGTTGCACATTCTTCGATTCCCTTGCCTTCAGTTGTTGCACATTCTTCGATTCCCTTGCCTTCAGTTGTTGCACATTCTTCGGTTCCCTTGCCTTCAGTTGTTGCACATTCTTCGATTCCCTTGCCTTCAGTTGTTGCACATTCTTCGATTCCCTTGCCTTCAGTTGTTGCACATTCTTCGATTCCCTTGCCTTCAGTTGTTGCACATTCTTCGATTCCCTTGCCTTCAGTTGTTGCACATTCTTCGATTCCCTTGCCTTCAGTTGTTGCACATTCTTCGATTCCCCTGCCTTCAGTTGTTGCACATTCTTCGGTTCCCTTGCCTTCAGTTGTTGCACATTCTTCGATTCCCTTGCCTTCAGTTGTTGCACATTCTTCGATTCCCTTGCCTTCAGTTGTTGCACATTCTTCGATTCCCTTGCCTTCAGTTGTTGCACATTCTTCGATTCCCTTGCCTTCAGTTGTTGCACATTCTTCGGTTTGTTGTTTTTTTCGTTGTTTCCTCTTTTCTTCCCTTTTCCCATTTTCCCTTCTATTTTCCTTCTCTCCCTCCTCCGTTTTCCCAATAACTTACCCGGTTATTGAACACTCTGGGGGTAGATATATTGTCTTTGAAGCGTTGAAATATCCGAGACACCCCCCCCCCGCCTCCTCGTTCTTGCTTTCTTCTTATTCTCATTCCATTTTTAAGACTAACTTAACTAGTAACCACACAGCCATCCTATTCTACAGGAAGACCAAGGTTAACATATGTTGATGCCCTAAGGACAGACACTGGTCTGTTGGAGATGCAGGATATGGCAGCGATAATGAGGGACAGAGACCGCTGGAGAGAACTCGTCCATGGATCTCGGGAATTTTACCCGCCTTAGATATATATATATATATATATATTGTTATACTTTGGGAGGGTCATGTTGCCAATAAGAAACACACGCACCAGTTGCTTTCACTTCAATTTAATTTATTAAATATTTATAAATTTACAAATTTATAAATTTCTGGTTGGTTGGTTGGTTCCACAACCAGATAGTTGTTTATATATATATAGTCATGACCCTCCCAAAGTATAACAATATCGGTTTCAACACACGATTTCAGATAAAGAATCTTGCTAAACAAATTCAGAAACGATATATATATATATATATATATATATATATATATATATATATATATATATATATATATCAACTTGACCTCTTACTACTTTTCTATTGGTCAATTCAAAACCTGTTCCCAAACAGACCTATTATATTAAATCTTTGTTGGTTTTTTTCAATAAACAAATCGCATTATTTCTGAAGACGGGTGGATAGTATCAGTGGAGAGTCGGACGCCATGCTTTCCAGCATAGTTACGTCCCTTTACGGTCTGTGTTCAAATCCCGCCGCGGTTAACTTTGCCTTTCATCCTTACGGGGTCGATAAAATAAAGTACCAGTAATGTACTGGGTAATTTCTGGCCTTGTGCCAAAAGTAGAAACAATTATTTCTGAAGACAGCAAATATATGTGAAGGTATGTATATTTCCTCTGATAGTTTGTAATATTTTACATAGATCTATATGATATACATACCAACACACATATATATCCTAGAAACGATCGTAAAATGATGAATTTTTTTAATATAAGGAACTTGTTCTTTGTTTTTATTCATTGTTTTTATTAATTTATCTTCACTCTGTTTTCCTATGATTTTCATCGAACATTTTTTAATGCATCTTCTCTTTTCATGATATTTGGATTACATTGAGTTCTTCATACGGATTGGACACTACCGTATATTTTGGTAGATTTATCTACATATATATATATATATATATATATATATATATATATAGGAACCAGTAAGACTCCGACAGCTGAGCTCAAGCCGTTTCGACGGCTAGAGTCCAGAATTAGCCGTCGAAACGGCTTGAGCTCAGCTGTCGGAGTCTTACTGGTTCCTATTACCCACTCTACTACCTCAAGTATTGAGTACTTTGGTGCGTTATGGTCCACCTGGTTCCTTACCACATTTCCTTCGTTATATATATATATATATATATACGGGATAACAGGTTATCGTTATAGGCGGTCCACTTAGATGTAGTCCAAGATCAAAGAAACAATTTTCAGCAATGTGAATAAAGCCCTTATTGTATAGCAAACCATGTCACTCTTCTTTCTTGAATTATATATATATATAATATATATATATATATATATACAATAAAGTATGTCCATAGAATCATTTGATAAAATATATACATCATCTCCTCTCCCAATCAGCATAATCAATCACAAAAAAAAAAAACGATTAAACAAGGTTATAAGATTAAAAGGCACCTATGAAGAAATAATAGATAAATAAACGATTAAATATATCGTCAACCATACACAATAAGGTATAAAATCAAAGTTAGAAGAAAAAATGTATATAAACATAACAAAATTATATATATATAAATATTTGTGTGTGTAAAAAGGTAAAAAGTAAACAAAAATAACAAAGCAAACGACACAGTACATTGAAGAAATATATTAGTTTAACGTTTGAAATAATAGAAAACATGTTTTATATATATACTAGCAGAATGGCCCGGCGTTGCTCGGGATTTGCTCTAGGGTTCTTATATATTTGATTTATATTTATCCTTATCGAGCCTCGAAATAAATACGTTTGTTTATATTTTATTGTGTATGCAAAAATATCTGTACACGAATATATAATTATATATATATATATATATATACGGGGTAACAAATAATAGTTAAATGCAGTCCACTTAGGTGTAGTCCAGTTATGGTATTCCGGGTAGTGGATGATATCAACGCTTGGCTTGGTTTGACTCAACAAGGCGTTTTCATAGTGATGCTGCGGGTATGCTGTAATTCCTATGTTGTAAACACTTGGAGTAATAATAAATCAGGAAAGAAGGTTGACATGGTTTGCTATGAGATTAAAAACCTTTTTTGTATAGCAAACCATGCCAACCTTCTTTCCTGATTTATATATATATATATATATATATATATATATATTAAAATAACAGATTAAAGTTTAAGCAAAGAATCGCTGCTTTCACCCTTAACGGGATCTTCTGAAACTTTAAATAATCCATCTGTGAACGCAGAAGTAAATATTTCGAAAAACGTTACACATATATATATATATATATATATATATATATATATATATACATACACACTATATATATACATATATACACACACATACACATATAGTGTTATAATGTCGTAATGCAGACAGCCAGACACACACACAGATAGATATTATAAGGGCGCAATGTTATATCTATGTATCTATCTAAAAACAAAGACTAAGAATTATAGAGAGTGAGATCGCTTGTGTGTAGGCGTATGTTTATACTTATATATTTGTAAAAGATATTGTTTAATTTATTGTAACTGACATCAATCCATCTAATCCCAAACTAACCGCACTCTATAGAATCTAATACATGGAAGCCATTAGGGTGGGGGTGCTATCCAATTGTGAACTAAAATGTACCGGGATGCATCATTTAAGTTTATCATTGTTATCTACATCAGGCATGTCAAACTGAGGGTCCCCAGGGGGCCACGTGGGTCACATATGTGTTGTCAGAGGGCAACATGACAATTAATTGCGCACATTACAACTATTTTTTTAGCATAAGCATAAAATAAATAGCATAAGCATAAAATAAATAAATAAATACTCCTAAAAAGACTGCAATTGCATTTTCTATTTCTTTCCCCATATACACACTCATATATATATATATATATATATATATATATATATATATATACATCCATATATATATATATATACATCCATATATATATATATATATATACCTATACATATATATATACCTATGTATGTATGTGTATGTATGTATGTATGTGTATATATGTATGTGTATGTATGTATGTATATGTATGTATGTATGTGTATGTATATATATATGTATGTGTATGTATGTATGTATGTATATATATATATATATATATATATATATATACCTATGTATGTATATGTATGTATGTATATGTATGTATATGTATGTATATGTATATGTATGTATATATATGTATATGTATGTATGTATATGTATGTATGTATGTATGTGGCCATCCAAAATCACCGGGAGAGATGACCCCTTAGCCTTTGTCAAGGCAGAATTCTAGGAGAAGTAAAACTCTGATATAACACCTGCAACCCTGATGGTATCCAATGATGTTGACTTGTTCTTCTTTTTGTTAAATATCATCTTGGTTAAGAGAGTGGGACTGGCTTTGTGCTCACTATAAAAGCTTCACGGCACAGGCATTGCTTTATATCTGGAGATCTCTCTGCACTTGTCGTCTTATGGTACCATGGGCCCAGCACTATGTGTCAATGATTGTCACGGACACTCTATCTCAAAATTATTTTTGAAAAGCATTTAGAAATGCGCAACCGGTAAAAACTTAAAAACTTAAAACCACAACTGAATACTAACCCATACAATCACTAATACTCTTTTATTCCTAATTAAACCATTTTTCAACTGTGAACAATTTGTCAGCATTTTCTATTCCGTTTACCAATATATAATAACTTGTGTGTTACACCTCTATTCTTTTAACTATATATATATATATATATATATATATATATAACGAAGGAAATGTGGTAAGGAACCAGGTGGACCATAACGCACCAAAGTACTCAATACTTGAGGTAGTAGAGTGGGTAATAGGAACCAGTAAGACCCCGACAGCTGAGCTCAAGCCGTTTCGACGGCTAATTCCGAATTAGCCGTCGAAACGGCTTGAGCTCAGCTGTCGGGGTCTTACTGGTTCCTATATATATATATATATATATATATATGTATATGTGTGTGTGTGTGTATGTATATATATATATATATTAACCGACAAACCTAACAATGTTTACACAATAATCAGACAAAGCTAAACACTGCATCTAACCTTTTCGGGCTTTCCTAGACTAGCGAGATTAATAGATTTGATGCTTAGACGCATCTGTAATCAAACATCTTCAGTTGTTGTCTGTAAGAAATTGTAGACTAGAAAGGAACGACACCAGCTGTTAGATATCAACATCCTATCAACAAAGTGGAATCGGTTATAAGTACATAAGACTCTGGTGATTGTCTGTAACTGGAAAGTGTATGTCTGAGTGTTGTGTGTAGATATTGATTTAAAATGTACATTAAAAAGTCAAATATATCTTCGTCATTTTCGGATATTCATTTGCTCTGTCAACTGATCTATGAGTTAATTGGATTAACTTCAAAGTAACTGAATGTTCCACAGACACGTGTTACTTTAACGTAAGGCTTAGGCAGAATCAACGTGTCAAAGTGTATGACTAGGCTGAGCTTTAAATGGTCGATGCAATCTATCTAACGGGCTTTCGCAGTTTCCGTTTTCCCTCCTTCATTCACAAGGTTTGGGTCGATCCGAGTCTATGATAAACGATACTTGACTAAAATGTCGTGCAGAACTTGGGATCTTGTGATTGCCAAACGAATTTAGCAATTCAAGAAGCAAATATCTGTTTCTATAGTATTTTTCCTTCGTTTGAAACCAACATAGTGAACTTTGGCTGAGTGTAGAACGTCGGAACTAAATTCGACGTTTTCTCGTCTCTGCCATTCCATCGATCTCATCCTCATAGAATATGCTTAAGTATAAGCCCCATATCAAACATTGGACGTAAAGCAAGCATATAAGAAAGACAGACTATACATGGAATTCTTGCAACGCGCAAAATTGTAATTATAGGTTGAGGTAAAAAGCATTACCTCATTATTATTCATAATGTTGTTATTATTATTTTTTCCCTTGTATAGTTAGAAGAATATTTGTTGTTAGTTAGATGAAATGGATATGTAAGAATATAGAAAACGATGATCTTTAACTTATGAGCTGATCATGTAAGTGTGCATATAGCTTCTTCACCTGACCAAAAGTAAACTCCATTATAATCACCTATATATATATATATATATATATATATATATGGTGGCTGCCAACTCGTTTTCGAGTACGGCCACTACTTTATATCCATGTAGGAGAACCCTTACGGATGCGTTGAACGAGTGTGGCTTTTTAGTCCAGCCAGCGACTTGAAAACTCTGGTACAAACACTACACTTGTGACAATTATTGACACCTAGTGCTGGGCCCATGGTACCATGTGACCCAATGTGTCGTGTGAGATCACTACTCACCCTGCATACCCTTCCACAAACAGCACATGTCGTCGTCTGATGAACACTTATAGCTCCTCAGGTGACTCTTTAGACCTGCCATGCTCAGACAAACCCTATTACAGGTCTCACATGTCAGGTCAGGCCGTCTGTCAGTGCCTTCGGGAAGGCCAACATGGATTCCTTTCCGGACATCTCTTTTTAGTGTCGCGTGCCTTCTTCTTGTTTCCTCAAATAGACTCTTGCCACTAGCCACTGCTTTCCTCCAATGCGATCGGTCGCTAGCGCATGCTTCCCAGTGCTCACAAGGGATGTTACTTTTCTTGAGCGCTCCCTTGATGCAGTCCTTAAAACGCATCTTGAGTTTGCTCGCGTTCCTTTTTCCCATTTGGAGCTCGCCATAAAGCAGCTGCTTCGGCATTCGCTTGTCATTCATCCTTACAAGATGGCCTGTCCAGCGCAGCTGATGTTTCAAAATCAAGGACTCGACACTCTCACAGCTACTTCTGTCCAGAACCTCGACGTCACTGACAAACATTTGCCAAGTTATGCCGAGGATCCGACGTAAGCAGTACTGCTGGAACCTCTCAAGTCGCTTCATCTGTCTACGGTAGACCACCCACGTCTCACAAGCATAAAGAAGTGCCGCGAGCACACACGCATGATACACTTTGAGCTTTGTCTTTACCTAAATTCCAGTTTTCCAAAAGCATCACTGGCTTTCTGTATCCTGTTTGATATTTCCCCATCAAGATAGCAGGACATACTCAGAGTGCTTCCAAGATATACAAAAGTGTCAACGACCCTTAGCCGTTCACCATAAACCAAGATGTTGGGCTCACAACATGGCTTCCCAGGGGCTGATGGGTCATGGCTACTGTCTTTTTTCAGGGTTATGGTAAGTCCCAATGCAGTACACGCATTAGAAAATGCATCCATGAGATGCTGCATATCAATCTCAGTGTGCCTGATTAGTGACAAGTGAACCTTTGACTTAGCATTGAACCTCCTGGTATTAAACAGCTTTCCAGTTGATCGATAGCGAACACATATACCATGATTGTCTTCGAACAGGCCTTCGGGAACTGCAATGGAGAAGTACAAAGCAAAGAGCGTTGGAGCTGGAATGTCACCCTGTTTGACTCCATTCTCGACCATCACTGGCTCAGAGAGCTTTCCACCAACATTAACCCATGCCTTCATGCCATCATGGAACAAACGCAAAATGGAAACAAACTTCTCAGGGCACCCCAGCTTCCTCAAGATATCCCATAAAGCCTTTCTGTTGACCGTGTCAAACGCCTTTGTAAGATCAACAAACACCTGGTAGAGATCCACATTCTGCTCAACACACTTTTCCTGCAGTTGTCTGGCTGTAAAGATCATGTCCACAGTGCCACGCCCAGCCCGAAAGCCCGATTGCGACTCTGGTAGAGCTTCATCAGCAATGTGGAGCAATAGACGGTCCAACAGAATTCTACAGAGAACTTTGCCGACAACAGACAACAGTGATATCCCACGATAGTTTCCGCAGTCATCCCTGTCTGCCTTCTCCTTGTACAAAACAACCATCACAGCATCCTTCCAGTCATCGGGAACATGATTGTTGTTCCAGGCATCCAGAACCAAAGAATGAAGTCGGTGCAAGAGATTCTCTCCACCATGCTTCAAGATCTCAGCATACAGCCCATCCAATCCGGACGACTTCCCACCATTGAGTTTCCAGACAGCACTTTTAACCTCCTCGATCGTTGGAGGCTCAGCAAGGATTTCCTTTACTGGCTTATCAGGTATGGACCTGATAAACTCTTCGTCAACCTCTGAATCCCTATTGAGAAGCTCGTCAAAGTTGATATATATATATATATATATATATACATACACATACATACATACATACATACCCATTGTCAGTTAACCGTTGAGGTCTATATTTTGGGTATGTCATCTTATACATCAAATATTGTATTTTATCAGATGAAAGCATACTATAATTTAGTATCTTTGAAATATGTATAGTAAAATAAATATGATGCTATAGTGATATATTTTCCATTTATTGCTATTGTTACTATATATATATATATATATATATATATATATATATATATATATATATATATATATATATATATATATATATATATATATATATATATATTGGTAAACGGAATAGAAAATGCTGACAAATTGTTCACAGTTGAAAAATGGTTTAATTAGGAATAAAAGAGTATTAGTGATGGTATGGGTTAGTATTCAGTTGTGGTTTTAAGTTTTTAAGTTTTTACCGGTTGCGCATTTCTAAATGCTTTTCAAAAATAATTTTGAGATAGAGTGTCCGTGTTGTTTGAGCAAACAACACGGACACTCTATCTCAAAATTATTTTTGAAAAGCATTTAGAAATGCGCAACCGGTAAAAACTTAAAAACTTAAAACCACAACTGAATACTAACCCATACCATCACTAATACTCTTTTATTCCTAATTAAACCATTTTTCAACTGTGAACAATTTGTCAGCATGTTCTATTCCGTTTACCAATATATAATAACTTGTGTGTTACACCTCTATTCTTTTAACTATATATATATATATATATATATATATATATAATGTGTGTGTGTGTATAAAAGGTAAACAGAAATAACAACACAATCGGTAAAGTATATGAGAGGGATATATTAGGTCAACGCTTGATATAGCAGGAAGAGGGTTTTAACGTTTCGGACGCTCGTCCTTCATCAGAAGAAAGAATGAGAAATAAGATAGATTAAGGGGACGGGCGGGATGGAATTGGAAAAAATATCTTTAGATAAAAATAACAGGTCCATTCATGTTGACATCTCATGTGTAATCTGAGTTTTTCGAATATTAATAATAACATTCGATTCGTTTGCAATTATGCAAACAAGCCTCATTTTTAAATCCATGTCAGTAGAATGAACCCTTCATTCTTGCTCTTGTGTTGGCATGGAAACAGAACTGCAGACACTAATGTTACATTAGTACAACTCACTGTTCACCTGCCAACTGTCAGAGCTAGTGAAAATATATGCTATTTTCTAAAATATACAGTGACTGATCGGCCTGATTAGCATATTAGCAGACTGGCTGATCAGTCAGATCTTCATATTAGCAGATATATATATGTATGTAAAAGATAAACAGAAATAACAACACAATCGGTACAGTATATGGAAGGGATATTATATAAAGTTACAACAGTAACATATACAGATACTCAAATTTCGTTGGGTTATGCACCCTAAATCATTTAGTCTGTTATATACAAAGATGGCTACTCTTACGGTTGGCTGGAGCTTTTTAGAAAAAATACGAGATAATTTCGAAATTAGCTATAAATAGTAACTATCAAAACAAAAATCCCAAATGCAGGGAACTTGTGCTAAGCTAGTATTTCAAAGAAATCAAATTCCTTGAAATTCAAATTAGTTAATCAAGTCTACCATTTTCTCAGAATTAATTTTGCTTCGTGTGAACAGCGGCTAATATATACAGTTAATATAAAGAATGGTGTGCTCGTGCACAGCGTCTCCGCTTTTATTTGAAAGCTACTACAATGTGAATTAGACGGTAAATGTTTAAAATATAACAACGATGCCGGGGTGTTATCTTGCAGTTTCTTATAGGTCCTTACACGTCAGGATTAAGTCCATCCACAAAAAGATCAAGAGAAGAAACCAGTTTGGCGCTATATAATTTTGATATTTACCATCCAATTCACATTGTCGTAACTTTCAAATGAAACACCATTTTCTAGAATTTACACAAAGCTTCAAGCAAACTGCAGCAACCTCGTAGGGAACATACTTAAACAATGGAACGCAGTCAACTTGAAGAATGAAGCACTAAAAAAGATATGCACTAAAAAAGATATGTAATGAATTATTAAATCGGATGAAACAAGCGTATGAAAGGAGCGAAAATCTGGTGGAGACATATGGGGGAAAAAAATGGAAAAAAGCCGAGAGCAAGTTAATTTTCCACACGAATTTCGTGTCAAAGAAATTAGATCAGAAGCAAACGAGGAAACTAAAATCAAAATAAACTTCTCATTTTAGAAGTTTGTAGCAGAAACTAATTTTTAATTATTATAAAATAATAATTTAAAAAAAATAAAATAAAATAAAAAAATTACAAATTCTACAAATTTGAAGCCATGATGCAGGAGGAAGAAACTGCTGAATGAATGAATAAAAAAAATGCGAGAAAAAAATTAGATTTATAGAAAGTCGTACAACGTGAAGAAATTAACTCAAAATGAAAATTAGAATCGAAACCTTCGTGATTACAGGAATAATCAAAACAAGATGGTATAAATCTATTAGAACCACATTAATAAACCAAGCAAGATGGTATAATTACACTAACGGTACATCAACTAGGAGCCTTCTTTCCGAGATGATAGAACAAAAAAACAAATCACTCCATAAAATAGATCACAAAGCAAAAATTGTTTTTGGGTAGCGGTTGTTTCCGGCAAAATCGGCAGAAAACATTAAATGTTTGTAAATTTTAGAAAATGTTGAATCAACCGATCCGAACGAAGGCAATAAATTTATATAACAAATATTTTTATAACTTTACAACAGAAAATATAATATGGATTTAAATTTATAACAGATCTAATTAAAGATATTCATGAATCTAGTAGAAAACTTCGACTACGGGAATCTTTTCAAAATGTAGATCAATCACTTGTGAAAAACAAAATGAGATTTTGAGCAATATATAACACATCTGCAAAGACCAGCAAATCTAAATATATAAAACCATATAAAATCATAAAATATATATTATATGAAACCATATAAAACTAGATAAGATGTATACCATATAAAACCATATAAAATCATATAAAATCATATAAAACATATACCTTAAAACACCAAATATTACAAAGTAAGAACAAAAAACATTGGAAGAACTACAGAATGATTTTCCGCTATTGATTAATGAATCTGACAAAGGAGGAGCTATTGTAATAATTGTTTCTACTTTTGGCACGAGGCCAGCAATTATCCCAGTGCATTACTGGTACTTTATTTTATCGACCCTGTAAGGATGAAAGGCAAAGTTAACCTCAGCGGGATTTGAACTCAGACCATAAAGGGCCGTAACTCTTTGCTGCGAAGCATGGCATCCGACCCTAATGGACAGCTCTTACTATAAAGAAATGCTCTTAGAACAATTAAATAATCGTTTCTGATTTAGGCAGAACGCCAACAATTTTTGGGGAGGGGAAATTCGATTAAATCGATCCCAATGCGTTACTGGTACTTAATTTTATCGACCCTGTAAGGATGAAAGGCAAAGTTAACCTCGACGAGATTTGAACTCAGAACGTAAAAAGCCGTAACTATATGCCGCAAAGCATGTCCGACGTTCTACCAATACTGCCAATCCACAGCCCCGAGAACAATTACACAATGAATTTTTCTCAAAGAATTAGAAACCAACGCAGATAAATATACAGAGTTTGATAATGTAATACATTCAACTGTTAGGATACAATTAGCTATATATTGTTTCACCGACCACAGTGTTCAAATATTTCTCGGGATACATCAATTCTTTCATATTATATTTTGAGCGTTTCGAATTAATAAAACTAGCAGAAAAACCACCTACGGGTGGTTTTCTGCTAGCATGTGTAGTGTGTATATTGATATACACAAATATATATGTATGTAGATATGATACATCAAATAATATCGTAATTGACAATATACACAGAAATTGAACGAAGTCTATGTTACACTGTCTTATGTAATCAGTAACGTAATCCATGATACATTTAAAAAAAGACGATATTATATATAAACTGCATTAGGAGAACAGTAGCGACGGAAATATATGCGATTATAAGTGTTATAATATAACTGCCGCTAACCGGAAGTGTTGACATTTGAAAATTTTAAAGAAGTGAATTTTAAAGGTCTTTAAATAAGCTATAAAATATATTTAATCAACAGCCACGAAATTTAGCACATAAATTATGTAATATTCATTCATTATAAAGTACCAGTAATGCACTGGGTAATTGCTGGCCTTGTGCCAAAAGTAGAAACAATTATTTAATCAAAGTAATCCAACTTATTTTACAAACGGGGTAAACAAAAAATATTCTGGACGCAGTCCCGCACTCCTTTCTTTATTATAGTTAAGATTTTTATCAAATGTGGTGGGTTTTTTGTGTGCCCCCCCCCCCCCCTCTACGATTATTTGGTAAACTGCGGATTGAGACAATTTACTTTTCATACAATATATTTACCTCTATATGTTCAGCTTACTTCTACAGTTCAGGAAAACTTTTTTTTTTTTAAAGTACCGAGATTTATGGAATCTGTGTGTTCTGTTAAGACATGTGTTAGAATTTTGCGCTGAATACTTCGGCTTTGTAAATATGTTCAGATATCTTGTGTAAATGCTGCGCTCTGGTACATCCGGTACATGTGTTTTTAGCACGTGCAAGATAACATATAAACAACTTTGTTTTGTTTTTTTCAAACGAGATAACTGAATGCTGTCTGGCAACCTGTTCTTGGATCTGTTCTTTGATCTTTGATCTGTTGATATTGTACTGTCTGTGAGTGTAACAATGGTAACAAGGAGACAAGACCTCTTTCTGCAGCATCTTAAACGATTTTCCATCCGTTCACCGTTGTATGGCAGGTGGATATAGATCCAGTTTGTGTTTTTCTTGTTGTCTACGTATCACTTCGTCTATTGTCTTCTCTTTCTAATACAGTCTTTCTTTCGTTCTCTTTCTGCCTTCCGCTGCTACTGTATCAGTTGCTATCGACAACATTAGTTTTAGGTGTCTTATGACTGCTGCTTTCTGTGTCGTTATTGACCTAATTGACCTAATTAGATGAACTTCTAACGTACTTTCGTTTTTCATAGCACAGTCTTTAACGTCAAGCGAACGACCTCTCTCCGAATCTTTTCCCTACAGAGCTTTCCCGTGGAGCCTCAATCATTCTACAAAATATTGTCTTATAGCTTCGAGAAGACGGGTATCTCTCCGAATCTTTTCTGTACAGGGCTTACTAGTGGGTCCACGTCCCACCCGTGCATGCAGCGTATCAGTTGGTCTATTGTTACGTCGTATTTTAAAAGTTCTGGGTATACGGAATCGAAGTGGGGAAAGACACCATTCATCGCTTCTTTTTTTTCGTTTTTTTTTTTTTCTTGCAGAACTGAATTTTGCATCGTTCTGAAGGGACGGATGTAGTGAAGACGTGTAGACTTAGAGACCCATCCGTTATTAGAGAAACGATATCAAACTTAATGTGAAGGGGTTTTTAAGGTCTCTCCTGTATTTTTGTGGCCTCAGCTCTCGAAAGGGTCAATCAAGGATGTCATGATGTATCACAGGTACGGCGTAATGTGTCGTTCGGAGTGAAGTGTCACGTGCTCTTGATCGTCCGGTGTTAAGATGGCCAGCAACTTGGTAGGTTTCGATACCATCGAAGTCTGTGGTGATTTATTACTATTCTGGTTGCGTATCACGTTATAGATCAATCTGTCTTCAATATTTTCTTTTGAATTGATTATATACAGTATAATTATAATTTGAACTTTACTATTTTAGTTGGTCTATATAATAATATTTACACATTTTGTGAAGGTCTGAGGCTTAGTCTGAAGAAGACCAAAGTACTGGGCCAAGGCGTCAAGTAACCCCCTGTCATTACCATCAACAACTACGAGCTGGAGGTAATCCATGAATTCATCTATCATCACGGACAATCTCCCCGTGGACTCCGAGATCAGCAGGAAAGTTAGATGAGCAACTTACACATTCGCCAGGCTGACTAAGAGAGTCTTAAATAATGAAAAACTGACCATAAATAGCAAGATACAGAACGTGCATTCTCAGCACACTATTTTACGGCAGCGAGACATGGAGCCATTATTCCAGACAGGAGCGGTGTCGCAATATCTTCCACTTTCGTAGCCTGGGATGCATTCTGGACATCAAGTGAACCAACCAAATCACCAACACTGACATCTCAATTGCGCCAAGGTACCCGGCATATTCACCTCAAACAACGCCGTTGCGTTAGCTAGACCACGTACATTGTATGCTGGATAGGAGGATTCTGAATGACTTACTGTGTGGGGAAATGGCCACCGACACAACAGCACAAGGACAACGTCTTCGTTACGAAGACGTCTGCAAGAAGGATATAAAGTCAATAGATCTGGACGTCCAGAAATGGGAAGAGATAAAAAATGATCGCTCACGCTGGAGACGAGTGCTTACGCTGTACTTTGACTAAGTAAATTAGTCTATTGGTTGGGATTTTAAAAAACCCCACAGAATGGAAAAAAGGGATGAACATTGACATACATGGGAGACGAACCCACACTTAAAACACTCAGTTATGACACCAGCCTAAACAAATAATACTGTCCTAAAATCTCCTTAAATTAAACCCCGTGAAAGACGTATGATCATATGTACTCTGGTTGTGACCAGCTCGTTCTTTTGACCTAGGCCTATCTATGATTATATTATCTGATGTACTAATTTCCTGATCTAAGTAGGATGTAATTTGAAAAAGATTCAGTTACTATTTACAAAAGGCTTGGAGACACCTACGAGGTTTCCAAGTTGATTAACACTTAACATCATATAATGATTTCACGAAAAAAAAATCTAAAAACATCTTACTTAATTCATTTGTTTATTTTTTAGCGCTGTAAAAAATGTGCGTCCATTTTTTATTTAAAAAAAAATAAACATCTCGCTTTCGACGGCCGATGACCAGGATGCTTTTTGTATTATTTATATTCTCTCTCCCTCTCTCTCCCTCTCTCTCTTGCTCTCTCTTTCTCTTGCTCTCTCTTTCTCTATATATATACGATATATATATATATATATAATTGTTTCTACTTTTGGCACAAGGCCAGCAATTACCGAGTGTAAATATTTAATTTCTGATGATTTCTGCCGAATGAAGCACTTCTAGTTCCGTAAAAGCCATTCCTCTCTCTCTCTTTGTTATTTATATATATATATATATATATATATATATATATATATATATAAACAAAGAGAGAGAGAGAGAGAGAGAAATGGCTTTTACGGAACTAGAACTGTTTCATTCGGCAGAAATCATCAGAAATTAAATATTTACATTCTGCTTTGTATTGAGTTATACATACATTATATATATATATATATATATATATATATATATATATATATATATATATATATATATAAAATGTATGTATGTTTGTCCCTGGTTCAATCGGGGGTAAGTAAGGTACTCAATACAAAACAGAGTATAAATATTTAATTAAATATAAATATTTTATATATATTATATTATATTATATTATATTATATTATATTGAAGAACATTTCTTCTTAGACTTTGGTTTTAGAAATTATTCACATACACCACCGTAACTTACCAGCTAGATGGGTAGGGTGATATATAATTTAATGTAATACAATTGTAAACCTGTAACCGGTGACAAAGACAAGGAGTTTAAAGCGACAGACAGTGAATCTATATACTATTTAGTAAATAGATTCCAGTGTAGGTGTGCGTGTCAGTCGTGAATATTTGAGTTTGTCTCTGTTTGCTTAGTTCCAAGTCGGCCTTCACTTCATCGAGTGCACGTATGATCATACCAGCTGTGAATATACAGGTAGCTATTTTTATTTTATTTTATTTTTTTTTTTTTTTGCCAGAAGCGTGAGGAAGTCGCTTCTGGCTTCGAGATGAGTTGTGGAAATAACATAAGAAATAACCCCATCAGAACAGAATGGTTTAGGAATTCTCTTTATAGTAATTAAATCTCGTGTTCAATCCCACTGCGTGGCATCTTGGGCAAGTGTTATTTAGTATAGCTTTGGGTTGACCCGTGTCTTGTGAGTGAAATTGGATAGATAGAAACTGTTTGGAAGCCATGAGAGTTACGTGGAATGCTCAATCACTAACATTTTATAATAATTTCATGAGCAAGCTATTTCGTTGATCAGCTGAAACACTCACCGTCGGAACTCCATTTGGTTTCTTTACTTGGAATTATAGCACCTAAGATGTCACCGAGTCATGGGCACAATGTTGAGGCCATGCTCTCCCCCCTTCTCTCCCCAGCAGTCTCGAAGGTTCTGGACAAGGTCAGAGGCACTGATCTAACCTCACTCCCTGAAGATTTGGAAGCCCCAAAAAGGGTCTTGGTCATCTATATTTTCTCTCTACCCACTCTCGGGGGACCTAGAAAGGATTATGGGAACTGACCCACTCTCTCACTAGCCTTGGGGACCTTGAGAATGGTTATGTGCACTGCTTCGCCTTCCCAGCAGTTTTGGAGGCCTTAAAAACGGTCATGGAAAAATCTAATTTAAGAGAAAAATGATCGTAGTACCGTACAGCAAAAAGAACTTCGTTAAAGGCACCAGAAGTAAGCGGAGCTGCTGTTAAACTGGACCACATAGAGAAGGTCATGCCAGTTGTTGTTGTTTTTATTTGTGGTAGGAGTGGTGGTAATGGTGGCGTTGCTGCTGTGGTACTGGTGGTGGTGGTGGTAATAATAAAAGCCCCAGGTCAGCCGTGACTGAGCAATCATACGCTCAAATGCTTTCCAGTCTAGACCAAGTCATTTCTTCATATAACGTTTAACGAGGCTCTACATTAAATGACCTTGTTTTTTTTTCTTATTGTATAGAAGATATAAATTTAGAGAAACTTTGGCTACTATTTCTAGCAAGGCCATGTACAGCGTCGGAGTGGACGGGGTTCCCGTTAACTCATACATATGTTGGTTATATTAATACACATGCTTGGCACATTATATAGTAGTGATATGTTACTTGTAAACAAACATATCACATCACACATACGACACTGAGATTTGAGGGGAGGAGAGCATAAAAGAAAAAAAAAACAGCGTACGCACACACATTACACACCCCCATGCTGACACACATAAAACATGTGTGCACATTAACAAAATGAATAGCATGGATGTAAATGCAGACAGTGGTTCAACATGGGCATAGTGAACTGGCTGGAACTAGTAAACGAATATAATGTATGTGTGTATGTATGTATGTATGTATATACACACACACACATATATATATATATATATATATATATATATATATATATATATAACGAAGGGTATAGTAAGATATTGTTAGATGGATTAACATGATTGTTAGATGTAATAAGAATAAAGATTTAGTTTATATATAATGGTTTACTTCACTTCAGTCAAAAAGAAGAATAATCAAGTTACCACGAGTTGCGAAGGTTGACAATGTTATTTTGTTGTTGATGTGAAAACAGCAAGCGACCAGATAAAGTTTGTTGCTGGCTGCAGTCCGTGGTAGTAGTTCTCGTCGTGAGTCTGGTTTAGTCTGCGACCAAGAGAGAGAGAGGGTAATGGGCTGTAATTGACTGTAGACCACTGGGACCTGTAGATAGCGGTGAATCCTTACATAGCTGGTCTGTATGTCTGTAGACCACTGGGACCTGTAGATAGCGGTGAATCCTTACATAGCTGGTCTGTATGTCTGTAGATAGCGGTGAATCCTTACATAGCTGGTCTGTATGTCTGTAGACGTCTGTATGTCTGTAGATAGCGGTGAATCCTTACATAGCTGGTCTGTATGTCTGTAGACGTCTGTATGTCTGTAGATAGCGGTGAATCCTTACATAGCTGGTCTGTATGTCTGTAGACGTCTGTATGTCTGTAGATAGCGGTGAATCCTTACATAGCTGGTCTGTATGTCTGTAGACGTCTGTATGTCTGTAGATAACGGTGAATCCTTACATAGCTGGTCTGTATGTCTGTAGACGTCTGTATGTCTGTAGATAGCGGTGAATCCTTACATAGCTGGTCTGTATGTCTGTAGACCACTGGGGCCTGTAGATAGCGGTGAATCCTTACATAGCTGGTCTGTATGTCTGTAGACCACTGGGACCTGTAGATAGCGGTGAATCCTTACGTAGCTGGTCTGTATGTCTCTAGACCACTGGGGCCTGTAGATAGCGGGGAATCCTTACATAGCTGGTCTGTATCGTAGTGCTCCGATCTCTCTGTGTGTAAGGTGGGAAAATATAGGCTATATATACCTGTCGCTTTCGGTCTCCCACCTTGAGGGAATAGCCCACGCACGAACCTGTTCACACCAAAAGGGTGGTGACCTAGAGTTTGACCTTTAGGTGTCACCCAAGGTTCAAGGTGTGGACAGATTTCGCTACATATATATAAACACACACACGCACTGTAATCCCCCGCTATGTCGCGGTTCACATTTCGCGGGCCTGCGAATTAAGGAAAATTTGTCCCCTGACAGTTTGTACTAATTAAATTCTGTGACTAATTAAGGAAAATTTGTCCCCTTAAATTTTGTAATAATTAAATTCCATGACTAATTAAGGAAAATTTGTCCCCTGACACTTTGTACTAATTAAATTCTGTGACTAATTAAGGAAAATTTGTCCCCTTAAATTTTGTAATAATTAAATTCCATGACTAATTTCGGAAAATTTGTCCCCTGATAGTTTGTACTAATTAAATTCTGTGACTAATTAAGGAAAATTTGTCCCCTTAAATTTTGTAATAATTAAATTTCATGACTAATTAAGGAAAATTTGTCCCCTGACAGTTTGTACGAATTAAGGAAAAATTGTCTCTTGACAGTTTGTACTAATTAAATTCTGTGACTAATTAAGGAAAATTTGCCCCTTAAATTTTATAATTAAATTCCATGACTAATTAATGAAAATTTGTCCCATGACATTTTGTACTAATTAAATTCCATGACTAATTGAGGAAAATTTATCCCCTGACAGTTTGTACTAATTAAATTCTGTGACTAATTAAGGAAAATTTGTCCCCTGACAGTTTGTACTAATTAAGTTCTGTGACTAATTAAGGAAAATTTGTCTCCTGACATTTTGTACTAATTAAGGAAAATTTTTCTCCTGACATTTTGTACTAATTAAGGAAAATTTGTCTCCTGACAGTTTGTACTAATTAAGGAAAATTTGTCTTCTGACATTTTGTACTAATTAAATTCCATGAACAATTAATGAAAATTTGTCCCCTGACAGTTTGTACTAATTAAGGAAAATTTGTCTCCTGACAGTTTGTACTAATTAAATTCTGTGACTAATTAAAGAAAATTTGTCCCCTTACATTTTGTAATAATTAAATTCCATATCTAATTAATGAAAATTTATCCCATGACAGTTTGTACTAATTAAATGGTGACTAATTAAGGAAAAATTGACTCCTGACATTTTGTACTAATTAAATTCCATGACTAATTGAGGAAAATTTATCCCCGGACAGTTTGTACTAATTAAATTCTGTGACTAATTAAGGAAAATTTGTCCCCTGACAGTTTGTACTAATTAAGTTCTGTGACTAATTAAGGAAAATTTGTCTCCTGACATTTTGTACTAATTAAATTCCATGACTAATTAAAGAAAATTTGTCCCCTGACAGTTTGTACTAATTAAATTCCATGACTAATTAGGGAAAAATTGACTCCTGACATTTTGTACTAATTAAATTCCATGACTAATTGAATAAAATTTATCCCCTGACAGTTGGTAGTAATTAAATTCTGTGACTAATTAAGGAAAATTTGTCCCCTGACAGTTTGTACTAATTAAGTTCTGTGACTACTTAAGGAAAATTTATTTCCTGACATTTTGTACTAATTAAATTCCATGACTAATTAAAGAAAATTTGTCCCCTGACAGTTTGTACTAATTAAATTCCATGACTAATTAGGGAAAATTTGACAGTTTGTACTAATTAAATTCTGTGACTAATTAATGAAAATTTGTCCCCTTACATTTTGTAATAATTAAATTCCATATCTAATTAATGAAAATTTATCCCATGACAGTTTGTACTAATTAAATTGTGACTAATTAAGGAAAAATTGACTCCTGGCATTTTGTACTAATTAAATTCCATGACTAATTGAGGAAAATTTATCCCCTGACAGTTTGTACTAATCAAATTCTGTGACTAATTAAGGAAAATTTGTCCCCTGACAGTTTGTACTAATTAAGTTCTGTGACTAATTAAGGAAAATTGTATTAATTTATATATCCCACTTATTATCACATGTGTTCATCAATATATATATATAAGAAACTATCAGCTGTATGGCAGATTATCATTATAACTGGTGAAAATCAGGCCCCTATCCTGCATCTCATTTTTGGGCCGCTGTGTCCCAACCCCCAGGACTTAATAGTCTTTTTAAGTATTTAAATTTAACATCGTTGGTGTTAGTGGACGAGTATTTTCTCCAGACACTTTTACTGTTAACATACTTCAGAGAGACACTCGGCCTGACACACAGTGTGGATGTGTGTCAGTTCATTCGTTGGAATCACCCACACACTTTCCATCAAACCTACACGTACATACACATAGCACGGACTCCCACGTACGCACATACACACTAGCAGGAGACTCACACGCACGGGTACACACAAACACAAACACACACATACACAGCAATTTTCTTATAATTGTTTCTACTTTAGGCACAAGGCCAGCAATTTGTTGAAGGGGGAAGGAAAAGTCTATTAAATCGACCCCAGTGCATTTCTGGGGCTTTATTTTATCAACACCGTAAGGATGAAAGGCAAAGCTAACCTCGGCGGGATTCGAACTCAGAACGTAAAGAACTGTGTATGTATATGTGTGAACGTATATACAATTATTTCTTACTTGGCAATGAAACTTATTTAAGGGCATTAGTAGATATTGTAGTGATTGGAGATGGAGGTTGTTAGCGGATAGCGAATCAGAAATTTGTTTTGTTGGGAGCTTGTTTTGTTTTTGTTTTTTTCCTGCTTTGGCATGCGTGTTCACACACCCGTACACACACACACACACACCCGTATACACACACACAGACACACACACACACACACACAGACACACACACACACACACACACAGACACACACACACACACACACACACACACACACACACACACAGACATACACAGACACACACAGACACACACAGACACACAGACACAGACACAGACACAGACACACACACAGACACAGACACACAGACACAGACACACACACAGACACACACACACACAGACACAGACACACACAGACACAGACACACACAGACACAGACACAGACACACACACACACACACACACACACACACACAGACACAGACACACAGACAGACACAGACACACAGACAGACACACACACACAGACACACTCTCCCTCTCTCTCTCTCTGTGTGTGTGGCAATATGCCAGCGAGACCCCCAAGTATCAGCCGCTCTCGTATAGGTTTGTGGTGGAGCTGTGTAACAGTGGAGACATCCGGTATTCTTGGCCACCGGACCACATCCCTGTTCGCTGTTATCGGGGTGGAGTTGGCCGCCTGCAGGCGCAAGCCCCGTGAGGGGGGAGTCGGTGTTTAAGCGCAACTCCTTCGCCGTCCCCCAGGAATTGCATTCCGCAACCCAGAGGCGGAGGGTAAGTTAGTGGGAGCGGTGTACACTATTTCAGACGTCACATTCACACACGTACAAAGTGCTTTTTTTTTTTAACTGTTGTATTTATTCATATATATATTAAAGTACAAATTTAGTCCAATCCCTTCCTTATTGTCACACCTCTGCCTGTCTGTCTACTTCTCTTTCTTCTCCACAAACTTAGCCAAACCTTCCCAATAAAGCTGTAGAGAGAGAGAGAGAGAGAGAGAGATAGTGAGAGAGAATGCGTGAGAGAGAAAATATGTAAGAGAGATAAAGAGTGAGGAAGTGAATGAGAGAGAGAGAGAGGGGGGAGTGATAGACGGCTGATATTAATATTAACATTAACAGAAAACTGTTTCTATAGACAACACAGGCTATCGAGTAGGACTTGGTAGTATGTGCTATTCCTTCGCTAAGGTAACCATACTGTCGTGAGAAGACATAGAGACTCTCTCGGCTCGCTTTCCTTTGATCCAGCGACTCCGGACCGCTTTCCTTTGATCCAGCGACTCCGACCACTTTCCCTTGGTACAGCGACTCTGATTCTGAGAGGATGAAAAGCAAAGTGGACCAGGTAGAATCAATGCCATACAATGTGTTACAATGTTGTACCATTATATTACTGGTACTATCCATCCAAAGATCTTTCACGCTTTCCTTCTACTCATTTGGTTTGAGTCTGACTTGAGTCTGACGGTAAATGGCACTTGCCCAAGATAACACACAATCCGTCCAAACTCGACTTGTTGCTCACTTAACCACGCATGCCGTCTTAACATAATCCCCAAGAAAAATTCCATGTGTATGGGGAGGTTATCTGTTTGTGTGTGTGTGTGTGTGTGTTTGTGTTTGTGTTTGTGCGTGCGTGTTGGGGGTTGCGTCAATTCGGACGGTGAGTATTCCAGTTGTTTTACCACTTAACGTGCAAGTGCCTGAGCATTCCATAGATATGTGTACCATTAGCTTAGATCTCAGGGAGATTCAGCTTGACACAGTAGGTCCCAAAGCTGAGTGAACTGGAGAAAAGGGAAATAAAATGTCTTGATCAAGGACACATTGCACCGCCGGGAATCGAATTTGCATAAAACCAGAACATTGACTTGTAAGCACAATCCATCCGGCAGGCATCCATACAGTTTCCGTCAGTCAGAATTGGGGTTGAGCCGAAGGTATGGGCAACGACTCATGCTTAAGGCATCTAAGATTCAAGGGATCGGACACGGAAATTCATGATTGCAAAGTATGTGCGTTTATGAGTGTGTGAGCGTATATATATATATATATATATATATATATATATATATATATATATATATACTAGCAGTGGTACCCGGCGTTGCACGGGATAAGGTATTTTGGAACGCGGGCCGCCAACAGACTTAATCGTGGAAAAACTGCATGCCTGGACAATATGTAAAGAAAATAAACCGAATACTCTGATGGCTGGATAATCTTTAAGATTTTCCTCGATGAAGCAGGAAAAATGCAGGTTTTCACCTAATGCGGGCCCTGAGGGATCAAGAAAATGAATATTTTTTATGTGCATAATATGCCTTGAAATTTCAGGAAAATCGACTAGACGTAACGCCTCCAAAAAGCCCTAAGAAGCTGCAAAAATGAAGGTTTTCACCTAGGCCATAAGAAAGTTGGATTTTCTTTGCTTACGGTATGAAGAAGAGACTGGCTAATACATAGTTATAATTTCAAGGAAATCGGTCTGACGTAACGCCTCAAAAAAACCCCTAAAAATCTTTAAAAAAGCAGTTTTTCACCCAATGCGGGCCCTAGGAGATAAAATAAATTGAATATATTATGTGCATAAAAACTCCCTGAAACATAAGTAATACACATGTAAAGTTAGAAAAAAATCGGTTGGGTACTTATCGAGTTTTAGGGATTCAAACTCAGACACAAACACACACACACACACAGACAGACATCCTCAGGGAAGTGACGTAATGCAGACAGTCAGACATACAGACAGATATTATAAGGGAGCGACGTTATATGTATGTATCTATCTAAAAATAGAAAGACTAGGAATTATACAGCGAGATCGTTAAATCGCCTAAGGCGGTCCCTAGTGCATTGAAAATTTGAAATCTTTTTTGCTCAGAACATTTCCTGAAACATAAGTATTACATGTGTAAAGTTTAAAAACAGTCGGTTTGGTGGTTCTCGAGTTTTAGGGATTCGAACTCACACACACAGACATCCTCAGTTATATATATATATATATATATATATATATATATATATATATATATATATATATATATATATAGTAATAATAATAAATGTGAAGACTAAAATCCGAAGAGGGCTCGATAAGTATATATATATATATATATATATATATATATATATATCATATCATATCGAACAGAGCATTTTATGACGATATATAGATACTGAGTGTTTAGATCGCTATCTAATAATTTCGATCTGGTTACTTATAATAAATGTGTGTGTGTACATGTATGTGTGTGTGTGTGTGTATATATGTGTGTGTGTGTGTATTTATATATATATGTGTATATGTATATGTATGTGTGTTTATATATGTGTGTGTGTGTGTTTATATATATATATATGTGTGTGTGTGTGTTTATTTATATATCTATATATATATAAACAAGTTATTCCGGGTTGAATCGGAGGTAACCACAGTAAGTGAGGAACTCAATACATAGCAGGGCTTCCTTATGATTTCTCACGAATGAAACAGTTCTAGTCCTGTAGAAGCTCTTCTATATTAAATATATATATATAGTAATAATAATAAATGTGAAGACTAAAATCCAGAGGGGTCGATAAGGATATATATATATACATATATATATAAGAACCGTAGAGCAAATATTTATGTGTGTGTGTTTATATATATATATGTGTGTGTGTGTTTATATATATATATATGTGTATATATGTGTGTGTGTGTGTGTTGTGAAGGCGCATGGTTTAGTGGTTAGAGCATTGGGCTTGCAATCGAAAGGTTGTGCGTTAAATTCTCGGACCGGGTGATGTGTTGTTTCCTTGAGCAAGACACTTTATTTCACGTTGCTCCAGTTTACTCAGCTGTAGAAATGAGTACCGGCCTGCCCGCCCACCCAGTGGGATGGCGTTATCTTATGGCTAAAACAGTACGACGTGCTGTGACCAGCGGCTCCGATTGGCGCCCGACAGACCGGTCGGTCAAGGTGATGAGTGTGTGTTTATATATATATGAAGGCGTGTGTCTGAGTGGTTACAGAATTGGATTCGCAAACGTGAGGTTGTGAGTTCAATTCCCGCACCGGTCGATGCGTTATGTCCTTGAGCAAGACACTT
>OZ024755.1:23107364-23109864 GCA_964016885.1 Eledone cirrhosa
GAGGGTGATAGAGGACGATAGAACAGGTTGGAGAGAGGAAAGGAAGATAGAGCAGGGGGGTGATAGAGAACGATAGAACAGGTTGGAGAGAGAGAGGAAGATAGAACAGGTTGGAGAGAGAGAGGAAGATAGAGCAGGGGGGTGATAGAGGAAGATAGAACAGGTTGGAGAGAGAGAGGAAGATAGAGCAGGGGGGTGATAGAGGAAGATAGAACAGGTTGGAGAGAGAGAGGAAGATAGAGCAGGAGGGTGATAGAGAACGATAGAACAGGTTGGAGAGAGGGAGGAAGATAGAGCAGGGGGGTGATAGAGGACGATAGAACAGGTTGGAGAGAGAGAGGAAGATAGAACAGGGGGGTGATAGAGGACGATAGAACAGGTTGGAGAGAGAGAGGAAGATAGAGCAGGGGGGTGATAGAGGACGATAGAACAGGTTGGAGAGAGAGAGGAAGATAGAGCAGGGGGGTGACAGAGGAAGACAGAACAGGTTGGAGAGAGAGAGGAAGATCGAGCAGGGGGGTGATAGAGGAAGATAGAACAGGTTGGAGAGAGAGAGGAAGATAGAGCAGGAGGGTGATAGAGGAAGATAGAACAGGTTGGAGAGAGAGAGAAAAAAGCAAGTGGTGAGAAAATAGGCAGAAAAAGAGAGCGAGAGAAAACAGAGGAGAGGGAAGAAGAGAGAGCGAGAGAAAACAGGAGAGGGAAGAAGAGAGAGAGAGAGAAAACAGAGGAGAGGGAAGAAGAGAGAGAGAAAGAAAGTAAACGCGAGTAAAAAATTTACCTAAAAAAAAAATTGTTTCTACTTTTGGTCCAAGGCCATCAATGACACCAGTGTATTACTGGTACTTTATTTTAACAACCCCGTAAGGTTGAAAGGCAAAGTTAACCTCGGCGGGATGAGATGAAGTGATATGATCTGAGTGTAAAGAGAGTGAGTTAGGGATTCGTAGAGTGAGTAAGGTGTAAAAGGAAGAGAGAGAGTTACTATGAAAAAATTAAGGGAAAGAAGAGGATCGGCCGAAAGAAGTGTAATTGAGGGAGAAGGGGGCTTGTTGTGCAGGAGCAGTTATGTAGGGCTGGGAAGAAGAAGGGAGTATGGAAAATATGTTGAGAGAGAGTGGACAAGAGATTGTAAGAGAGAGTGTGTGTGTAAAAAGGTGAGCGAGAGATAGACTAAAGGAATTTGTGTAAAAACGTGCGTAAAGTGTGTGTGTGTGTGTGTGTGTAAAAACGTGCGTAAAGAGAGAGAGAGTGTGTGTGTGTGTGTGTGTGTGTGTGTGTGTGTGTGTAAAAAGTGAGAGAGAAAGAAAGAAAAGAGAATGTGTATATGAGAGAGAAAGATTAAGAAAGTGTGTGTGTAAAAAGTGAGAGAGAAAGAAAGAAAAGAGAATGTGTATGTGAGAGAGAAAGATTAAGAAATTGTGTGTGTGTAAAAAAAGTGAGAGAGTATAAGAGAATGTGAAGGAATGTGAAAGAGACAGAAAGATGAAGATTAAGGGATGGAAAGAGTTAGGCTGACAGAGGAGTAGTATTAGGGGTAATACATATTGGATAGGGGGGGAAAGAAGGCGCACACACGTTTTCATTCCCACACGTGTTTATCAGTACATATATTTAAATGAACGCGCTTTTTCTCTAGTGTCACAGTCGCACTAACATACACACACACGCACACATACGTACTCGGGCACGCATGTGTGTGTATGAAGCCTTGGACTAATATTCTATTTAGGTGGTTCGTGGAGACGTTCCCTGGCAATGAACGTGGTTTTGTTTTTGCGTGTAATTGTTCTCTTCGATCCAAATAATGACGTATTATCTTCGTTTTTTCCCGTTCATTGCCAGGGAACGTCTCCACGAACCAAAGTATCGTCTTCCTGTTTTCCCTCGGTTACAACGCTTTTCGAAATATTTACTTCTGCGTTCACAGATTGATTTTCTTAGTTTCAGAAGATCCCGTTAAGGGTGAAAGCAGCGATTCTTTGCTTAAACTTTAATCTGTTAGTTTAATAAATATTTGCTCTACGGTTCTTATATATTTGATATATATTTATCCTTAACGAGCCCTCTTTGGATTTTGGTCTTCAAATTTATTATTATTACTATATATATATATATATATATATTATAAAATAACAGGAGGCTAGACTGGTGTAAATCCTTGAAAGGTTTATTATACTATGACCATTTTAATGACCGGGTTCAGTATGAATCCGGTGACATCATCAGGTATTCAAAATATAACAATGGAAATATATATATATAAAACTACATATATATATATATAACAGCATGTGCTGTGACCAGCGGCGCCGAGCGGCGCCCGACAGACTGGTCGGTCAAGGTGATATATATATATATAACTATAACTATCTATATATATAAAACTGTTGTTGTCTGTGTGTATGTGTCCTCATTTTTGGTCTATACAAATCCACATCTCTACTCCTATTGACTTCAAACTTGCATTTATATATTCCTTGCGGTCTAAAGATATTAA
>OZ024755.1:23127364-23129864 GCA_964016885.1 Eledone cirrhosa
AGCTATCAACGAAAAAAGACGAAAATAACGAAGAACTGTGTGCAGCCAAAACCCAGTAGACAGTGAAAGCAATAAATGGAGCTCTGAGGGGGGGGGGTATATATTTTGTTGACAACCACCTATAGTCAACGACAATAACATCAAACCACCGACCAATGTTATCCACACTGGTCGCAATAGTCGTGGTGATGCCACCACCCGATTGACAACAACTAAAGCAACAGCTACCGTAAACACTTACAACGACAGCAAAAAACACAGACCAGCGTCGTGTATACAGGTCGTAGCCGTCGCAGTGACAGTACCACCCTGTCGACAATAAACAGCGATAATGTTAAAGCAATAAAAAAGGAGTTCCGAGGTAGGTGGGTACCCAGAATTGGTGGTATCAATCACCGTGACCATATATAGCAACAACAACAATGGTAACGGCAACACGCACCAACACCGCCCATCACCCTCCCCGTTCGTCGTAGTAGAGGTGGTATCATTTATGTTAGTATTAAGCCATTGGTAACACCAACAACAGCAATAACAACAATACCAGTGATAACCCCACCACGGCGACGGCAGCAACAGGAAAAAAGCCACGCTTCCATGAAAAATAAACTAACCACAATAGAAGTCCGATTTTTTTCAAACTTTACATGTGTATTACTTATGTCTCAGGGACTGTTATGCACATAAAAAAAATCCAACTTTTTTTATCTCCTAGGGCCCGCATTAGGTGAAAAACTGATTTCCTTGAAATTGTAACTATGTATTAGTCAGTCTCTTCTTCATACCGTGAGCAAAGAAAATCCAACTTTTTTATGGCCTAGGGCCCGCATGAGGTGAAAAACTTCATTTCCCAGCTTTTTAGGGCTTTTTGGAGGCGTTACGTCTAGCCGATTTTCCCGAAATTTCAAGGCATATTATGCACATAAAAATATTCATTTTCTTGATCCCTCAGGGCCCGCATTAGGTGAAAACCTGCATTTTTCCTGCTTCATCAAGGAAAATCTTAAAGATTATCTTGCCATCAGAGTATTCGGTTTATTTTCTTTACATATTGTCCAGGCATACAGTTTTTCCACGATTAGGTCTGTTGGCGGCCCGCGTTCCAAAATACCTTATCCCGTGCAACGCCGGGTACCACTGCTAGTGTAAGATAAAGCCTTTACCACAAAAAAGCTATAGTAAATATAGTGATGTAAATGCTAAAGGGTTAAAAAAGAAAAAGAAATGACTCATATTAAAGGCAGTATAGTACCATGACACATAGCAGTTGATGAGGAGCCCCTAAAAATGTGTGGCCTATATCAAATGTTACTCATGCTACTAGGTTTTAATCCAGTACTGTTTCAATCACTCATCCCAATAGTCCACTTTTCAACATGCCTTTCTTTTTACTGTGTTATTGTTGAACCTCCGTCTGTTAAGACGACGAGTGTTCCAATTGATTGATCAACGGAACAGCCTGCACATGAAATTAACATGCATGTGCAAGCTGAGAATTCCACAGACACGTGTTCCCTTTTCATAATCCTCATCGAGGTTCAATGTGATACAGAGTGTGACAAGGCTAGCCTTTTGAATTACAGGTACAAATATTTTTTGCAAGTCGAGTGGACTGGACCAACATGAAATAGTGTGTCTCGCTTACGAACATATTGCTATTGCACTCTCTCTCATACGTATATATATATATATATATATATATATACAGATAAATCCACTAATTAATGGTAGGGTCTAAGCCGTATGAAGAACTCAATGTAATCCGTATGAAGAACTCAATGTAATCCGTATGTAGATGTCGTGAAGCAAAGTTTAAAATACAAAATTTTCAACGATATAATTCATTGGATACAGAGTCAAAAATAGAAATATTAAAACAATGAAATTAAACAAAAACCGGTTAATTCATAGTAAAACTCATTATTGTACGATCGTTTCTGGGGGGGTAGTTCCCCGTATGTCAATTCTATTATTGATCTATGTAAAATATATTACAAAATATCATAGTAAGAAATAACATTATTTCTGAAGACGGCGGGTAGTGAAGACGTATGTATATTTTCTTACTATGATATTTTGTAATATATTTTACATAGATCAATAATTGAATGGACATACGGGGAGCTACACCCCAGAAACGATCGTAAAATAATGAGTTTTACTATGAATTAACCGTTTTTTGTTTAAATTCATATGTGTGTGCATGTATGTATCTATATACATACTACTGTACGTCTGTACACATATATTTAAGTATCAGCCGTACTAAGAGTGAGAAATGAAATTTCATTTTTTCCATTTATCGTTTTCGGTACGCCCGATATGCAAATTAGGCTGCTCAGCCGTTAATAGGCATAAGGAAAGTATATACTTTCAAACGTTCAATCGATTGACAAGAAGGTATACGGTGTTGATGACAGCTAATAAGCTAGAAACTAGTTCATCGTTCCTTTGTCACGTGTATGTATATATATATATATATATATATATATATATATAT
>OZ024755.1:23134864-23139864 GCA_964016885.1 Eledone cirrhosa
TTCAGAATGAATACACGTTGTGGTGATTTTGAGAAGAATGTTGGAATAGCTAAAATGTTAGAGAGAAATATTCTTGCTGCATTTCTCATTAAATTAAGTTGATGTACATAACAGTGAATGAAATATGTATTACTATAAACTGCTTTTATTTTTGCTTGAACTCCTGCTTTTTTGCTTTTCATGACATTTGCACCATCAAATGTCTAAGCTATCGGTTTTTGTCCATTTCTTTGGAGGATTATGCTTAATTGTACTAGAATACGTTTTGATATGCCATCTGCATTTTAATTTTCTGGGATAAAGAATCCCCTAAAGCGCTCAAATATTTCTTCATTCAACACACCGTAGAACAATGACCATTTGAGTATGTTCTGAAACATCTGTTGTGTCATCAGCCATGACAGCTACAAACAAAACTTATTTAATGTATGCCCTCATCTCCTCATGGTATATTTGTAGCAGGCAGTCAAGTATCTCATTCTGAATGGTCTTAGAAACACCTTTGAAGACCTTATTGGTTTCTAAGTGATTCTTTAAATCTGGATCTAATTCAAATGCAAAATTTATTAATCTTCTAAATACCCCTGGATTTGCTGCATCAGATTTTTCACTATGTCCACATAAGGGAGTTTCAAAGTTTCCGCAAAATAAAATAATCTATTATTTTGGATAAAATTTCACGGTTCTTTTTAACCTTATTGATTGAAAGTCTGTATGCAAAACTAAGTTTCTCCTTAATAATTACGTTTCCTAAAAGTGAGAGTGAAACCAATTTCAACATGCTTCTTTGACTTCTCATGTTTTTCAGTTTTTTTCTTTCATTTTCTTTATATTTCTAAAACCGTCTTTCGTCCACGTTACATCACCTCCAAATAGCAAACGCGGGAAGCAATACAGCATTTTGCACTCCACAGCCGCAGAGCCAACTTTTTCCGTTGGTACCATTCGGAATTAAAGCTACGAATATACCTCTTGTTGTTTATTCCTGGCTGAGATATTTGAATATCAGTTTTTGAACGGCCTCTTTTCTTAACTGTAACTTTCTCATGGAGAGACAACTATAGTTGCTGCTTTAACTTGTACGTCTTTTAAATGGTACTATGGTAAGGACTACTGCCACATCAACTTGGTTAGAACCTCATTTACTTATACGTTTTTTAAATGACACTATTACTGCCACATTAGTTTGGTTAGAATCTCATTTGTATGTCTTTCGCAAAACCTTTCAAACACAATAACGGTTTCTAACTTGAATTTTGGTATATTTTGAACCTAAAATACCATCTACTGAAAAGAAATATACGCTCTTGCAATTAAACATTCATTGCTCATCCATTGTGTGTGTGTGTGGGGGGGGGGGGGATCTCTAAATACAAATTGGAAAGAAGAGCAATATCGACCGTTTACAATTTTTGCCATTTACCCGGGTTCTATCGTTATAGGAATCACACATCACACTCACACACTCTTTCTCTCTCTTTCTCTCTCTCTCTCTCTCTCTCTCTCTCTCTCTCTCTCTCTCTCTCTCTCTCTCTCTCTCTCTTTCTCTCTCTTTCTCTCTCTTTCTCTCTTTCTCTCTCTCTCTCTCATACACTTCTTGATCAAAAATTTTACTCTTTCTGAGTGTACCTTCAATCTATTACATATACAACTTGAAAGTTATTTTTAAAAAATCTAAAAGATTTACTCACCAACGCACTAAAACCTCTTTGCCAATGATGTATTATCTTTATACTCTGTCTACCTCCATTACTCTGACAACAGCCATGACAACTTGGAGCTAGCTATCTTCGTTTGCCAATGCCACTTCGTGCCACCTGGCACAACCCTTCTCCCCGTTTCATCACTCTCTCTTTCACGCATTCTTCAAGCCTCATACTAAAGACTATTCCGAAAGGTATCCAACTGCGTGAAATGACACATTGTGTCAACAATTATCTCATGGTGTGTCGCAAAAATTAGATCAAACCTGATTAAGTTTTATAAATATATTTGACTGTGAAGTATATATTTGAGATCTGACTAAATTGTGTACATTTAAACACATGACATGATATGACAGTGCAAGTTCGGCTCCTCTTTGTTCAGGCCTGGCCTGGTGTAAGTGAAAGTGTGTGTACTTCTATTCATTCGAAATTTTATACTTCTCTAGCTGTATGTTATATGAAAAGCAACATTATCAGCAGCACAAACTAACTCTGCAAACATTGTTTATTTGTTAACTTCATTTACCTAATAAAGCTTAATGTGTCACGAAAAGTTAGGAAAGCACTTAGAATGGCGAATCTCTGAAATTCCTCTGAGTTCAAATCCCGCCAAGGTCAACTTTGCTTCTATCAAGGTCGATAGAATAAACTACCAGTACCAAGTATTGAAGGTGCATGTCTTAGTGGTTAGAGCGTCGGGCATAGAATTATGAGGTTGTGCGTTCGATCCACCCACCGGGCTTTGCGTTGTGTTCTTGAGCAAGGCAATTTATTTCGTGTTGATCCAGTTTACTCAGCTGTAGAAATGAGTTGCGACGTCACTGGTGCCAAGCTGTATCGGCCATTGCCTTTCCCTTGGACAACATCAGTGGCGTGGAAATGGGAGACTGGTATGCATAGAGGACTGCTGGTCTTTCACGCTTGCCAAGACTTGTGCCTCGGAGAGGAACTTTCTAGGTGCATATCCCAGAGTCATTCGTGACCGAAGGGGGTCTTTACCTTACTTTATCTTGAAGAAATCGGCTGTTTTCAAACTTGAGGAGGGATAGACTCTGCTAGGTTTAAATGCCAAAGGCACCAATATGGCGCCCCTACGACTCCATCAGAAGTTAAGAGCCTTCCTCCTTCCTCATGTATCAAAGCAATATCTGATATGAGAGTTATTGTCCGCTGACAGAACTCTCGCGTAATTGGGATCCTCACTGAGGCTTTTTGTATGAATGTTTTCCGTCGAGAAACAATTCTTGTCTCACCTTTCATTTATCGATCATTTATCGATCATGTATTTCATCAAACAAATTTCTTTCTTCGATTCGATAAATAGGTATTCCAGTTCTTCGCTCAACTGATCTATCTACTCAATGAATTATAGAATAAATGAATGAATATTCCATTGACACTTGCATCCCTTAACGTAATCCTCTTGCAGAATCAGCATGAGTCTGTGACTAGGCTGGTTACTTGAAGTAGAATCCAATTCATTCTACAGGCTTCAGCCCTGTTTTCATCTATTAAAGTCTACTTACTAAATTATGGTCGAACGTAATCTATGATAGTGGATGTGCGTGACCTAGTGGTAAGGGTCTTGGACTTACGATACAAATGTCGTAGGTTCGATTCCTGGACTGGGTTGTGTGTTGTATTCTTGAGAAAAACACTTCATTTCACGTTGCTCCAGTATAATCACTTGAAACTGAGTATCAAAAGTTGAATCTCCATCTGTGATGGACTGGCGTCCTGTCCAGGGAAGTGTATTGTACTCTCAGTCGCTTAACGCCACAATAACCGGGATAAGCATCTGCCTGGTGAGGCTCCTAGCTCGAGACAGACTTTAGGCTATAGAAGAACCTGCCTAGTGAGGCTCCTAGCTCGAGACAGACTTTAGGCTATAGAAGAACCTGCTTGGTGAGGCTCCTAGCTCGAGACAGACTTTAGGCTATAGAAGAACCTACTTGCTTAAGTTGCTGCGCAGTGAAATCGAAACTAGTAGCATATGGTTATGAAGCAAACTTCTTAACCATACAGGTATGTTATTTATTCTGGTTTGCATCAACATATTTATACCCATCACCTATTTGTGATACACCGTATTATACAGAGGTTTTCTGGTATTCGTAGGAATCAATTGTGAAATTTTGCTTCTGTTTTCTGGCTTCTGAGAAAATTGATCTATTAATAATTGATCTACTGATTACGAAAATACTGCAAAGGAACTGCTTATTTGTTTTCTATATCATGTATCAGCGATCAATATCAATTTTAAGTCGCAAATCAGCATTGTTGTGGCAATATTATCGGAAGTGGCTTGCATGTCCTTACTTATTTAAGTCTTTCTAATTGGTAAAAAGGTCAGTGTGACCGAGGGTTTTTCAATTTTGCATGAGAAGTGGGTCAAGAATATATTATTGCATTTCCAGACACACTGGTTTCAAAATACTTCTTAACTTCTTTTACCAATTATTTCCCAGACTATCAATAATTGGTGTAGACTATTTGCTTCTTTTTCATTAAGTCTCCAAATACACCAGACAGTCTCTTGAGACTACTTAGCTGTTATGATCCACTGTAGCAATATAGTAATATTGCCAATTTCTCTCTTATAACATGCAAGCCTAGAACAGTTTACCATTGATTCATCTCAAAACGTATAGCTGCTTGTTGAGTATATAATAAACACAGTACAATTTATTATTGTTGTCATTATTATTATTATTAATGAACGGGACCGCTCTGAATATACGCCTGTAGTTTGAGAAATGGAAAAATTGAGAGAGGGCGCTTGCCCTGGTGGTCAGGGTGACCGTGGTCTTTTGTGTGGTTTTCGCCACGAGTAACCCTCGGAGGTTTTCCCCCCCTATTGGGGAATTTTTCATTGTTTCAATTTTCATTTTTATTGTTTATATATATATATGTTTCTTTTTTTTTTCTTATATAAATAATAAAAACCTTTACACGCACAAAACCCACATCGTACCGTCCTGTACCGTCTTGTGCCGTATGTAATGTTTTTCTTGATGTCAGCCCTTGTGGCCAATAAAGTAATCATCATTATTATTATTATTATTATTATTATTATTATTATTACTGTAAACAAAAGTTCTCGTAATATATAACATTTTGTATCCTAGGAATCCAGGCGTTATCGCTCTTCTATATCTTAAGGAAGAGCCGAAGCCTAGGATTGTTTTCCTTTCTCCATACAGGATATACATGTATTTTAAAATAAGGTATATTATATTACTCCCTATTTTAAATATAACCTCGTGCTACAGCATAGACCACTTTCATTTCGAG
>OZ024755.1:23147364-23162364 GCA_964016885.1 Eledone cirrhosa
TTGATCTATGTCAGAGAGATAATACACATGTTTATTTCATTTTAATTTATTTGGGAGTATACTATATCAGATAAAGTAAATGATACCTTATTCATGGTGTCTTATGATAGAGCCAAGAAGAGAGCACCTACATTGTCATTTGACCTATCAAAAATAGTAGCCGAATTTATAAAATACATTCTATTGTCTTAAAAACAGGGCACATTGGATTATGTATATCGGAAAACTCGACGGGACGGTTATAGCTGGAACGACATAGGGCATAGATTTCTTTAGTCAGTTGAACTCTGGTTAACCACCAACAGTAGCAATGTCTTAAGAAGTTGACATAAAAATCAAATCTCTGTATATTATTTCACCCTACCAGGTCGATAGATTGACAATATTGGTATAGAGTCGGGCACCGTGATTCGCAGCACAGGGTTACGGCCTAAATTCAAATCCCACCGAGTTTAGCTTTGCTTTTCACGGGGTTGACAAAATAAAGTACCAGTAACGCACTGGGGTTGATTTAATCGACTTTTCATTCCTCCAAAGTTATCGGCCTTGTGCTTACATCAGAAATCATTATTTCACCTTACTACGAAACCTAATTTCAATTAAAGGTAAACACGAGGTGGAAAATAAAATATGTTATTGCCGAGAATATGGCAGAAACGGACCGAAATCTCTAACGGTGCTGCATTGTTATTAACAAAGATTTTAGCAAAGGCACAATTCCTCAAAGGGTCGAAAGATTAACGACAACCGGAACATTTTCACCCCGAAATTTCCACCCTCGAAAATATTAAACCCATAAGAATTTCTTCTTACGAAAAATTCACTCAAGAACTAAAGGACTGTTCTCACGAAATTAGCTTTCTAAACGTGGCTTAGGGTTAAAGGTTTGATTATTTTCTTTGATTTAAAAAGAAATGTTCAAAATTTTAGTTGATAAACTTGTATAAATTGATATTTGGTTTCAAATTTCATTAATTGTTTAAGATTTTGTCGCATTAAAAAAAAAAAAAAATATGATGGAAGTTGCGTAAACTATTTTTGTGAAGTGGAATTTTTATTTTAGGAAATTTTTATGGGTTTAGGTTTCGTGGATGGAATGTTTAGGGTGGAATTTACATGGTGCCTTAATTAACTGACCCTTGAAATGGAATAATTTTCATTTTATAACTCTGGGAAACTACGAAAGGCCCAGTCAATCCCGCTAGGGTTTGAATTAACAACGTAAAGTAACGTAACTGAATACCGCAAAGCATTTTATTCATCCATTACACGTAATCCTGACATTAAGTACACGTAAATTTCTTACACTGGTAAAATACCACACATTTTGATAGTGGAACATATCGATTAAATTTAAATAATTGACCTCAATAACAGATAAAAACGTATTTTCTTGAGTCCAGAAGGATATAAAGTGAAGTTGACCATGAATGTATTTTAACTTAGAGACGTAATTAAATAGTGCAAAAGATTTTTCCGGGAGCTCAACAACAATAAAATCAATACTTTGCTGTAAATATGTTATTTAAACAATTGTTACATTTTTATTGTATTTCCAGCAGCCTAATATTTCTGTAAACATGACATAATTATGAATTTATTTTTTGCGAAACCCCCACGCACCCCACAAAAACACTTAAGGATATACGTGTATATGTTTAGCGGAGCAGAAAATATTTTCGTCATGTTTTATCGTTGATTTGTGTTCAAGTAACGTTCAAAAGTCATTATATAATCGCCGAGATCCAATTTACGCAGTTTGTACTCGTGAAAATTTAATTACTGATAATGTAGAACTCTTCTTTTTCTTAAATAAAATAAACTCGAATAAATACAAAACAAAACAAAATGTTTCAGTTTTATTACTGGATAACCTTTCGTAGTTTTAATATCCTTCAACTGTTAAAATATGTTCATGCTGTATATAAATATCATATTATCCATCATGCCAATCTATGAAAACACTAAGTGGCACTGTTTTTGTGCAGTTTCTTCCAACAAATGATTAACTACTTGCTTGAGACCCCCACCTCACCACCTCTCGTGTCTTACAAACTACTGAAGCTACTAAGTATATTTATGTTGCATCGTTGGTTACTAATCAAAATAAAATGTTTCATTTATTTTTGTTTTCAATTGTTAGTGTTTTGGTAAATAATATTTAATATGTTCTACTATCATTTAACAGGCTGTTGATTGTAGATTAAATGTAGTAAGACTTCATGAGCTTCGTGTTCTCTTGTGCTACAGTTCTCTTGTACCAAAGTTATATTGTACTATATGAAACTCCTGCATGCTGATTTTCGACCTCATTGAAAATCATCATGCAGAAGTTTTAACGAAAGAACAAATTAACCTAAAAACAAATGTTTTGACGAGCCAAAACAACAAAGAAGGCTTTGCTAACATCAATTTTTTGTATACATGTTATAAAGATCTCTTTTATAAATATAAACCAGGCGCGCTTTTCGAACTCTTTTTATAAAAAGTCATTTTCCTTATATAACGTGATCTATACAGAACGTTTTGTTTTCTAACGTCCATATTTTTTTCATGATATATATATACTAGCGGAGGTACCCGGCGTGGCTCGGATATTAAATAGCAGTTGTGTATACCATTTATGTCAATACTTCAGTGCTGCTTCGAAAACTATACTTTTACAAATACTTGTATGTATTTGTGTGTGCGTATGTATGTATTTACTTTTACTATTTTAATAACCTCTGTCATTTTCGTTTTCAATTTTATTTACATCATTCTTAAACTCCGGGGCTGGAAATCATTCTGTTATTTTAAATAGAATATTAGTCTAACGACTCCATTTATACCATAAACTTGGTCTTGTCTTTGCATGAAATTGTTCTTCACGCTCCACATAACGACGTATTATCCTCACCTTTTTCCCGTTCATTGCCAGAGAACGTCTTCACGAACCAAAATATCGTCTTCCTGTTTTTGTTCGGTTGCAACGTTTCTCGAAATAATTACTTCTGCGTTCACAGATTACTCTCAGTTCAATTTGAATGGGAAATTCCTGTTTCATCGATTTTCTCCGTAACCATGGAAGATTGTAGCTTGAAAGTCGACTCAACGCCTCCTCGGGTCATTCTGCATAACTGTAAATTTTCGCTTCATTCCACCAAGCCGTTTCGACGTTTATCCGACTACACCTACATATACAACGTCCGACCACTTCCAATTTATATAGTAGATTTGTTTATATATGAATTACAAAAAGAAAAGTACAAAACTATACATGAATTGTTTCTACTAAACCTTCAATTTAAGACACAACCTACATATTTGATAGGACTCCAGCTCACACCTTCTTCTTCTTTTGCTCCCCCTAGAACATTGGGCTGCGAGCCACCCCCACACAACGCCATGTTCTGAGTCTGCTTTTCAACTCCACCGTGAGTTTATTTTATCGACCCCGTAAGGATGAAATGCAAAGTTAACCTCGGCGGAATTTGAACTCAGAATGAAAAGGGCCGTAATTCTATGCGTCAAAGCATGGCGTCCGACCCTCTACTGATACTGCCAATCCACCGTAATAATTGTTTCTACGTTTGGCACAAGGCCAGCAATTCACCAGTACATTACTGGTACTTTATTTTATCGACCCCGTAAGGATGAAAGGCAAAGTTAACCTCGGCGGAATTTGAACTCAGAATGGCAAGGGCTGTAACTCTATACGTCAAATCATATCGTCCGACCCTCTACCGATACTGCCAATCCACCAATTAAACAGTACACACCGAACACCAAATAATTATTTTACTCTCTCGTACATAATTCCTTAATGTTTCACCTTCGCATGGTGAAGTTCAAAATGGTAAGCTCGGATCACCAGCGAGAGAGAGTTTAAGCCATAGGAACTCACACTTCTAAGGACTGGCTAAATGCACACGGATCTAAAAAAAAATAACACCGGGCATCTGTCTAACCTTTTCCCTGTATTCTTCCCGAAAACAACCAACCAAAACAAAGAATAATAGAAGAGAATGAGAAATTGTATTTTAAGCTGTTCGCCGATAACTCCCGCCATTACGAAAACCAGAAGGCTGCGGAGTTATTGATTCCACAGTCTGGCCCGATCGATACGGACCGATCCATGAGCTGATCAATCGCGAAACGCGCGATACACCCGAAGAAACTTAATCACGATACTCTGACATCGATTTCCTACCTATTACACGCGCGCACGCGCACACGGGCACACGCATATACATACACGCACACACATATATATATATATGTAAATACACGCACACACATATATATATATATATACATACACGCACACACACATATATATACATACACGCACACACACACACATATATATATACACACACACATACATACACATATGTACATACACACACACACATACATACACATATATATACATACACACACACATTCAAGGTCAAGGTACTCATGCGTGACATAGTAACTACGTGTTACTATGTAACTAGAATACAACAAAGTGACCAAACAGCAATGTAATAAAACATCAGACAATTGACGCCTCTTTATTTTTGTTTAAGTTGTAATCTTTTAATGCTCAAGTTTGTGGTGTAAACATTTTCCATGAAATAGACCAATATATATATATATATATATATATTGAAATAGCACCTCGTTGATAATTCTTTGAATTCTATTTAGCAAAAATGGATGAGAAGATGAAGGCAAAGACAAAGTTAGTTACAAAGTAATCTTTATTTTTATTTTATTTTATTTTATTTTATTTTATTTTATTTTATTTTATTTTATTTTATTTGTTTCTTTCATCCTAATATTTCAGAGCTGAAAATTCCTTTCCTCAGATTATTAGGAACTCTGAGAGAAAAAAATATTCCGGACTCTTATCTTCGAAATGATATTTGAATTCAAATCTTACAGGAATGTAAACAGATCCCTATACAGACAGATCCCTATACATACATACATGATGGCTGCCCCCTCGTTATCGAGTATGGCCATTGCACAAGAAAAAAAAAAAATAAATAAAAATAAAAACATACATACATACATACATACATACATACATACATACATACATACATACATACATGGTGGCTGCCAACTCGTTTTCAAGTACGGCCACTACTTTATATCCATGTAGGAGAACCCTTACCGATGCGCTGAACGAGTGTGACTTTTTAGTCCAGCCAGCGACTTGAAAACTCTGGTACAAACACTACACTTGTGACAATTATTGACACATAGTGCTGGGCCCATGGTACCATGTGACGACAAGTGCAGAGAGATCTCCAGATATAAAGCAATGCCTGTGCTGTGAAGCTTTTATAGTGAGCAAAGGCACTGCACCAAGCCAGTCCCACTCTCTTAACCAAGATGATATTTACCAAAAAGAAGAACAAGTCAACATCATTGGATACCATCAGGGTTGCAGGTGTTATATCAGAGTTTTCCTTCTCCTAGAATTATGCCTTGACAAAGGCTAAGGGGTCATCTCTCCCGGTGATTTTGGATGGCCATTGACTCTTAAGAGCTCCTTTGCCCTTTGACAGGTTTTGTTTTTAGTCCTGCAGGATGTCCAAATGTCGGGTCGTTGGCGACTAAACTGGCAACCCCACCAAGGTTTCTTGGTGAGGAGGGTGACATACATACGTACATACATACATACATACATACATACATATGATGCTTAATAAAAGATTCAGACGAAACCAAACATCAGTCTATAGAGATATGAAGGGCAAAATAATAAGTGTCACTGAGGCCCCATCCCAGAAAGACATAGATTCCTTTTGGAGAAAAATATGGGGTGAAAAGAAGAATTTCAACTAAGATGCAGTGTGGCTAAGAGAAATCCGAAAGAACTATTGCTCCTACACTACAACAAAAACATACGAAATAAGTGAAGGTACTCTTGATATTGTGATAGGAAAACTCGAAGATAAGAAAACACCAGGAAGAGACATGATTGTCGGCTACTGGTACAAAAAACTAATATTCTATCTGAGGTATCTTATTGACCTCTACCAACAAGTTCTTAAGGGAGATACACTTATACCAGAATGGTTGACATTAGCACAAACGTTACTGGTCCCAAGAACAAAGACACCCACTTGGCAAAAAACTACCGACCCATTGCATGCCATAACCTGATGTATAAGATGTATACAGCCTGCCTCAACCTATTCCTCCAAGATCACTGTGAAAATAATAACATCATCACAGATGAACAAGCAGCTGGAAAGAAAAGGGTTTGGGGATGTGCTGAACAACTCCTAATCAACAAAACTGCGATGTCAGAGGTGCGACAACTTAGGAGGAATATGACTACAGTCTGGCTGGACTACAAGAAAGCTTTCGATTGTGTTCCCCACTCTCGGATGATAGGCCCTCCAACTTGCTAAAGTCCCAGACATTATTGTCAGAGCCATAGAGAGGCTGTCTTCTTCTTGGGCTACTATCCTAAGGTTAAAGACAGATCGAGATTAAGTTGTAATCTTTTAATGCTCAAGTTTGTGGTGTAAACATTTTCCATGAAATAGACCAATATATATATATATATATATATATATATATATATATATATATATATAGTTATACTTTTGGAGGGTCATGTTGCCAATAAGAAACACACGCACCAGTTGCTTTCACTTCAATTTATTATAAATTAAATTAAATTTATAAATTTAGGAATTTATAAATTTCCAGTTGGTTGGTTGGTTCCACAACCAGACGATTGTTCATATATTGTCAAAATTCTTTCGTCACACATTCTGTGACCTCTTCAGTGACTGGGGATTCTTTTCTTTGTTCTGTCCTACGCCATCTTGTTTTTGTGTGTGGTGTGTGCTTAGTTTGCGCGTGTTACATCCGGGTGTCTGTGTGTGTTTATATTTGTTTATTTATTTGTTTATTTACATGTTACTGGTTGGTTGTTTGTTCTATGTGTGTGTGTGTTTTCATTTTGTCCTTAATTGTAAGTTGTGATGTTGCTATTCCATTCATGTTTTCTATTTCCAACCAAAATTAAATAGAAAACATGAATGGAATAGCAACATCACAACTTATAATATATATATATATATTCGGCTTGCAATCAAAAGGTTGTGAGTTCAATTCTCGGACCGGGTGATGTGTTGTTTCCTTGAGCAAGACACTTTATTTCACCTTGCTCCACACGTTTAAATTTGGTGGTTTACCACTGCGTAGAATTGGTCATTATGCAATGTTAATCATGACGTAATATGAGAAAAGCACTCGACGTTATGCAACTCGTCCATTTTTGATGTTGAACCATGTTGGTGGTGCGGGAACGGAGTAAATGTATTATAAAGGGAAATTATCTGAGGCCAAATTTGTTGAATTTCCTTAATTTTTTAAATTCTGCAAACACTAGACACATTTCAGTGGCGTAAGAACCCGGTGATCTTATCAGGTGTACATTGCGTAATAGATGTATACCAACGGAATGATGGTAAACTTAAGCAAAGAAAAGAGAGAGAGGAAAAGGTTTATGTTTTTGACCCAGAGACCGACGAAGTAGCTTGCTGCCACCTTGAGAGACGGGGGGAGCAAGGTGGCAGCATGCTACTTTGCCCGTCTCTGAGTAAAAACATAAACACAAACCTTTTCCTCTCTGTCTTTTCTTTGCAAGTCAACTGGATACAGCTAGTCGTGGCATTGCTGCGATCAAGTCTTGCGATCATCTCTGTATTACTGGATCAAGTCTTGACATTTGGTGGCCTTCTTCCTCGAGGACTACTTGCACTCGCCTTCCCACTGGACTATTAGTCCAATCAGTATTGTTTTCTACAACTCCTCAGACTTCAAAGTAACATCCAGCCTCATGCATGTTTAGATAATCAGGAGCAAGTATAATTTCCTCCACAGCTCATTCCTCATCATCCATGATCCAGGAAGCTTTTCTTTGACTTTTGGGGGAGCGTGCCATCTCTAATAAACCGAATTAATGGTTTTGGTCTCACGTGTGTCTGTGGCTTTTTCCATCGCTCCAAGTTTAAGATATCAGCCAGTACCCTAAGGATCTTGTCATAACGCCGTCTCTCTCTCTCTTCCCTATCTCTCTCTCTCATGGTCAATGGCCATCCAAAATCACCGGGAGAGATGACCCCTTAGCCTTTGTCAAGGCTGAATTCTAGGAGAAGGAAAACTCTGATATAACACCTGCAACCCTGATGGTATCCAATGATGTTGACTTGGTCTTCTCTTTGGTAAATATCATCTTGGTTAAGAGAGTGGGACTGGCTTTGTGCAGTGCCTTTGCTCACTATAAAAGCTTCACGGCACAGGCATTGCTTTATATCTGGAGATCTCTCTGCACTTGTCGTCACATAGTACCATGGGCCCAGCACTATGTGTCAATAATTGTCACAAGTGTAGTGTGTGTACCAGAGTTTTCAAGTCGCTGGCTGGACTAAAAAGTCTCACTCGTTCAGCGCATCGGTAGGGGTTCTCCTACATGGATATAAAGTAGTGGCCGTACTCGAAAACGAGTTGGCAGCGACCATGTATGTATGTCTGTCTCTGTCTGTCTGTATATATATGTGTGTGTGTGTATATATACACACGCACACGCACACGCACGCGCGCGCACGCGAGTGCGTCTGATATGAGTCTAAAGAAATCAGTACAGTTTTTTTAACATTTTCATTGAAGTAAAAAAAAAAAAAAAATTAAATCGGGCGGATTAGTTGATAGTATTTAAATATTCGGGTCACCTGTTAAAATGTTTGACACCACACCTAGAAATGAGCTTTTTGCATTTATTAGGTTCGTGATGTAGGAGCAGGTGGTTGATTTGTCCTTCGATTTGACTTTTTAGATTATATACTTTTATAAGGTATACTCTATATATAAGGTATACTCTATATATACTATTGTATTTTCACAGTAAAAGCTTTATCTGATATGATTATCTGACATAATATTGAATCTATGAGATTTTAATATTATTTATTTTGAGAACAATACCTTAATGTAGGTATGAGTGACCAGTTTCGGCTAGTTTGAACAGAAAGACGTGAGAGAGTTCTGGCCGAATATGGCCGGTATGCTAAAGGGTTAAGGTATGTGTATATTTGTGATGGTGTAATTGGATGGGGTTGATCAGGGAGAATTTTAAAGTCCAGCATGTATGTAATGTGTGCAAATCTGTTTTATCTTTATATCATTTAATGAGATGCCGTCATTTGGTCGAAGTGGATCCTAAGTTGGTTTTTAAAATCCTCTACCGCCCAGCATGATGTTAGTTGCTGTATTCTGGTTATGTCTATTGACAAACATCTTGAAACCCTGCTCTTTTTTAAAACTGATCTCCATTCCGTATGCTCTTGATGCTCTTTTATTCTTTTAACATCTCCAGCCTCACCCTCATCCTCATACTTTCCTTTACCTTCTCCAACCGTATCCCCTCCCACCGACAACATCTCACGCATGCGCAATAGATAAATCTGTTTGTTTTTTGGGGGGCATTCACATACACTGGCTACGAACGAAGGACACTGGTGCTTTATTTTATCGACCCCGTAAGGATGAAAGGCGAGGTTAACTTTGCCTTTCATCCTTACGGGGTCGATAAAATAAAGCACCAGTAATACACTGGGATAATTGCTGGCCTTGTGCCAAAAGTAGAAACAATTATTTAAAGCATTAGAGGCTTGTCACAAAACCACGTGCAACTTTACACTCTAACTAATATATACATGTTTTGTTCAGAGAAACCATGTCGTCAATCTTTTATTTACTAGCTAACCCTGTGCCGTCAAAAAATTATGGCTAATTGTAGTATTCTAGGGCGGGTAAAATTCCAGAGATCCAGCGGTCTCTGTCCCTCATTATCGCTGCCATGTCCTACGTCTCCAACAGACCAGTGTCTGTCCTTAGGGAATCAACATACGTTAACCTTGGTTTTCCACTTCCAGTGTGTCCATGTAGGGGCTCCCACAGGAGCACTGAGTGCAATGTCAACTCTGGATGTCGGTGAGCATGTCCAGCTAACCTCAATCTCCTCTGTGTAACTTTTGAGCTGACTTTTGGGAGTATTGTAGTAAATAAAAAGGGTACAGATAAAATTTCGTTATAACGAATACCATTATAACGTATTTTTCAGTATAAAGATATATTTTTCTATCCCCGATGTAATAACAAACAAATGCTCAATTTGTTTCGGTCGATCTCGTTATAAGGAATTTTTCGTTACAACGAAATTTTTTATACCTCGTGAATTTCGTAATAACGGAATTTCACTGCATTACACATTTTTTTCTGGAAAAAACCCTCCGCAACTCACTTGACTGCTTGTTTCCTTCAAAATAATTTAAAAGTTTTTCTTCTTTCTCGTTCGACTTAAAACCGCATAAAACTGGCCGTGACTAGATCGGGAACCGGTAAGTAAGTACCAAATAGGGGGCCAACAGAGCAGACAACGATCTTATTTAGAAGAACATTTTCAGATTTAGTTTAGTTTCCTGACTAGCCTATTCCCTTTCGACTATCCTTTCTATGGGAGCTGCCGTAGTGGAGATTTCCGGAAGTTGGGGGACGTCTGACCGGACGTGGGAGGACGAGTGACGTCACATGAGGGTTCAGGGGCTACTGACTATCCCTTTCCCCAGTGGTGTGAAGGGAGACTGAGAGAGGCTCTGATACTCTAAAGTCCGGTGGACGACTCTGTCCAAAGTGAATCGAGGACGCAAGTTAAGTCCGAATGCCTCCGGTTACACTTTTCTTACTGATGATAGTAATCATGGAATTTAAAAGTTATATTTATTTTTTTAGCAATGCTGTAGCAGTCGAATAGGCGTGTTGCTGTTGGCAATAATTTAGCTGGTTGTGTAGGGCGATGGGTTGGTAGTATCGGTAGAGGGTCGGACGCTATGCTTTGCAACATAGAGTTACGACCCTTTATGATCTGAGTTCAAATCCCGCTGAGGTTAGCTTTGATTTTCATCCTTACGGGGTCGATAAAATAAAGTACCAGTCACGCACTGGGGTTGTTTTAATCGACTTCCCTTTCCCCCAAATTGCTGGCCTTGTGCATATATAAGAAACCAATATTTTAGCTGGTTGTTGTTTTTTATTATGTTTATTATTTTTTTTTAGTAATGTCTTTCGTTTCATTTTTAGGGAGTCTGTACTTTGTTTTGTTCACAGATCGTGATGGTGAGTGTTTGCACATATTTGTAACACTGTCTACAAATATCTGCCAAGATGTGTTGATTTTGGTGGCGATGTGTGTGTGTGAAAGACCATGTGTAATTGCATCCCAGTTTGCATTTGAGGTTCCATGTTATAAAATAGGGAGGGAGTCGTTTGTTGGAATCTCAGGTTACAGAGAATCATGTTATGATATTATATCACTGTAATATTGGGGGTTATGTTAGTGTATTTACTTAACACTACGTCCAAAATACGTTTGTGACATCTTGTTGGCGGGAGCAGAAAAACAGAAAAACCATATCCATGAGGTGGAAAAGTGATTCTACTGCTACTTTGTCAAGGGTTGAAATGTGTAAATACCTGATTTCAAAGTATTTGTAAACAAATCGTCACAAAGGAGGTTGATGTCACTCACCATTAATGTTACTAGAGTATCATAGCTCAATATAAACACTTAATACTGTTGGGGCATTCGTTGAAGTACACTAGAGATGTTTGCGGTGGCATATTTAACATAGTCAGGTCAAATCATTGGCTTTGTTTTACACAGAAAACTAGTCAGGTTTAAAATGCCCAAGACACATCGTGTATCACTACGACGCCCCTACGAGTTACGGGTTCACACATACATGTATGCATATGTATATATATGTAGGTGGTGCTATTAAGTTAGACATGGCCTGTTCCAGCACTGGCCGAAACCTATCAAAGTTATGTGTGGGTAAATATATATATATGTAATGTAATGTAATGTAATGTAATGTGTGTGTGTGTGTTCGCGTTCGTTCGTTCGTTCGTTATATTCAAACATTCTTATGTCTGATATCGTGGTTTTTTTATCTGATAGGAAACAAAAATTAACTGAACAATGGGAAAATTATCATATTGTTTACTTTTGAAGGTAGGGTTCAAAGTTGTTTGGAACAAACACAAATATAGACCATTTTTTTTTTTAATCAATTGTGGTTTATTATATTAAAAGAACAATTGTATTGTTTACATTTTGCTGCTTTGGGTTAAAAGCTATAGTTAATTTAATAATATGTATGTTACCAAAAATATTATAAATAAAAATGTTTGTAAAATTATAAAAAAAAAAGATGTTCTATTAAGAAACCTTATATTCGGCCTTTGTATAAACATATTCTGGTTTCAGTTATTTGACAGCGGCCATGTGGCATCGTCTTGATTTAGTCGATCCTATCGATTTATTTTTTTCTAGTCTGCTAATTATGTTATCGATCATCCTTTAAGTTAGAGGACATAAATACTGATACAAACGTAAAGTAATAGTCAGGCCGAGATTAAGCTTAAGTAGAAAACATTTTCCCAAGGGGCTATGTAACACTAAACAAACTACTTCACTGAACAGCCATGTCTGCATCTGTATGTAGAAATTATTACATCCTATGCCTTTTTACACGCATGCGTCTTCACTATTGACATTCTTACCCATTACTTCCTAACCTTTATACTTGAAAATACTCATGAGATATACTTTTAAAAACAATTACTCCAATTAGGACTATGACACCCTAAATGAAATTAATTTAATTCTAAAATTCATTTAACTGAACAATCTCCACTCTGTCTTAACGTACTCAGTTTGCTCGTCCTCTCAAAGAAGCCTGTGAAGAGCACTCTACATGTGAGTGGGGTTCAACTGAAGCAGATGGAGGAATTCAGGTATCTACGGATCGTGTTCACGGATACACACACATCTTCACCCTTATCAGCTCTCAAACCAGCAAAATGGTTTCGCACGATTTTGCTACTTTGAGAGCTGATACGGGTAAAGATATGTGTATAAACTTATACATCGCCTTTCTTTATTTCCTTCTTCCAGTCATTTCTGTGTGCCTCCTCCTCTTTTAATCTTTTGTATATTTCATCTACCTTTCACTCACCTTATGAATTGTCTCTGTTGACCACTGGTCGCTGGTCTCTGCCCTCTGGGGCATTTTTGCCCATCGCTGGCTTTGACAGCATTTAGCTGTTTTTAGCGGCTGTTAAAATGTTATCAAAGTTTTATATATATATACGATATTAACAAATGGAAACTATATTTATAAAACCATATTTATTTCATTATACATATTTCAAGGATACGAAGTTAAATTATGGTATGCCTTCATCAGACAAAATACAATATATACCAGTTTTATAAATAAACATTGACGTACCCTTTCAAAATGCGACCGTTACTTTTGGAAGACATCAGGATACTTGTCGAGTGCTTTATATCAGTTATAAAAAAAATATTTGCTTGTTGTATCCCACCAATTTAAATAGAACTTTTGCATATATACATATATATATATATATATATATATTTAGGTTTGTTCGTCCACCACTGGATAGAACTGGTCATTCCGTGTGGTCAACCTCGATGTCATATTATGGAGAGCACTCGACGTAATGCAACTCATCCGTCTTCGTTTGTGTAGTTGGTGGTGCGAGTACGGAGTTAATTATTATGAAGTAACAGGAGCTGGACTGGTGTAATTCCTTAAAAGGTTTATTAAACTATGATCATTTCAATGACCGGGTTAAGTATGAATCCGGTGACATCATCAGGTATTCGAAATATAACAAAGGAATATAATAGACAAAGTCCATGGTGCTGAAAATCAGAGACATGAGGACTTGAGGGCGGTTGACCAGGCTGGTATATTTCGAATACCTGATGATGTCACCGGATTCATACTGAACCCGGTCGTTGAAATGATCATAGTATAATAAACCTTTTAAGGAATTACACCAGTCCAGCCTCCTGTTATTTTATAAAATATATATATATATATATATATATATATATATATATATACGCACACGCATGTGTGTTTATGCATCCATAGGTTTCGGCCACTACTGGCCCAGGTCTTATTTAACTTACATACTCGGCTTGGTGAAGTCTTTCAGATAATTACTTTTTATTTTTTATTCGTTGAATGTTTGTGTTTCTACTGGCAGGATTTTAAAAATTCTCCCTGTCTGTATGTGAGAGATAGATAGATAGATAGGTGTGTGTTTCTGTGTGTGTGTGTGTGCGTCAATAAACTTTTATTACTTCCAGTTACCCGCTGCGAACATGCTGATATTTCAAGTATGATATTCTATCCGGTATATATTTTTTTAGTTAAAAATTTACCTAATTTTAGGTGGTAAAGTTTTGTCAAACAAAACTCCTATCATATAAATACACGCATGCGCACACATATATGTATATGCACATAAGTAATTACCGGAGTATCTGTACCTGTATGTGTCCACGAGACTGTTTGTGTATGATTTTTTTATATGTGTGTATGTGAAGTACGTCATGAATTTTGAAATATATATTTACAAAAAAAAAAAAGAAAAAAAAAAAAAAGCAGAAAAATTCTACAAATGTCTATGCAATGTCAGGTTGCACAGTTAGTATATATATATATATATATATATATATATATATATATACATAGCATATACACATCCACATATACATATATAATAACATCCATATCTACACATGCATGCATGCATACATAATCTACCTAGTTAATGTTGTGTAAATTCCAATGAGAGAGTCTTATGTCTATGTTAGTAACCGATCTATTGGGAACACATTTGTGAAATTATAAAACCAGAAGATCATACATGTAAAAGGTAAACAGAAATAACAACGTCGGTACAGTATATGGAAGGAATATATTAGGTTAACGCTTGAAATAACAGGAAGAGGGTCTTAACGTTTCGGACGCTAGTTCTTAATCAAAACAAAGAATGAGAAATAAGATAGACTGAGAGGACGGGCGGGTTGGAATTGGAAAAAATGTCTTTAGATAA
>OZ024755.1:23172364-23209864 GCA_964016885.1 Eledone cirrhosa
AAAGTTCGTTACAACTTGGCACTAGCGTGGTAACTGATATATATACACTATGTATACACTTTATGATGTCCAACGGAAAAGCAAAGGCTGATACAGTTTGGCACTAGTGTTGTCGCAACTTATATATACACGATAAATACACTTTAAGGTGTTGTCCAAGGTGAAGGCACCAGCGACTTCGCAGGTGAACGATTCCGCTGCTGTTAATTTTGTACTTGCTGAGTCGACGGAAAAAACGTGAAAGTAAGTGGCTGGCTATACTCTAACCATTAGGTTGCATGCTTTCACAACTTATGTATAGTATAGTAGTTAATATTAGCAACTGCGGTTTGTTATTTAATTACTGTTTAGTCCAGATCTTGTAGACCTATAATCTCAAATCATAGCCACTCCATTATTTCAAGGTTCTGTCGAAGACTCCACCAGGTTATATCTACTTTCCTTAAGACAGTAAGTTGTGATTTGCGGATTTAGTCGCTATCTCTAGTTGGTTTGTCGACCGCGCAGAGCTCTCTAAGCAGATACAGCAGGTGGTAATAGCAGTAAAAATTCTCCTCCTCCTTATCATTACCATCATCAGCAGCATCAGCAGCAGTACGTCTGGAGAATTAACGAGTAATTCATTTACGTGCAATGCTAAATACTATTCACAGCATCTACTCTCAAAAGATTTATTTTCCACCAATTTAAAGCTAGGAAACTCAGGATAAGTACCAATGGCCCCCTGGATCTTAATGTCTCGAGACAGGATTACTGTTTCGATTTATTACATAAATAGATACACATGAGATTAAACATCTTTCTAATAAAACCGCAATAAAACGCTCAACCCTGCAGTTGAACACATGAACACGTAAGTCGATAATCCAGTATCCCCAAATAATTGTTTCTAGTTTTGGCACAAGGCCAGCAATTACCCAGTGCATTACTGGTACTTTATTTTATCGACCCCGTAAGGATGAATAAAATAAAGTACCAGTAATGCACTGGGTAATTGCTGGCCTTGTGCCAAAAGTAAAAACAATTATTTTGGGATACTGGATTATCCCAAAATAATGAGACAGAAACTCTTTCATGCTACAAACAAAAAGACATATAAGGTAATGTCGTCCGATACAAACTATTGCTGAAACAAAGATGGTGCTTTGATCAACGATCTGCTCTATGATAGCTGCTTTAATGTTGTTGTTGGACTTCCGTCGATTCCGACGACGAATGTTCCATTGATTCGATCAGCCTGCTCCTTAAATTAACGTGCAAGTGGCTGAGCATTCCACAAACACTGCACCCTTAACGTAATACTCAGAGATTCAGCATGAGACAGTGTGACAAAGCTGATCCCCCCTCCCCCCTTCCCTTCCTTGAATTACAGCTACAACTTATTTTTGCCAGCTGAGTGGACTGGAGCAACGTGAAATAAAGTGTCTTTCCCACAGATCCAACGCGTTGCCGGTAATAGAACTTACGATCGTGAGACGAACACTGTAACCATTATGCCAGGCGCCTTCTATCTGGGTTTAAGCAACAATATATACTCAGGTGCAGATCAAACAGTAGAGAAAACATCTGATATTGACAACTTATAAACTGAAGATTATGTTATGTATAGCTAGATAAAAATAATATAGAACATTTTTACTGTCTGAGAGTATAAAGGTGAATGACCTCAGAGAATCTCATGAAAACACAACACAGTTGAAAAAATGTCCCCCTGGTACCCCCTGAAACAAATCCTTGCTCATGGGCATCACATGAAGAGGTTGCTGCCTGGACTAGGAGCACTTTCTATTAAAGTCAAATTCGCTATTGTCTGAGAGTGAAAAAAGAAACTTCTTCAGGTGTATGATCTGTCTTCATAGGTGTGAAGCACTAACACTAAGGTGTATGGGTCATTCAACCATTTATAAATATTATTACGTTCGGGTAGGGGCACAATTTCACTGCTTGCCATAGGCGCTATTTTCCCTAGTTACGTCTATGTGAATATGGGTCGTTTACTATAGCCTTCGGTCTATCCAAGCTATATGAGTGAAACTAGGCAAACATAAATTGCATTACGTTTTCAAATATCTGCGGAATAATCATCTACATACTCATTAATTTAAAGAATAGGAAACTCAGTTAATCGAACAACTGAATGTTCATCGTCGAAACCAACGGAGGTTCTATTATCCCACTCTATATTAGTACTTGTGAAGGCGCATGGCTTAGTGGTTAGAGCAAGTTTGTGAGTTCAATTCTCGGACCGGGTGATGTGTTGTTTCCTTGAGCAAGACACTTTATTTCACGTTGCTCCAGTTTACTCAGCTGTAGAAATGAGTACCGGCCTGCCCGCCCAGCCAGTGGGATGGCGTTATCTTATGGCTAAAACAGCACGACGTGCTGTGACCAGCGGCGCCGATTGGCGCCCGACAGACTGGTCGGTCAAGGTGATATTAGCACTTATTTGCCTTTCATCCATTTGAGGTCGATAAAAAGTATAAAAGTCGAATAAAAGTCCGGCACTGGAGTCTATTCTTCCTCTATATCTCATTCCCACTTCCATTCTCTCTCTCTCTCTCTCTCTCTCTCTCTCTCTCTCTCTCTCTCTCTCTCTCTCTCTCTCTCTCTCTCTCTCTCTCTCTCTCTCTTTTTCTCTCTCTCTCTCTCTCTCCTCTAGAAGAATTCTGTTATATTCAGACCTAGAGAGGAGATGTTTCCGCTAGGTTTAAAAATGCTCCAGAAACGCCGTATGTCACCACGGCATTCTTACGACTCCCCCTGGAGTTACAGTATAAAAGAAAAGGTACTAAATCTTATTTAGATAAACACATCTATCTTCGCTTTGACATCAATATGGTTTTGTTTTTATATTTTACTTTTTCGGCAATGGATCTACTCCTTTCTATTTAACCTTTTATAAAGTGTCGCTAACAACGAAACAGAGTAGCACAGATACATTCACATCGAAATAGATGTCAGATGTTCTTTGGTGAGACAGAAGTAAATTGAATGAAATATTATATGGATCAGAAGGCAAGCTCGTACTTAACCAGATCAGTTTTGAGTTAAATCAACTAAAATGTTTTTTAATTGAACCTAAGTAAATTTGCCTAAACATTGCGACGCAATGTTTAGGCAAATTACAGAGGCAGTAAGCATAAAAGAATTAAAACCAAAATTAAATAGAAAATATGAGTGGAACAGCAACATCACAACTTACAATTAAGGACAAAATGAAAACACACACACACATAGAACAAACAACTTACAATTGAAAACACACACAAAATGAAAACACACACAAGACAAAATGAAAACACACACACACATAGAACAAACAACCAACCAACAATAAATAAATAAATAAATAAACAAACAAATAGAAAAATATAAATAGAAAAATAAAAAATGAACACAAACACACACAGACACCCGGATGTGGCGCATGCGCAAACTGAGCACGCAACCCACACACAAACAAAATGGCGTAGGATAGAAGAAAGGAAAGGCACAGAAACGAAGAAAGAAATCCCCAGTCACTGAAGAGGTCACAAAGTGTGTGACGAAAGAACTATGACTATATATATATATAAACAACTATCTGGTTGTGGAACCAATCAACCAACCAGAAATTTATAAATTTGAAAATTTTAAAATATATAATAAATTAAATTGAAGTGAAAGCAACTGGTGCGTGTGTTTCTTATTGGCAACATGACCCTCCCAAAGTATAACAATATCGGTTTCAACACACGATTTCAGATAAAGAATCTTGCTAAACAAATTCAGAAACGATATATATATTCATATATATATATATATATATATATTCATATATATATATATATATATATATATTCATATATATATATATATATATATATATTCATATATATATATTCATATATATATATATATATATATATATTCATATATATATTCATATATATATATATATATATATATATTCATATATATATATTCATATATATATATATATATATATATATATTCATATATATATATATATATATATATATTCATATATATATATATATATATATATATTCATATATATATATATATATATATATATATTCATATATATATATATATATATATATATATATTCATATATATATATATATATATATATATATTCATATATATATATATATATATATATATATTCATATATATATATATATATATATATATATATATTCATATATATATATATATATATTCATATATATATATATATATATATATATATTCATATATATATATATATATATATATATATTCATATATATATATATATATATATATATGAATATATATATGCTCTATGCAAATTGGTCTGCCCACTACTAATTTTCATAGAAAAAGCATATAACGATATGTGCTTTCACGATTCTCTAGAGAAGCCGGAAGATAGGTAAATATTGCTGATGAGATGTAACAACATCGAAACTAGTCCAATATTCCTTGTCTGGCTTTCTGCAGAATAGAGGAAAGGTGTTTCCTCAAAAACCAGTATGACTCTAAGAACCGGTTTGTCTGTGTGTCTACATACGGAATAGCTGGACACTCACAGTAAAGTGACCAGTGAAAACTCGGTACATCTACATATGTACACGTGTGTGTATTCATATGCATACTAGTATTTCAGTATACATATGTGGATGTACATTTTTAACTTAATTGTTTAAGCGTCAGTCATACAAAAGTGAGTTACAAACGAAACGAAATTTAATTTCGTTTCGTTATTTGTTTTTATCGTCTCCGTTGAACCGGTACGTACTCACGCTCTATGCAAATTGGTCTGCCCACTACTAATTTTCATAGAAAAAGCATATAACGATATGTGCTTTCACGATTCTCTAGAGAAGCCGGAAGATAGGTAAATATTGCTGATGAGATGTAACAACATCGAAACTAGTCCAATATTCCTTGTCTGGCTTTCTGGAGAATAGAGGAAAGGTGTTTCCTCAAAAACCAGTATGACTCTAAGAACCGGTTTGTCTGTGTGTCTACATACGGAATAGCTGGACACTCACAGTAAAGTGACCAGTGAAAACTCGGTACATCTACATATGTACACGTGTGTGTATTCATATGCATACTAGTATTTCAGTATACATATGTGGATGTACATTTTTAACTTAATTGTTTATATATATATATATATTCATATATATATATATATATATATATATATTTATATATATATATATATATATATTCATATATATATATATATATATATATATATATTTATATATATATATATATATATATTCATATATATATATATATATTTATATATATATATATATATATTCATATATATATATATATATTCATATATATATATATATATATATTCATATATATATATATATATTCATATATATATATATATATATATTCATATATATATATTTATATATATATATATATATATATTCATATATATATATATATATATATTCATATATATATTCATATATATATTCATATATATATATATATATATTCATATATATATATATTCATATATATATTCATATATATGTATATATATATATATATTCATATATATATATATATATATATATATATATATATATTCATATATATATATATATATATTCATATATATGTATATATATATATATATTCATATATATGTATATATATATATATATTCATATATATATATATATATATATATATATATATATATATATATTCATATATATATATATATATATATATATATATATATTCATATATATATATATATATATATATATATATATATATATATATATATATTCATATATATATATATATATATATATATATATATATATTCATATATATATATATATATATATATATATATATATATTCATATATATATATATATATATATATTCATATATATATATATATATATATATATATATATATATTCATATATATATATATATATATTCATATATATATATATATATATATATTCATATATATATTCATATATATATATATATATTCATATATATATTCATATATATATATATATATTCATATATATATTCATATATATATATATATATTCATATATATATTCATATATATATATATATATTCATATATATATTCATATATATATTCATATATATATATATATATTCATATATATATTCATATATATATTCATATATATATATATATATTCATATATATTCATATATATATATATATTCATATATATATTCATATATATATATATTCATATATATATATATATATTCATATATATATTCATATATATATATATATATATATTCATATATATATTCATATATATATTCATATATATATATATATATATATTCATATATATATTCATATATATATTCATATATATATATATATATATATATATATTCATATATATATTCATATATATAACTTTGAATAACTTTGAAATGTTTTGGCCAGTATTGGCCCAGGCCATGTCTAACTTAATAGCACCACCTGGCGAAGTCTTTCAATTCAGGATTTGGGCACCATGGCCCATTCGAGAAGAGAATTACTGTTTGCGGAGACATATCCGGGTGTGGGTGGTTTGTCCGGGATTACTTGGAGGAATTTGTCCAAAGACTTCTTGAATCTTGTGTGGTCAGTTTCTGTTTTGACGTGTCCTGGTGTGATGTTGAAGAGAGCAGGGCCGATTGAGGTGAAATAATTGTGCCGTATTGTTGTTATGAGTTGCGATTTAGATTTTTGAATGGGACGGATAGCACGGGGCCCAAGCCTTGGGTGTATCTTGAAGGCGATGCCAACATCATTTGGGCAGTGATGATGGAACATTTTCCACATCATGCAGATAATATAACGCTCACGGCGACGTTGGAGTGAGTAAAGTTTCAGGTTTTCCAATCGACCCCAGTAGTCAAGGTCTGACATGCCATCTATCTTTTTCGTGATTGCCCTTTGAGGGGCTTCAAGTTTCATGATACTTTGTTTCGTGTGGGGAGACCACAGTGGACAACAGTATTCAAGGTGTGGTCGGGCGAAAGTAGAGAAGAGAAGGATAATGGTGCGGGAATCTCTCGACTGGAAGGTTCTGAGGATCCAGGAACACATTCTGCGGGCCATGTCAACTTTGCTGCTTATATGCGTGGTCCAGCTTATGTTGCTGTCCACGGTTACTCCCAAGTCTCTGATGTTGTTAGATGCCACGAGAGTTTCCCCGGAGGGAAGGGAGTACGGGAGTTTCAGAGCATCCTCTTTTCCAAAGTGGATCAGTTCGAATTTGTCTTCGTTCAGTAACATGTTGTTCTTTTCTGCCCATTGGGTAACAGCCAGTAGGTCTGACTGAAGGCTTATCCGGTCATCCACGCCATTGATGACCTTTTGGAGCTTGGAATCATCAGCGAAAATTTTAATGTTGCTGTGTTTGATGATGTCAGTGATGTCATTAATATAGATGATGAAGAGAAGTGGGCCCAACACAGTGCCTTGTGGGACTCCACTACTGACTTTGGCTGGGCTTGATTTGACTCCCTCAACTACAACATGTTGGGTTCTGTTTGACAGGAAGCTCTTGATCCACTGCAGCAGCTTTCCAGTGACACCAATATTGGACAGCTTTCTCAGTAGAATGTTATGATCAACCCTGTCAAAGGCCTTGCTGAAATCAAGGTAGATAACATCAGTGTTGGAACCCTCTCCCAAGGCTCTCAAAATGTCATCAAAGTGATGCAGTAGTTGCGTCAGGCAATCCCTTCCATTACGGAATCCATGCTGGTTGGAGTTCAGCATATTGTTACTCTCAAGGAAGTGGGTCATTCGCGATCTCACCACTCGCTCAAATACCTTAATGATATGAGAGGTGAGTGAGATTGGACGGTAATTCACGGCAAGGGATTTGTTTCCCTTTTTGAAAACTGGGACAACAGACTGGGATAGAAGGTTTTCTGGCACATATCCAGCATCCAGTGAGTTCCGCCACAGATTGGCAAGAGGAGAAGCAAGTTGGTGTTGACACGCCTTCAAGACACAAGCAGGGAACCTATCGGGACCTACTGCTGAATTATGTTTGATTTCCTTTATTGCCGCCAAGACATCAGGGGCGCCAAACGTTATGTCCGATAAGGTGTAATGGGGAGTAACATCGCCGATACAGCCCAGATCGGCCATATCAGGATTGCTGAAAACAGAGCAGTATTGTTTCTGCAGTATCTCACCCATGGTTTTAGCATTGTCTTGAAGAGTGCCATTTTCATCAATTAGAGGGCCAACAGTAGAGCCAGTGATTTTGTGTTTTTTTGCAAATGAAAAGAACACTTTGGGATTGAGTTTGATCTTCTCAATGGCCCAGGCCTCTTCAGCTCTTCTCTGATTGTTGATGAGGGACATTATGTTGTTTTGGAGGTTATGTTTTTTAATCTCTAGTGATGAAATGGCAGTCAAGTTGATGTGTTGCTGCTGACAGTATTTCAGCTTGTTGATATATTCATATATATATATATATATATATATATTCATATATATATTCATATATATATATATATATTCATATATATATTCATATATATATATATATATATATATATATATTCATATATATATTCATATATATATATATATATATATATTCATATATATATTCATATATATATATATATATATATATTCATATATATATTCATATATATATATATATATATATATATTCATATATATATTCATATATATATATATATATATATATATATTCATATATATATTCATATATATATATATATATATATTCATATATATATTCATATATATATATATATATATATTCATATATATATTCATATATATATATATATATATATTCATATATATATTCATATATATATATATATATATATTCATATATATATTCATATATATATATATATATATATATATTCATATATATATTCATATATATATATATATATATATATATATTCATATATATATTCATATATATATATATATATATATATATTCATATATATATTCATATATATATATATATATATATATATTCATATATATATTCATATATATATATATATATATATATATATTCATATATATATTCATATATATATATATATATATATATTCATATATATATTCATATATATATATATATATATATATTCATATATATATTCATATATATATATATATATATATATATATATTCATATATATATTCATATATATATATATATATATATATATATATTCATATATATATATATATATATATATATTCATATATATATATATATATATATATTCATATATATATATATATATATATTCATATATATATTCATATATATATATATATATATATTCATATATATATTCATATATATATATATATATATATATATTCATATATATATATATATATATATATATTCATATATATATTCATATATATATATATATATATTTATTCATATATTCATATATATATATATATATATATATATATTCATATATATATATGTATATATATTCATATATATATATATATATATATTCATATATATATATATATATATATTCATATATATATATGTATATATATTCATATATATATATATATATATATTCATATATATATATATATATATATATATTCATATATATATATGTATATATATTCATATATATATATATATATATATATTCATATATATATATATATATATATTCATATATATATATATATATATATTCATATATATATATATATATATATATATATTCATATATATATATATATATATATATATTCATATATATATATATATATATATATTCATATATATATATATATATATATATATATATATTCATATATATATATATATATATATTCATATATATATATATATATATATTCATATATATATATATATATATATATATATTCATATATATATTCATATATATATATATTCATATATATATTCATATATATATATTCATATATATATTCATATATATATATATATATATATATTCATATATATATATATATATATATATATTCATATATATATATTCATATATATATATATATATTCATATATATATATTCATATATATATATATATATTCATATATATATATTCATATATATATATATATATATATTCATATATATATTCATATATATATATATATATATATATTCATATATATATTCATATATATATATATATATATATTCATATATATATTCATATATATATATATATATATATTCATATATATATTCATATATATATATATATATATATATTCATATATATATTCATATATATATATTCATATATATATTCATATATATATTCATATATATATATATATATATATATTCATATATATATTCATATATATATATATATATATATATTCATATATATATTCATATATATATATATATATATATATTCATATACATTTAGAAACACACAGATACATGCGGACACACACATATATACATGAATGCATCCGCACCCAACTGTGAGTTAAGGGTGCCAACTTCACCGATGTTGCTCAATGAATGACTGGGACAGACCAATTCAGTTTGAACCAGACTGAACCAGTATCAGAGTTAAAAATACATTATGAAGAGAGAAGAAACATTTAGATATAATTAGTAATAAAATGTATCATACCTAAACTGTTCCTAAATTCCTCGACTACGTAGTTTCGTGGCATAAACAAAAACAATATATCAAAGATATAGAGTCCTTGCGAGGTCTGCCGACTTATCAAGAGGATACCTCATTTTACTAGTCTCAAGAACGCGTCTACACGACGTGAGAAAGAATCCCAAAAGCGGAGGGGGAGATAGTCACGCGATATAACGGTCGAGAAACAGAGCTAAGCCTCTTATAACCACGAAAAAAATACCACGGAGGCGGAGGGGGTATTCATATCGAGGCCGTAGAAGAGGTAGTGAAGAAGGCGAGAAGTATGAGTAATGGAAGCTTTCCAGTTGTCCCCACACTTCAAAGATTGCTCGACCAGAGGGAGTTATTAATACATTTAGAAACACACAGATACATGCGGACACACACATATATACATGAATGCATCCGCACCCAACTGTGAGTTAAGGGTGCCAACTTCACCGATGTTGCTCAATGAATGACTGGGACAGACCAATTCAGTTTGAACCAGACTGAACCAGTATCAGAGTTAAAAATACATTATGAAGAGAGAAGAAACATTTAGATATAATTAGTAATAAAATGTATCATACCTAAACTGTTCCTAAATTCCTCGACTACGTAGTTTTCGTGGCATAAACAAAAACAATATATCAAAGATATAGAGTCCTTGCGAGGTCTGCCGACTTATCAAGAGGATACCTCATTTTACTAGTCTCATTTTACTATATATATATATATTCATATATATATATATATATATATATATTTATATATATATATATATATATATTCATATATATATTCATATATATATATATATATATATATATTCATATATATATTCATATATATATATATATATATATATATATATATTCATATATATATTCATATATATATATATATATATATATTCATTTATATATTCATATATATATATACATATATATATTCATATATTCATATATATATATATATATATATATATATTCATATATATATATATATATATATATATATATATATATATTCATATATATATATATATATATATATATATATATATATTCATATATATATATGTATATATATTCATATATATATATGTATATATATTCATATATATATATATGTATATATATTCATATATATATATATATATATTCATATATATATATATATATATATATATATTCATATATATATATATATATATATATATATATATATATATATATATATTCATATATATATATATATATATATATATATTCATATATATATATATATATATATATATATTCATATATATATATATATATATATATATTCATATATATATTCATATATATATATATATATATATATATATATTCATATATATATATATATATATTCATATATATATATATATATATTCATATATATATATATATATATATATATATTCATATATATATATATATATATATATTCATATATATATATATATATATATATATATATATTCATATATATATATATATATATATATTCATATATATATATATATATATATATATATATATATTCATATATATATATATATATATTCATATATATATATATATATTCATATATATATATATATATATATATATATTCATATATATATATATATATATATATTCATATATATATATATATATATATATATATATATTCATATATATATATATATATATATATATATTCATATATATATATATATATATATATATATATTCATATATATATATATATATATATATTCATATATATATATATATATATATATATATATATTCATATATATATATATATATATATATTCATATATATATATATATATATATATATATTCATATATATATATATATACATATATATATATTCATATATATATATATATATATATATATTCATATATATATATATATATATATATATTCATATATATATATATATATATATATATATATTCATATATATATATATATATATATATTCATATATATATATATATATATATATATATATTCATATATATATATATATATTCATATATATATATATATATATATATATATATATATATATATATATATATTCATATATATATATATATATATATATATATATATTCATATATATATATATATATTCATATATATATATAGATATATATATATATATATATATATATATATATATATGAATATATATATATATATATGAATATATATATATATATATATATGAATATATATATATATATATATATATATATATTCATATATATATATATATATATATATATTCATATATATATATATATATATATATATATTCATATATATATATATATATATATATATATATATATTCATATATATATATATATATATATATATATATATATATATTCTATATATATATATATATATTCATATATATATATATGAATATATATATATATATATATATATATTCATATATATATATATGAATATATATATATATATATATATATATTCATATATATATATATGAATATATATATATATTCATATATATATATATATATATATATATTCATATATATATATATATATATATATATTCATATATATATATATATATATATATATTCATATATATATATATATATATATATATTCATATATATATATATTCATATATATATTCATATATATATATATTCATATATATATTCATATATATATATATTCATATATATATATATATATATATATATTCATATATATATATATATTCATATATATATATATATATATATATTCATATATATATATCTATATATATATATATATATATATATATATTCATATATATATATATATATTCATATATATATATATATATATATATATATATATATATATATGAATATATATATATATATATATATATATATATATATATGAATATATATATATATATATATATATATATGAATATATATATATATATATATATATATATATATATATATATATATATATATATATATATATATATATGAATATATATATATATATATATATATATATTCATATATCTATATATATATATATATATATATATATATTCATATATATATATATATATATATATATATATATATTCATATATATATATATATATATATATATATATATATATATATATATTCATATATATATATATATATATATATATATATATATATTCATATATATATATATATATATATATATATATATATTCATATATATATATATATATATATATATATATATATATATATATTCATATATATATATATATATATATATATATATATATATATATATATTCATATATATATATATATATATATATATATATTCATATATATATATATATATATATATATATATATATACATGTAAAGTTATATTTAAAATTGTTGGGTTACAACTAGTAAATATTTATAACTGATATAAAAGCACTCGACAAATACTTGGAGTATATTTACAATATTAAATAAATGGAAAACTATATTTATAAAACCATATCTATTTCATTATATATATTTCGGGGATATCATATTAACAATATGCTATGCCTTCATCAGACAAAATACAATATAAACAGTTTTATAGATAAATATATTCGACATACCGTAATAAACATCAACTTCATTTGAAGAGGTTCACTCTAGCAGTGAAAATACAGTGCCCAGGAAACCGAAGATCAATATGAAGGACCACAAGAGGAATTTTGAGATTGACCTGCCAGTTAGATTAATCGCACCTTCAAAATCGGACCTGGGCAAATTAAGCAAAAACATTCTTGACAGGGTGATACTGCAAATTAAGAACTTGGATTATGTATCTAACCTGAGCTTGTGGAAGGGAACCGGAGAGGTTGTTGAGTGGTTTAGGCAAATTAAATATGACAATAATAATAGGTTTATTCAACTTGATATAGCTAACTATTATTCTTCTATTACCCCTAGTCTACTAAATAAGGCACTAAATTACGCATTCAAACATACGGACCTAACTAGCAAAGAAATGCATATTATATTATCGGCTAGGAAAACTTTGATAGAATTTGATGACAAATTATGGACCAGAGCAGATAGAGATAGCAATTTTGACATAACTATGGGATCTTCCGACTCAGCTCAAGTAACTGACCTTGTGGGCTTATTTTTAATCAATTCGCTACATAGGAAAATACCTGGTACTACCGGAGGTTTATATAGGGATGACATGCTTTTACTCATTAATAATAATAACCCTGAACTAAATAGAAAATGTAAACAAATTACAAAATTTTTTAATTACTTTAACCTTAAAATAGAAATTGAGAACAACCATAGAATAGTCAATTTCCTAGATATAACATTAAATCTCAACACATGTCTCCACTATCCTTTTCACAAGTTGAATGAAAACTTAAACTATGTCAACTTTAACTCTAACCACCCCAGATCTGTCAAAAACACTATAGTAAACTCAGTCCAAAAGCGTATCTCTAGGATCTCGTCGAATAGAAAGATTTTTGACGAAAAGGCCCAATACTATAATGATGCACTAGCTAGGGCAGGGTATGCTGATAAGATTGTGTACATAGATAATGATAAACAAACTAAACAAAGTAACAACTTTTTTAATTATGGCAACAACATTAACAACTATAATAGAAAGCATTACAATAATTCCAAAGGACAAAAAAGAAATAGAACTAGGAACATAATTTGGTTTGCCCCCCCTTTCTCACTAAACATTAAAACCCACATCGCTAAATTATTTTTCAAAGCTCTTGATAATCGCTTCCCTAGAACACATAGGTACCACTCAATCTTCAATAGGCATACAATTAAATTAACCTATTCATCCACCAAAATTTAGCACAAAATATTAATAGAATAAATAATAGGAACTTAAAAACTACTGATAATAGCATAAATAATATACAAGTTAACAAATGCAACTGTAGAGATAGATCTAAATGTCCGTTAAATAACAACTGCTTAGTTAAAAATATAGTATACAATTGTAATGTTAATACTGACTCTAATTCTTTTAACTACGTCGGTTCCACATCGACGGAATTTAAACTTCGCTATAATAACCACAAGAATTCTTTCACAGATCCAAATAAAAAATCTTCAACGGCACTATCAGGTGTACTCTGGCAACTTAAGCTAGATAACGTTAGATATTCGACGGCTTGGAATATAGTCTCAAGAGGGATTCCTTTTAATCCATCCTCTGAGACATGTGACCTCTGCGCAGAGGAGATATTCTTTATACTAAAATCTAAAAATTCCCTTAACCTACGGACAAATTTATTCAGTTGTTGCAAACATAGATTAAACTCAACGTTTAAATATAAATTTAAATTTAAAATGTAGTATATTTAGTTTGATTTATATTTATATGAGAACTAGCCGATAAATCTTTTGATTCCTAAATCTTTGATTCCCTCTTTTTTTACTGTTTATTTTATTGTATTTATTTTTATTTTATTTTATTTTTTATTTTTTATTTTTTATTTTTATTTTTATCTAAACATTCCTCATGAAAAATTAAGCTACCCTAAAAGCCGATGCTCCAAATTTTATGAATTAACCTTACACTTGATAAACTTATATATTAAATATAGGAACATATGTAGACATTATTGGACATCATAAACTTTTTTTTTTTTTTTTTGCGATATTCCTTGCTAGATGTGATTTGATAGATAATTTTTGGCTTTGTCTTGTAGTGAACTTGGCAATATATTGTCAATTAACCTTGAAGGGTTGTTCTTTGTGGTTTATTTTTTATTTTTATTTTTATTTTTATTTTTATTTTTATTTTTATTTTTATTTTTATTTTTATTCTTTTAGTATTGTAGTATTCTATAATATTTTTATATTTTTATTTTTATTTTTTATTTTTTATTTTATTTTATTTTTATTTTTATTTTTAATATTTTTATATGTAAAGTTTTAATACGTAATAATTTTAAAACATAGTATTTTTAATATGCAATATTTTTATTATGTAATATTCTTTCGTAATATTCTTTTTTAGTTTTCTATTCTATATTTTTATATTTTTATATATTTTTACTTATTATCATTATTATTGTTATCTCTGCTTATAATATAATATATATTTTCGATTAGTATATTGAAATCTGCTCTCTATTTCTGCTTGATAGATAATCTTGTAGAGTAATCGCAAGAATAATAATACGCTCAAATGTTTATACCACATTGAGAATGTTTTCCGGTAACTTTGAATTTGCGGAGTGAATCAGTTGGATTCACATAGACATATGAATTTTTTAAAAAACTAAACATAAGATAATGAATTTTCACGCATTGTGAATACTTGTTTCATTCAGGAATACTGATATTTACAATATAGTGTAAGTTTTATAAATACTAATACATTAAAACATAGGGTTTTCTACGCCTCGAATATGTCTGGCTATTTTTAAATTTTTCTCTCTCTATATCTCTCTATATCTCTCTATATCTCCCTTACATTAATACTTGAGCTAAATAAATAAATAAATAAATAAATAAATAAATAAATGCATCATTGATACACTTACTCAAAATGACCTCCCACTACCTAATTTTTCTATATCTATATTTATATATGTATCTATCTCTATTTCCTCTCTCTATATATATATATATATATCTCTTTCGGTCTCTTTACATGAAGCTCTTCGCTTTATCTATTTTTCCATCTCTCTATTTTGTCCCATGCATTTCTTCTTTTTCTTTTTCTTCTTTTTCTTCCTTTTCTTCGTTTCGTCTTTCTTTCTTTCTTATTTCCCTCTTTTCTCTCTCTCTTTCTTTCTCTCTGTATTTTCACTGCTAGAGTGAACCTCTTCAAATGAAGTTGATGTTTATTACGGTATGTCGAATATATTTATCTATAAAACTGTTTATATTGTATTTTGTCTGATGAAGGCATAGCATATTGTTAATATGATATCCCCGAAATATATATAATGAAATAGATATGGTTTTATAAATATAGTTTTCCATTTATTTAATATTGTATATATATATATATATATTCATATATATTCATACATACATATCCATAAAAATATGTATAAACTTTATTTGGGAAGGAAGAAATAGAAAATATAATATAATGACCCTTTCAGTTGAATGGAACTGAAACATCCGGTTTTTACCCACCAAATGCTTCGTTGTAATTGGGTCTTTATCATTACACAAGTAACCGTTGACTCTCTGTCATGCGATATAAATTTTTTGTTTTTCTTTTCTTTTTAACCCAAAGCCAACATAAGTTTTTACGTCGTCATAACGCTGTAAACCAATGATTAATTAGCCAAAATAAAGAATTTGGAAGACAGACGGAACTGAAGTCTGGAAAAATAAATATATAAATAAAATACACATATGAATAAATTATAGCATTTTAGTGCTTTGCCAAACTTTGCGCTAATAATTGCTGTTACGGTACCGTAACACGCACACCCTCTCCCCTAAACAAAACAAAATAGCAGCCGCAACATTTTCCCAAGAATTTAGGGTGCGATTTGTGGAAAAGTTAGCTGCTATTTTTAGCAGAACGAATGACTACATTGATGGCTTCTCATGAACTCATCGTCTGTAGGAAGTGAATAGAAATGTCCCAATCTGTTTTAGTTCGGTCCCAATTCATCACTGATTTTAAAAGACGTAAATGAATGGTGTTGCAGTCGGGATTATCCGGATTTTTACTCAGATATAGTATATCATCTAGGACTACATTATCGAATATGCCTTCCCTTTTAAAAAAAAAAAGAGACTGGGGTATTATTGGTGGAAGAGTTAACTGCTATTTCTAGCATATTGAAAGCCTACATAGAGGCAATTTTTTTCTATCGTTGCAATCGTTGTTGTTATTTATTCCCAAGCTTAACCCATATCAAAATAAACTAAGGCCAGACATTCCATCTGTAATTTTTTTTTTTTTTTGGAATCGTCAGGCTGAGTATTTTGTGGTATTTATTCTGACTCTTTGCGTTCTGAGGTCAAATCCCGTTGAGGTCATCTTTGCCGCTCATCTTTTCAAGGTCGATAGATTAAGTACCAGTTCAATGTTGGTGTCAGTTGTCTTGTCTATTTCTTTCTCTTGCTCTCCTGCTCCATTTCTCTGGAAGTAATCAGCTGTGGTGATGGAAGGTGGATGATGGTCTACGCCATGTTTAAATAACCTAGATGAGGAGGCCCTTGCAACCCTATCAGGGATTACTGCCTCATGACATGGCTATTTAAACTTGATATTTTTATATTTAATAAAGTCACCATATTTACTGGTGAAATCACTTGATTTAACCCAGTCCCCACAACTGATACGACGAACATACATAATAATTATGTCGTTTGGAAGCCTCGACAATGCAAATGGGTAAATCTCCGGGTAACAAGGTCCGGTGGTGGAGAGAGAGATATGTAAGTGGGTGTACGTTGAGATGCGTGGTGTGTATAAGATGTGTGAGATGTGTAGAATGAAGGGGAGAGTAAAAGGATAAAAATAATAATAACAACACAAGAGAGAGAGTTACCTTGGGAGAGATTTAATAGTCCCTATATATTTCGGATTCACATCCATCAACTGGGGTTTTTTCCGGGGTGGGGGAAAAGGTTGTCTGTCGGACAACTCGGAACGCGTCTTTCGCTGTTTGTTTATAATTTATGCACAAGGCCAATAATTTGTGGGGAGGACAAAGTCGAGTATATCGATCCTGGTACTTTATTTTACTCACTGAATGTTAATTTCCATTTTTTAACATATTTATTAATATAGTAAGGCGGCGAATTTTCAGAATTGTTAAAACAGCGGATGTAATGCGTTGTTGTATTCGTTCCGGCTCACTGCTATCTGAGTTTTAAACCCACCGAGGTCAACTTTGTCTTTCAATCCTTTCGAGGTCGATAAAATATGTACCAGTCTAGTACTGGGGTCGATTCTTCTTCTATATCTCATTCTTATCTCCTTTCTCTCACTTGCTATACTTCTTTGGAGGAAATCACTAGCATTCAAAAATACTCCCAGAACTCGCTGTTATTGAAACACTTGAGCTGACAGTGCCACACCAAAACACACATATCATCATTTGACAAAGCAAAATTAATAACACATCCAACCAGTACCTACAGGTTGGATGTGCAGCTCACCTTTCACCTACCCGAGCTGCACATCCAACCCTTCAGCCACATACATTTACGTACCACCACATTTTTTTTACGACAGCGGCCAGGGCCGGATTTAGATTTGATGAGGCCCTAAGCTATTTGAGATAATTGTTTCTACTTTAGGCACAAGGCCAGCAATTACCCAGTGCATTACTGGTACTTTATTTTATCGACCCCGTAAGGATGAAAGGCAAAGTCAACCTCGGCGGGATTTGAACTCAGATCGTAAAGGGACGTAACTATGCTGGAAAGCATGGCGTCCGAAGATAATGGGGCCCTTTATATGTCCAGATGTCCTATGACAGCGACAAATTGTCGCTGTTTTTTGTGTGGGGGCATTAAGGTATAGCTTGTTTAGCTTATACGTAAATCCCACTCTGATAGCGGCATTAAAACAACAGCCACCCTAGCACTCCATTACAGAAATATCAATACCTATTTGGTCGCGGACAGCCTCCACGACTTCTTGGAACACAGATACGTACCCAAGACAAACATATGACCATTACATTGCATAATAAATAGTAATCACTTACTCCACCTATTCCACTATAAATACACGAGATATAATCATCACCACTAACTCCGTAGTACCATGAAGTGTGGATACCTTGAGTATATCAAATCTATACCCCTAACTATAATCTAAGGTGATTTAAGCACTAGCTTAGTTACTAGTAAATAAACTTGAACCAAAAAACCCACTAGATTTTACTTTATTAACACAGGTTGGTTGTTGTTATTTTTTTTTTTTTTTTTCCAGATAACTAAATAACTTACATAAAATTTCTCAATCCGTTGACAGATATATCTAATTTGCTAATCCTATAGACCTGTTGTTTGAAGGCCACGATAACCATGTCTAGAGACAGACAGGCAGAAAGACACACAGACACACACACACACACACACACACAGACACACACACAAACACACACAGACACACACACAAACACACACAGACACACACACAAACACACACAGACACACAGACACACACACAGACACACAGACACACACACACACACACACACACACACACACACACACACACACACACACACACACACACACACACACACACCTAGTTATTGTTGTTTATATCCCAATGAAAGAGTCTTGCTTCTATATAAGGAACCGATTCTCAATTGGTAGAAATACACATACACACACACATACATACACACACACATACACACATTAATGGAACAGTAGAAATATGTAAAACCTTCTAATAATGTTGCATGTAAGAACTGCATGTACACATAGACCGATGCAAAATATATGCACATGCACACCTATAAGTCAAAACATCCACATCCACACACATATAATAACATCCATAAATATTATTAAACACACAATGGCGGTGGATTGGCAGTATCGGTAGAGGGTCGGACGCCATGCTTTGCAGCATAGTTACGTCCCTTTACGATCTGAGTTCAAATCCCACCGAGGTTGACTTTGCCTTTCATCCTTACGGGGTCGATAAAATAAAGTACCAGTAATGCACTGGGTAATTGCTGGCCTTGTGCCTAAAGTAGAAACAATTATTAAACACAATAAATATTCTATCTCAAGTTGACCAGGTAGATACACTCAGATGTACACATGCATATAAACAATTACACACACAACCGATATCTACACATACAACCACTCCCTAACCAAAGAAAAAGAAACAATAACAGTTATATGAAGAGAATTTACATGTGCTAAAGCAAAAGACACTTGTCCAAGATACCAGACAATGGAATCGAACCCAGCATCTAATGATTGTGATGAGAACTCCTTATAGGGGATGAGGGAACTTTAACATTTTAATGCAGTTGTTTTGGTTGTTGTTGTTTTAGCTCAGGTGAACGCTTTGAAGCAGACCTATGGTCAAAAGCACTTCAGTTGACGCCAAACCGCCTATTTAACCCTTTAGCATTTACATTTCTCTATATTTACTATTATATTCTCATGGTAAAGTCTTTAACTCACATAATATCAAGCCTATGACATTTTGATATTACTTATTTTGAGAACAATACCTTAACATCAATATGAACGGCCAGTTACAGTCAGTTTGAACAGAAAGAGGTGAGAGAATTCTAACTGGACATGGTCGGTTTAAATGCTAAAGGGTTAAAGTGTTTTAAAACACTATATAATATTTCCTCCTTAATTAATTAATTAATTAATTGTTTGTTTATCTGTAAAATTAGTTGGGTTGTGATTTAATAGGAATATGACTTCTATTTCTAGCAGATCGACTGGGTACATAGTAGTTTACTGTTCGGTTGGCCACATGTAAACCACTATGCAGCCAGGCGATCTGCTAGAAATAGAAGTCATATTCCTATTAAATCACAACCCAACTAATTTTGTATAGTAGACTCACAGCGCCTGCTTTGGGTTAAGTTTATATGTACTGTTTGTTTATAAATATATATCTACGCATATATCCACACATGTATCCACATATAGGTTCTGACTATACATATGTAGATTTATATATTGCTTATAATGTTTTCGTGTATTCACATACAGGTAAATAGCCCTCAAGTCATATTTATAGCAGGCTTTCAATGTTGTAATTATTCAGCTTTTAATAACCAATCTTGTAGCCATTTTCTATTCGCATACATAGCTAATACTCCTGAGAAATATTTCATAATTTCGAAATATAATTGCAAGTAGAATTTTAGAAAATGACGTCACACGACGAAGAAAAATGGAAGAGGTATCAGAGGGACTGGGAAATGGGGTGGAAATGGTGGAGCACTTCACTTTGATATTAACTGAAGGTAGATTTTTTTCTCTAGTTCGAAGTTAAAAAGGAAAGAATGAAGCAATACAAGCTCAGCTCATGCCACAGTCACCATCACTCTAGTAGTAGTAGTGGCGGCGGTGGTGGTGGTAGTAGTAGTAGTAGTAGCGGCGGTGGTAGTAGTAGCGGTGGTGGTGGTGGTGGTGGTAGCGGCGGCGGCGGCGGTGGTGGTAGTAGTAGTAGTAGTGGCGGCGGCGGTGGTGGTGGTAGTAGTAGTAGCGGCGATAGTAGTAGTAGCGGCGGTGGTGGTGGTAGTAGTAGTAGTAGTAGCTACGGTGGTGGTGGTGGTGGTGGTGGTAGTAATGGCGGTGGTGGTAGTAACAGCAGCAACAGAGACAGCAAAAATATATCCAACAATAGGGGCAACGGCATCACTGTCACAGCCACAAACTATAGTAAAAAACATTCTCAGCCATAGGAACGGGACGAGAAGAATAAAAGTTATTGCAATAAAAACCAACGCGACACCACCACATTGACTGTGGGTGGTTGCACTACAAGTACCAGTAAGACACCACCACATTGACTGTGGGTGGTGGCACTACAAGTACCAGTAAGACACCACCACATTGACTGTGGGTGGTTGCACTACAAGTACCAGAAAGACACCACCACATTGACTGTGGGTGGTGGCACTACAAGTACCAGTAAGACACCACCACATTGACTGTGGGTGGTGGCACTACAAGTACCAGTAAGACACCACCACATTGACTGTGGGTGGTGGCACTACAAGTACCAGTAAGACACCACCACATTGACTGTGGGTGGTGGCACTATAAGTACCAGTAAGACACCACCACATTGACTGTGGGTGGTGGCACTACAAGTACCAGTAAGACACCACCACATTGACTGTGGGTGGTGGCACTACAAGTACCAGTAAGACACCATCACATTGACTGTGGGTGGTGGCACTACAAGTACCAGTAAGACACCACCACATTGACTGTGGGTGGTGGCACTACAAGGACCAGTAAGACACCACCACATTGACTGTGGGTGGTGGCACTACAAGTACCAGTAAGACACCACCACATTGACTGTGGGTGGTGGCACTACAAGTACCAGTAAGACACCACCACATTGACTGTGGGTGGTGGCACTATAAGTACCAGTAAGACACCACCACATTGACTGTAGGTGGTGGCACTATAGTACCAGTAAGACACCACCACATTGACTGTGGGTGGTGGCACTACAAGTACCAGTAAGACACCATCACATTGACTGTGGGTGGTGGCACTACAAGTACCAGTAAGACACCATCACATTGACTGTGGGTGGTGGCACTATAGTACCAGTAAGACACCACCACATTGACTGTGGGTGGTGGCACTACAAGTACCAGTAAGACACCATCACATTGACTGTGGGTGGTGGCACTACAAGTACCAGTAAGACACCATCACATTGACTGTGGGTGGTGGCACTACAAGTACCAGTAAGACACCACCACATTGACTGTAGGTGGTGGCACTATAGTACCAGTAAGACACCATCACATTGACTGTGGGTGGTGGCACTACAAGTACCAGTAAGACACCATCACATTGACTGTGGGTGGTGGCACTACAAGTACCAGTAAGACACCATCACATTGACTGTGGGTGGTGGCACTACAAGTACCAGTAAGACACCACCACATTGACTGTGGGTGGTGGCACTACAAGTACCAGTAAGACACCACCACATTGACTGTGGGTGGTGGCACTACAAGTACCAGTAAGACACCACCACATTGACTGTGGGTGGTGACACTACAAGTACCAGTAAGACACCACCACATTGACTGTGGGTGGTGGCACTACAAGTACCAGTAAGACACCACTACATTGACTGTGGGTGGTGGCACTACAAGTACCAGTAAGACACCACTACATTGACTGTGGGTGGTGGCACTACAAGTACCAGTAAGACACCACCACATTGACTGTGGGTGGTGGCACTACAAGTACCAGTAAGACACCACCACATTGACTGTGGGTGGTGGCACTACAAGTACCAGTAAGACACCACCCCATTGACTGTGGGTGGTGACACTACAAGTACCAGTAAGACACCATCACATTGACTGTGGGTGGTGGCACTACAAGTACCAGTAAGACACCGCCACATTGACTGTGGGTGGTGGCACTACAAGTACCAGTAAGACACCACCCCATTGACTGTGGGTGGTGACACTACAAGTACCAGTAAGACACCACTACATTGACTGTGGGTGGTGGCACTACAAGTACCAGTAAGACACCATCACATTGACTGTGGGTGGTGGCACTACAAGTACCAGTAAGACACCACCACATTGACTGTGGCTGGTGGCACTACAAGTACCAGTAAGACACCACCACATTGACTGTGGGTGGTGGCACTACAAGTACCAGTAAGACACCACCACATTGACTGTGGGTGGTGGCACTACAAGTACCAGTAAGACACCACCACATTGACTGTGGGTGGTGGCACTACAAGTACCAGTAAGACACCATCACATTGACTGTGGCTGGTGGCACTACAAGTACCAGTAAGACACTACCACATTGACTGTGGGTGGTGGCACTACAAGTACCAGTAAGACACTACCACATTGACTGTGGGTGGTGGCACTACAAGTACCAGTAAGACACCGCCACATTGACTGTGGGTGGTGGCACTACAAGTACCAGTAAGACACCACCACATTGACTGTGGCTGGTGGCACTACAAGTACCAGTAAGACACCACCACATTGACTGTGGGTGGTGGCACTACAAGTACCAGTAAGACACTACCACATTGACTGTGGGTGGTGGCACTACAAGGACCAGTAAGACACCACCACATTGACTGTGGGTGGTGGCACTATAAGTACCAGTAAGACACCACCACATTGACTGTGGGTGGTGGCACTACAAGTACCAGTAAGACACCACCACATTGACTGTGGGTGGTGGCACTACAAGTACCAGTAAGACACCATCACATTGACTGTGGGTGGTGGCACTACAAGTACCAGTAAGACACCACCACATTGACTGTGGGTGGTGGCACTACAAGGACCAGTAAGACACCACCACATTGACTGTGGGTGGTGGCACTACAAGTACCAGTAAGACACCACCACATTGACTGTGGGTGGTGGCACTACAAGTACCAGTAAGACACCACCACATTGACTGTGGGTGGTGGCACTATAAGTACCAGTAAGACACCACCACATTGACTGTAGGTGGTGGCACTATAGTACCAGTAAGACACCACCACATTGACTGTGGGTGGTGGCACTACAAGTACCAGTAAGACACCATCACATTGACTGTGGGTGGTGGCACTACAAGTACCAGTAAGACACCATCACATTGACTGTGGGTGGTGGCACTATAGTACCAGTAAGACACCACCACATTGACTGTGGGTGGTGGCACTACAAGTACCAGTAAGACACCATCACATTGACTGTGGGTGGTGGCACTACAAGTACCAGTAAGACACCATCACATTGACTGTGGGTGGTGGCACTACAAGTACCAGTAAGACACCACCACATTGACTGTAGGTGGTGGCACTATAGTACCAGTAAGACACCATCACATTGACTGTGGGTGGTGGCACTACAAGTACCAGTAAGACACCATCACATTGACTGTGGGTGGTGGCACTACAAGTACCAGTAAGACACCATCACATTGACTGTGGGTGGTGGCACTACGAGTACCAGTAAGACACCACCACATTGACTGTGGGTGGTGGCACTACAAGTACCAGTAAGACACCACCACATTGACTGTGGGTGGTGGCACTACAAGTACCAGTAAGACACCACCACATTGACTGTGGGTGGTGACACTACAAGTACCAGTAAGACACCACCACATTGACTGTGGGTGGTGGCACTACAAGTACCAGTAAGACACCACTACATTGACTGTGGGTGGTGGCACTACAAGTACCAGTAAGACACCACTACATTGACTGTGGGTGGTGGCACTACAAGTACCAGTAAGACACCACCACATTGACTGTGGGTGGTGGCACTACAAGTACCAGTAAGACACCACCACATTGACTGTGGGTGGTGGCACTACAAGTACCAGTAAGACACCACCACATTGACTGTGGGTGGTGGCACTACAAGTACCAGTAAGACACCACCACATTGACTGTGGGTGGTGGCACTACAAGTACCAGTAAGACACCATCACATTGACTGTGGCTGGTGGCACTACAAGTACCAGTAAGACACCACCACATTGACTGTGGGTGGTGGCACTACAAGTACCAGTAAGACACCACCACATTGACTGTGGGTGGTGGCACTACAAGTACCAGTAAGACACCACCACATTGACTGTGGGTGGTGGCACTACAAGTACCAGTAAGACACCACCCCATTGACTGTGGGTGGTGACACTACAAGTACCAGTAAGACACCATCACATTGACTGTGGGTGGTGGCACTACAAGTACCAGTAAGACACCGCCACATTGACTGTGGGTGGTGGCACTACAAGTACCAGTAAGACACCACCCCATTGACTGTGGGTGGTGACACTACAAGTACCAGTAAGACACCACTACATTGACTGTGGGTGGTGGCACTACAAGTACCAGTAAGACACCATCACATTGACTGTGGGTGGTGGCACTACAAGTACCAGTAAGACACCACCACATTGACTGTGGCTGGTGGCACTACAAGTACCAGTAAGACACCACCACATTGACTGTGGGTGGTGGCACTACAAGTACCAGTAAGACACCACCACATTGACTGTGGGTGGTGGCACTACAAGTACCAGTAAGACACCACCACATTGACTGTGGGTGGTGGCACTACAAGTACCAGTAAGACACCATCACATTGACTGTGGCTGGTGGCACTACAAGTACCAGTAAGACACTACCACATTGACTGTGGGTGGTGGCACTACAAGTACCAGTAAGACACTACCACATTGACTGTGGGTGGTGGCACTACAAGTACCAGTAAGACACCACCACATTGACTGTGGCTGGTGGCACTACAAGTACCAGTAAGACACCACCACATTGACTGTGGGTGGTGGCACTACAAGTACCAGTAAGACACTACCACATTGACTGTGGGTGGTGGCACTACAAGGACCAGTAAGACACCACCACATTGACTGTGGGTGGTGGCACTACAAGTACCAGTAAGACACCACCACATTGACTGTGGGTGGTGGCACTACAAGTACCAGTAAGACACCACCACATTGACTGTGGCTGGTGGCACTACAAGTACCAGTAAGACACCACCACATTGACTGTGGGTGGTGGCACTACAAGTACCAGTAAGACACCACCACATTGACTGTGGGTGGTGGCACTACAAGTACCAGTAAGACACCACCACATTGACTGTGGCTGGTGGCACTACAAGTACCAGTAAGACACCACCACATTGACTGTGGGTGGTGGCACTACAAGTACCAGTAAGACACCACCACATTGACTGTGGGTGGTGGCACTACAAGTACCAGTAAGACACCACCACATTGACTGTGGGTGGTGGCACTACAAGTACCAGTAAGACACCACTACATTGACTGTGGGTGGTGGCACTACAAGTACCAGTAAGACACCACCACATTGACTGTGGCTGGTGGCACTACAAGTACCAGTAAGACACCACCACATTGACTGTGGGTGGTGGCACTACAAGTACCAGTAAGACACCACCACATTGACTGTGGGTGGTGGCACTACAAGTACCAGTAAGACACCATCACATTGACTGTGGGTGGTGGCACTACAAGTACCAGTAAGACACCACCACATTGACTGTGGGTGGTGGCACTACAAGTACCAGTAAGACACCATCACATTGACTGTGGGTGGTGGCACTACAAGTACCAGTAAGACACCACCACATTGACTGTGGGTGGTGGCACTACAAGTACCAGTAAGACACCACCACATTGACTGTGGGTGGTGGCACTACAAGTACCAGTAAGACACCATCACATTGACTGTGGGTGGTGGCACTACAAGTACCTGTAAGACACCACCACATTGACTGTGGGTGGTGGCACTACAAGTACCAGTAAGACACCACCACATTGACTGTGGGTGGTGGCACTACAAGTACCAGTAAGACACCACCACATTGACTGTGGGTGGTGGCACTACAAGTACCAGTAAGACACCACCACATTGACTGTGGGTGGTGGCACTACAAGTACCAGTAAGACACCACCACATTGACTGTGGGTGGTGGCACTACAAGTACCAGTAAGACACCACTACATTGACTGTGGGTGGTGGCACTACAAGTACCAGTAAGACACCACCACATTGACTGTGGGTGGTGGCACTACAAGTACCAATAAGACACCATCACATTGACTGTGGGTGGTGGCACTACAAGTACCAGTAAGACACCACCACATTGACTGTGGGTGGTGGCACTACAAGTACCAGTAAGACACCACCACATTGACTGTGGCTGGTGGCACTACAAGTACCAGTAAGACACCACCACATTGACTGTGGGTGGTGGCACTACAAGTACCAGTAAGACACCACCACATTGACTGTGGGTGGTGGCACTACAAGTACCAGTAAGACACCACCACATTGACTGTGGGTGGTGGCACTACAAGTACCAGTAAGACACCACCACATTGACTGTGGCTGGTGGCACTACAAGTACCAGTAAGACACCACCACATTGACTGTGGGTGGTGGCACTACAAGTACCAGTAAGACACCACCACATTGACTGTGGGTGGTGGCACTACAAGTACCAGTAACAGCTGTAGCAGTTTAAACAGCAGCTACAACAAGAAGGCTGAAGAGGCTTGACGTTTCCAAGAGCCGCAAGAATACTTGAACAAGTCTATCCTTGAAGAGAAATTGACAGGCTTAAAAGTGACGAAGAACCGCCCCTAGCGATGAAAGGAGAACCGCATTAGTCGTCTCACAGAGCTCTTGGGGGGTAACGGCCAGAGAAACGGTGATGTATCGGTGCATGTTGGTTATGTATCGACGAGTAAAAAGGGTCACACGGGCTCAAGTCGAAAAGTATCTGATCAGAATATGGTGCGATACATTCTTCATTATTCACACCAAGTGACAAAGAATGGTGGATGTGAGATTGCTTTTGGAGAGAAAGGTTGCCGTCAGGAAAACTGACCCCGAATTAGAATAAAAGTCCTGATCTAGATAGAAGTTGGAAAGCTGGGGAAGATCTTTAAGAAGACAGACTTTCAGAACAACACTCGACTGCACTTTATAGCGGAGAGTAGAAGGCGCAGATGATAAACATGTACTATAGTCCAACCTTTGGACTTTTTCCAATAACAATGGATTGTAGCAGCCTCAATAACAACAACAGTAACAGGAGTAACAGTGACAACAACAACAAAAGTGACATAAATGGCAACAGCAGCAGGAACTTTGACTGATATTAAGATCCCCGATAAGGAATGTTAAACAGAGGAGTGTCTTTTCCCCGAAACAATACTGACACAAAGGACACACCCATATACACACACACATGCACCAACCAGCCTATTCCTTTAACTCGTCAAGTTGTGAAAAGAAGGGGGAGATTGAATCATGTCAAACCGCAGGTAAGGGAAAGGGGAAGAAAGCGGTCATTGACCATCGTTCCGCTTCAATAAAAAATCTTCCTACTCGCTCCCCTACTACGTCAACTATAACATAAACAATAAAAACAACTAAAAGGTCATTCACATAACAACAACAAATGGCACATAGAAAACGACAGGAAAAAGCACAACAACGTAACAAAAGCAAAAACCCCAAAACATATCAAACAGCAACAAAAAAAAACAGAACAAATAAAATAACTGCTACAAGACACAGAAAAACAAGTTCATTATTCTCTGAAAGGTTCCCTAAAGTTTCCCATTACATAAGCATTACAATCGGTAGATTGGCAGTATCGGTAGAAAGTCGGACGCCATGCTTTCCAGCATAGTTATGTCCCTTTTCGATCTGAGTTCAAATCCCGCCGAGGTTAACTTTGCCTTTCATCCTTACGGGGTCGATAAAATAAAGTATCAGTAATGTACTGGGTAATTGCTGGCCTTGTGCTAAAAATTAGAAACAATTATTCTCTGAAAGACGAGAATTGATAGAATATGTAATAGAAACCAGCAAATAGATAGAAGGGTACGGGTATGAACCTACTGCTTTCAAAATCGACAGTCGACAAACATCATATTAGCACCCTACCAGTATCTACAAACACTTGCTGTTTAAATTTTCACATGGCGTGACGGATTTCGAAACGAAAGTGGCTTATGTAATGGGAAACTTTAGGGAACTTCTAAAAACCGGATTGCTCGCTTCATCAGTAAATGAACTCTTCTATTTATTTTCCGTTCGGCTGTGTGAATGCGCGTGACCTGAGCTCGGATTAGAAATAAGGTCACGTATTTAACGGGATTGTCGAGAAGTACGCATTCGCATTTCTTCTCGACAGCTATATTATATATATATATCAGGGGCGGTGGAACTGGGAGGGAAGGGCAGGTGTCATTCCCCCAATAATTACAATTTTCTCCCCAAACTACCAAAACACACCTACTTGTATATGCTATATGCGCTACAATTTATGCATGTTATGTTTATCGCACATTGAAGGTTTTTTTATATCTTAGTTGATATTTGATAATAACAGCTAAACTAATCACTACAACTAAATTGACCAAATATACGACCCCTTTATTATTGAAAGGGTCCACCCACAATAAAACTTGCCTTCGGTGGGGGCCCTAATTCGCTCGGATTAATTGAAAGCTTTTGATAGAGTAAACCATCGGAGAATGGAATCGGTCCTCAGTGTAGCCGCTTTCGTCCCCATTTTTTAATCGACCGACAAGATCCCAGACCTCATTCGCTTACCGAGTGGGGTGGAGCTCGTCAAGTCGGACCGAGAAAACAATGTTTCCATTACTGATACTGTCTACCGGTCACATTTCCTGGCAAAAAGAGCAACGATCCGGGAATCGAATTTGCAATCTCACGATTGCGAATTCAATTCTCTAACCACTAAACCATGCACCTCCACTTAAATGTTTAAGTTGTTGTTAATAAGATGCTTTCCGATCATCATCGAATATCTTATCTTAATCACACCCTGGATCCGAACCAAGAACAGAACACCTTATTTCCTAACTAAGTATAGTTTCATTCTTATCTACTAGGTCACCAATGTATGTCTCAGTAACTTAAGGGTATTTTATATCCTCGACACAAACAAGGCATATGAAAGATTCCTCGACATATTTCTCATTGCACTTGAGACAGTTTAGAAATGAAATATGGCTTGAAATGTTACAACTGACAAACATGGATGACAAAAAGTTATATCTTCTCTAAAGAGATTTAAGTTATTTTAAGTTGAATGTCTTATACAATTACCATCTGACACTCCTGACTTCTACTTTAATACTACAGTCAATAAAACAAGGCAGTACTAATATAAAAAATATGCTATACTAAGAAAACAGACAGTCATCAACATAAATCAGATCTAGAAAACTATAAACGATTCAAATAGAGAGTTCATGAAGCGCGCGTGAGATTGAAATTTCAAAATGAGTGTTTGCTGTCTAGCAAAAGAACCACTACTCGTGAATTATCACTTTAAAACAGTTGTGAATTAATCTGGGGTCTAATCTCTTGAGGCGATTATCCACTTTTTTTTCCGTCTGATTTATTCACAACTATAAATGGAATTTATGTAAAAGCTATATCTTTTGATACTGCTTTATCCATAAATGAAAAACAGTGAAAGTGTTTGAATAATGTAGCGACGCAGTTAAACCAATACTTTATTTATGTTCAGGTATCATCTGAGCTTAGCAGGTTGAATATCATCGATCACTATCTTTGTCATTCTTCCATTGTTTATAAACATAGACTGCATTTTAATTTTGATATTATCCATCCAGGTAATTCTTGGTTTTCTTCTTTCTCTCTCCCCACTCATCTTGCTTTTTATTAATACTCCATGGAAAATACTTTTTCTAATTTAATGCTCAAAATATTTTAGTTTTTTCTTTCCTTTTTTCCTTTATAAAATGTTTTTTTATTTTTTTTTTTTTTTTTTTAGACATTACCATTTTTAACATTTCAACTTAGATTTTTATGTTCTGTTCATGATATTTCGAAAAATATCCAAATGACAACATTTAAAAGGCTTCTAATTTATTGGATCACTCTTGTGTTAATGTCCATTCCCCAGCTCCATATAGTAGACTGGAGGATGTGTAACATTTTAATACTAATGTTTCCTAACTGACTCCTTGGAAACTCAGCGGTTCCGTTAGAAACAACCACAAAATGTTAAAGATCAGTATATTTTCCTTCTTCTTTCTTCTTCTTGCGGGGATAGAGTCCTCAAACACTCTCTCCAGCGGGTCTTGTCAGAAGCAACCGTCTCCAGTATGATATTTAAAATGATTTATAAGTTATATTGAATCCAATTCATGGCCTTCTCACCCATTGGAGGAACATCTCCCTGGTGTGATTCTTCTGATGATTAGTTTTGCGTCTTCCGTAGCTATACCTATATCAATAGCTGGTTTTCGATAATCGCTTGCTTTGATCGATTTTTGCTTCGGTTTACGAACTACGAAACGGTACGTAAGGAAAATAAGAATCTTTCCACCTTCAAGTATGTAGTTTTCCTAAATATTATATGCTTTAAATGCATGTACTGTGTATTTCTCTAAGGGTATATTTCTCTCTCGCTCTCTCTCGCTCTCTCTGTCGCGCTCTCGCTCTCTCTCTCTCTCGCTCTCTCTCGCTCTCTCTCTCGCTCTCTCTCGCTCTCTCTCTTTCTCGCTCTCTCTCTCTCTCTCTTTCTAATTCAATCTATAAATATACGTCTATATATAAATATAAATATATATATATATATATATATATATATATATATATATATATATATATATATATACGTCTATATATGTATATATATAAATATACGTCTATATATATATATATATATAAATATACGTCTATATATATATATATATATAAATATACGTTTATATATATATATATATATATATATATATATATATATATAAATATACGTTTATATATATATATATATATATATATATATAAATATACGTCTATATATATATATATATATAAATATACGTCTATATATATATATATATATAAATATACGTCTATATATATATATATATATATAAATATACGTCTATATATATATATATATATATATATAAATATACGTCTATATATATATATATATATATATATATATATATATATATATATATATATACGTCTATATATATATATATATACGTCTATATTTATATATATACACGTCTATATATATATATATATATATATATATATATATATATATATATATATATATACGTCTATATATATATATATACACGTCTATATATATATATAATATATATATATACGTCTATATATATATATATATATATATATAAATATACGTATATATATATTTATATATATAGATATACGTATATATATATTTATATATATATATATATAAATATATATATATATATAAATATATATATATATATAAATATATTTATATATATATATATATTTATATATATATATATATATATATATATATAAATATACGTATATATATATATATATATATATATAAATATACGTATATATATATATATATATATATATATATAAATATACGTATATATATATATATATATATATATATATATATATATATAAATATACGTATATATATATATATATATATATATATATATATATAAATATACGTATATATATATATATATATATATATATATATAAATATACGTATATATATATATATATATATATATATATATATATATATATATATATAAATATACGTATATATATATATATATATATATATAAATATACGTATATATATATATATATATATATATAAATATACGTATATATATATATATATATATATATATATATATATATAAATATACGTATATATATATATATATATATATATAAATATACGTATATATATATATATATATATATATATATATATATATATAAATATACGTATATATATATATATATATAAAAATACGTATATATATATATAAATATACGTATATATATATATAAATATACGTATATATATATTTATATATATATATAAATATACGTATATATATATTTATATATATATATAAATATACGTATATATATATTTATATATATATATAAATATACGTATATATATATTTATATATATATATAAATATACGTATATATATATTTATATATATATATAAATATACGTATATATATATTTATATATATATATAAAAATACGTATATATATTTATATATATATATAAATATACGTATATATATATTTATATATATATATAAATATACGTATATATATATTTATATATATATATAAAAATACGTATATATATTTATATATATATATAAATATACGTATATATATATTTATATATATATATATATATATATATATATATACGTATATATATATATATTTATATATATATATATACGTATATATTTTGAGTTTATGTTGGTTGTATACCAACACATCAGTATGCAGGCTGGAGCACTCGACGAAGTGCGCAGGTTGGTTTGGTTACTCCGTAGTAGTGTAAAATAAAGTTAAATAAAAGTCAAATGATTAAAAATTAACTTCGTTTATTACTGCTATATATATTTCAGTGACAGCCATCTTTGGCTGTGACCTCTTCAGGCAGTTTGAATTAGTGTGGTATAGACAAGTACATATGTTGTTTAGGTGTATAATATTGTCAATACTCTGATATGCCCAGTTCCTTGTTAGGTCACAGCCAAAGATGGCTGTCACTGAAATATATATAGCAGTAATAAACGAAGCTAAATTTTAATCATTTGACTTTTATTTAACTTTATTTTATATACGTATATATATATATATATATATATACACGTATATATATATATTTATATATATATACATATAAATATACGTATATATATATTTATATATATATATATATATATACGTATATATATATTTATATATATATATATATGTACGTATATATATATATATATTTATATATATATATATATTTATATATATATATATATATATGTACGTATATATATATATATATTTATATATATATATATATATTTATATATATATATGTACGTATATATATATATATATATATTTATATATATATATATGTACGTATATATATATATATTTATATATATATATATATGTACGTATATATATATATATTTATATATATATATATGTACGTATATATATATATATATTTATATATATATATATATGTACGTATATATATATATATATTTATATATATATATATATGTACGTATATATATATATATATATATATATATATATATATATATATATATATATATATATATTTATATATATATATATATATATATATATATATATATATTTATATATATATATATTTATATATATATATATATATATATATATATATATATTTATATATATATATATTTATATATATATATATATATATACGTATATATATATATATTTATATATATTTATATATATATAAATATATATATATATAAATATACGTATATATATATTTATATAAATATATTTATATATACGTATATATATATATATATATATATATATATATATATATATATATATATATATACGTATATATATATATATATATATATACGTATATATATATATATATATATATATATATATATATATATATATACGTATATATATATATATATATATATACGTATATATATATATATATATATATATATATATATATATATATATATATACGTATATATATATATATATATATATACGTATATATATATATATATATATATACGTATATATATATATATATATATATACGTATATATATATATATATATATATTTATATATATTTATTTATATATATATATATATATATATATATATATATATATATAACTAAAATGAATAAAGTTGTGTCTGAGAAAATTGCAGACATGCGCCATATCGCCTGCAAAGGAAGCTCAAAGAAAAAAATTCAAAATAAAATTTCCGAGCTCTTATTATAAATTCAAAAACGAATGACATATCAAATATATCAAACAATAAGACAGGAGATAATTTACAAATAATGTAAGAAGATATAATTTCAAATGAACGGTATATTGAAATTTAAACGGAAATACCGGGCATTAAATAACAATTTTACTCTTTCGTACATAATTTCTTTATGGCTTCAGAAACATGTTTCACCTTTGAAATGGTAAAGTTCAATAGTCAATTAGCATAATCGGCGAGAGAGAACCAACTATATTAATTTACACCTCTAAAGCAAATCAAAGGATTGCCGAAAACGCGCATGTAGTTTCGAAAAAACTACTGCGCTTCAGTATTGTCCATGTGACGTGAATAGGCATATTGAAAGCTATCCTTAGATTTGCTTTAGAGGTGTAAATTCTTTTGTTGGTTTTCTCTCGCCAATCATCCTTATTGATTATTGAACTTCAACATTTCAAAGGTGAAACATGTTTACAAATTTCAAACTGAGCCTTCGTTGCTTG